>JAHNEJ010003618.1:0-508853 GCA_022559845.1 Amorphophallus konjac | reverse complement strand
GTATAGGAAGCATCCCGTTCTTATTTCATCTCTTCACGCTTGCAAACTCATCTCGTAAGGTTGTGAAGCTTTTCTTGCTTTCGTAGTTATCACCGAAAATAAAGAAATCATTCTTGAGAAAATTCCCGTTGTAAAAGAATTTCCCGATGCCTTTCCTTCGAATTACCTTGTTTACCGCTCGCGAGGGAAGTAAACTTTTCTATTGAATTAATTTCAACAGCAGCACCTGTTTCCAAAGCACCTTATAGGATGTCCCCCACGAAACTCAAAGAATTGAAGAAACAATTGCTAGAGTTGTTAGAGAAGGGTTTTATCAGGCCGAGCAAATCCCCTTGGGGTGTGCCTGTTCTGTTTGTGAGAAAGAAGGATGGATCCCTCAAGTTATGCATCGACTACCGACAGTTGAATCAACTAACAATCAAGAACAAGTATCCATTGTCATGTATTGATGAGTTGTTCGACCAGATCTCTAGAGCAGAATATTTCTCAAAGATAGACCAAAGGTCTGGTTATCATCAATTAAGGATCAAAGATGAAGACATCCACAAGACTACATTCTGAAGCAGATATGGGCATTATGAACTCGTTGTCATGCCGTTTGGGTTAACCAACGCCCCTACAGCTTTCATGCAGTTAATGAACAACGTCTTCAGGCCTTATCTTGACCAATTTGTGGTCGTCTTTATAGATGACATTCTCATATATTCCAAGACACAAGAAGAGCATGAAGAACATCTAAGAATAGCTTTACAAGTACTAAGAGAACACCAACTCTATGCGAAGCTTAATAAATGTGAATTCTGGCTAAAGGAAAATTCATTCCTTGGGCACATTATCCCAAAAGAGGGTATCTCTGTGGATCCTTCTAAGGTGGAAGTAGTCAAGAACTAGAGCAGACCAACAACTGTGACTGAAGTCAGCAGCTTTCTTGGTCTTGCTAGATCCTAAAGGCGGTTCATAAAAGATTTCTCAAAAATCATCGTTCCTCTGACCAGACTAACAAGGAAGGAAAATCCTTTTATATGGTCAGCAGACTGTGAGGAGAGTTTCTTAACTCTCAAGGAACATCTCACTATTGCACTCATGCTAGCACAGCCAATTGAAGGTGGTGGTTTCAAGGTCTACACCGTTACATCAGGCATAGGCCTTGGTTGTGATCTAATACAGCATGGTAGGGTAATATGTTATGATTCGAGATAGTTGAAGTGACATGAGGAGAATTATCTAGTGCATGATCTAGAACTTGCCGCAGTTATCTTCATCGTGAAGATATAAAGACATTACCTCTACGGAGAGAAATTCACGGTATTCTCAAACCAGAAAAGTCTAAAATATCTTTTCTCCCAGAAGGAACTAAATATGAGGCAAAGAAGGTGGCAGGAGTATCTTAAAGATTTTGACTTCTCCATTCAATACCACCCAGGAAAGGCTAATGTTGTAGCTAATGCACTCAGCAGAAAGCCCATGGCAATCTTATCTAGCCTCAGGATGGTTATGACAAATCTCTTAGAAGATTTTGCCAAGTTGAATCTAGATATAGACATGGGAAATGAAAGGTGTATCATCGCCAACATCCGGTCACAACCTACATTGATAGAAGACTTAGTGAAGCTGTAAGAAAATGACCCTACGCTGGTTGAAATCAGAGCCAACATTGATCAAAATCGGATTTCTCTGTCACGACTAATAGAAGATTATTATTCCGAGGTTGGATCTGTGTGCCCGATCAAGTAGAGACAAAGAAGCTAATTATGGAAGTAGCCCATAGGTCGCGACATGCGATTCACCCTGGTGCTACCAAGATGTATCAAGACCTGAAGAGGAACTTCTGGTGGCCCAATATGATGAGAGAAGTGGCGGATTTTGTTTCCCGTTGCTTAACTTGCCAACAAGTCAAGATAGAACATCAAAAGCTCGTCGAAAAACTACATCCCTTGAAAATCCCTGAATGGAAGTGGGAAAGTATAGGGATGGATCTCATCATGGATTTGCTAAAAACAAGAGGCGGACATGATGGAATATGGGTGATAATTGATTGACTAACAAAATCTGCACATTTTATGCCCATTAAAAGTCGATGGACAGTAGATGTATTAGCAGTATTATACATCAAGGGGATTGTTAGACTACACAAGGTCCTTGTCATTATTGTATCTGATCGAGACCCGCACTTCACATCACACTTCTGCAAAGGTCTACAACACTCCTTAGGCACAAGATTAAATTTCAACATAGCATTTCATCCACAAACAGATGGCCAGATAGAAAGAACAAATCAAGTGGTGGAAGACATGCTCAGGGCTTGTGTTATAGACTTTGGTGGAAGTTGGCATGACCATTTGCCTCTAGTCAAGTTTGCTTACAACAACAACTACCAAGCTAGCATTCAAAGGGGATCGATCGAGGCACTGTACGGAAGGAGTTCCCATTCACCAATTTGTTGGAATGAAGTTGGGGAGAAACAACTTTTAGGCCCAGAACTTGTCAGGACTGATAGGATCTAGCAATGGTGCACGAAGGATTCAGACGGGGGGTGAATGAATCCCTCTGTTAAAAATTTTGACCGAAAAAAAAAATTAGACCCAAACACAAAGGCCTGATCAAAGCAAATCGTAGTCTCGAATGACTGAAGTGCAGCGGTAACCTTGAAAGCCAGACGAATCTAATCGAGCCTAGACATGCATCTAACGATTCACAAGAGACAAGCAGATCACAAAAAAAAACACAAAAAATTTTTAGATGGTTTGGTCTGCAGCCTGCAAACCTATGTCCATCCCTCACTCAAATCTGAGTGAGGCTTCCTGCTATCTGACAGCTTGAAACCACTGCGCAACACAGCTTGCGTCCACTGAGCCTCACAGCTTGCTTACAAACGGCTGAGCAGCACAGCTTGCTATCCAGAGGATCCCTCCTCTGACCGCTGAGGGTTACAGCTTAACCTCCACTGCCACACAGCTTGAACAAAGGACTAAAATGAGAAATAAGAACGATGAAAACAACGACTAAAGGCTGATAATGAAATCCAATGAATATCGCTCACGCAGGAGCAAACTGGACTAATTTGATCAAGTACAAGAGGACAGAATATCAGTGATTCTTCTCACAATCTCACTCTTTCTCTATCTCTTTCTCCTTCTCATCTGCTCTCCAGATCGGGCTGGCTGGTAATCTTTTCTGACTTCGATCTGCAACCTCGTATTTTCTCCTAGTTCTCTCTTATTGTTATTTTTTCTTCAGACTTTAGAGAGGATTTTTATATGTGACTTCCGTCTCGAAATCCCGTGCTCACGCATTGGGCGTGTGGAAGGAGAACTCCCGCCCAAATGCTTCCAGAAGGCTCTCACCCACGTGTCACCATCTAAGTGTTGTAGTCTACCACGTGGCAGTCTTTTGGAGCACGATCCATCTTGGATCACGTGTCCCTCCTTGGAGATTGAAATCACTTGGTTTTTGTTCTCTGGAGAGAAACTCTGTCAGAAAAATATTAGACATTTAGTCAACCACTTTAGCACAGGTTGCACCGACGTAACAAGAGAGTAAGCATAAACTGCACTGAGTAGGAGTGTGCAAGTCAACCATTGCATTGACTTATCACAAGGTGGATAGAGGATTGCACCGACATCAGAAATTGTAGCGGCATAAGTTGCACCGAGTTGATGTGAGCAAAAGCGAGAAATGCACTGACTTATGAATACGCATGACACCATATGCACGGACCTTAGTTTCCAAACGTGCAACAGATATGCACCTACATGAATCCATAAGGCACAAAAGGAAGACTATGCACCGAGTCAAAAATGTCTAAAAATATGCACTGACTCTAAAATGTCTAGGACAAACGATGCACTGACCGTAAAGGGCAAGAGATGCAGCTTGCACTGAGTACGGTCTCGCACATGCTAAGCATGCACCAAGTCAAGATGTGTAGCCTAAGCAAAAACATGCACCGAGATCCCTGAGAGAAATGAACAGACAAGAAAAAAATGTCTAACAAAAAACTTCCACCGAGATGGCGAAGAAGAATGCACTGACACTAAATGAAGATACTAAACAATGCGTGCTGGTCAAGAATTGCACGGACCCAGATATTGCACCGACCCCGAGAGGTGAGATGCAAAGGCAAGATATGCACGGACCTTGATGCGCATGATCCATTGAAATGCAATGACCCCTTTATGTATGAGACAGATAATGCACCGAGAGAGAAATGGGACGACTGTGTGTGTGCGTGAACAGAAACTTGCACCAAGGCAAGCACTTATGCGTGAAGTGCAGAACTAAGCTAGACTTGCACCAAGCTAGATTTTTAGCGAGACAATGCATGCACTGACTATGATTTATTCTATGAAGTAACATGAACCAAATGGACCATACATAATAGATAGAGTTGAAGGATTTAAACACTTAATCTAAACATGATTCATAGAAAGTCATTATCAAAACTAGGGTTCCAACAATCTCCCCCTTTTTGATTATGACAACTACGAGTCATGTATGATTAAACCATTTAAAAAAAAATTCAATACTCAGGATTCAACCAAATGTGTTCACAGTCTGTTAGAGCATGCTCAAAATTTATTCACACGCAGACAAGACAGAAAATGCAGTGAACACAACAGGTGTGCGAACGAATCAAAATGCAAATATGCAACATGTGATAATAAGATGACACTTTTGTGTGTATTAAGAAAACAAACATTAGTGTTTGAATGTACATCTCTTTACACAAAAAGGTATTAGAAACAGCACATAAGGAACATACAGCGACAGATGTTCTCGCCCTTTGTCAATATCTATGCCATTTTACTCAGCATACACAAGCCCAGCAGCAAATATGATATCTTCTTTGCAGCATATACCCAGCAGCATACATGAGGTCTTCTTCTCCCCCTTTGTCATTATCAAAAAAGTAAGTGGGAGGATTTAATATCGACCATGGGAGCTACTAGAACTACCTCTCAAAGGAACTACCCTGGGGTAGGGAATCTGGTCAACTTTAGTTCCAAGGGTAGCAAGCTTGGCCATGACAGTGGAGTGGAGTCCATTGATTGATTTGGACAAGGTCTCAAATCTTCCATGCACCATGTCCCCTAGTCTTTGGACAAGAGCAGTACCGGAAGCTTGCTCTGAAAGGACCTTCTTGATGCCATCGAGAGACTGTCTGCTTGAGTTTTGATGGACTCAATGTTGTGAAAAATCTGAAGCTGACTAGCTTGCTGGGAGAGCACTCACTATCCCCTTCATCATTTCAAGTGATATCTTAATGTCAAAGGTGTGGTCAAGAACTTTAGCAAGTGAGGTGACGATTGAGGCCTGTGTATCTGACAGTCGGCTAACTATGCTGGCAACACTGGAGGATAGCCTCATGAGAGATTCCATGAGTTCTCTTAAGGTTGTATCATATTTCTATTTATCAACCAAAAATTTCAACCATTCAGTGTTGACCTTGAATTCCAAATGCTCGATCTTAGCATGCAATCTGATAATGTTCCAGTTGGTGAAAAGAAATTGGGCATACATTACTTCATTCTGATTATGTACCATGTTTGTCAAGTGAGTCATCATCTCAGAAATATTTGGCCTTGAGCTTGGTTCGGGTGATCTGAAGGATGAAGCACTGGAGTCTGGAAATTCAGTGTGATAAAATTGATGCTCTTGAGGAGATAAAGGAGGTTGAGGTCCAAATGCGGTCAAGTCTCCTAGATAGGGGCCATACAGAGGTGCAGGGCCAAGGAAAACACTGGGAGTTTGCTCTTGTGGAGTTTGTTCAACAACCTCTTGTACTTCTTGGAGTTGCTCTTGAGGTGCTTCCACAATATTTTCTTGAGCTTGTTCCAGTACTGGCTGCTCATTTATGTCTTCATTAATGACCCTGTCAGCAGTTTCTTCATAGGATCTCTCGACTACTTCTCTCAAGACCTCATCGACCAATTCAGTCAATTCTTCTTCATCTAGGATAATTTCCTTTTCTCTGTCACTAAGTTGTTCTTCTATTGGAGCCTCTTCCTGTACAAGCTCTGTTTGATCAGTGACCAATCTTTCCTGAGACTGCTATCCAAAATCATCAAATATCTCATGGATATGTTGATCTAATTCTTGAATAATGTCCTCATCTTGAACATCATGTTCAAATGTTTCATGAATTTGAGGTGCCTCAAGTGTTGTATCTGCAGTTGTGTCTAGTTGTAGTTCCTGCTCATCAGAACCTTCAGTTGCTTGTACTTGAGCTGGAGGTTGATCCTCCCCCTGACGAATAGGTTCCAAGGGTGGCTGAGCTGACTGACTTTCACTTTGAATCAACTCAAGATTGTGAGTTTCTTTGGGTGAGGCTTAAGTGGGCTGTTCAGACACTGACTCAACCTGGGTCTCCGTATCTCTTTCCAATAGAGTATTCCTTGTAGAAGGAGTACTCATTCGTTTAGTTCCTTTCAAAATCATGAAAGTATTAATGAAGCCCATGTTGTAGATGTTTATCTTGCGGATCGATGACACAACTTCACCATCTAGGGAGATGTTTTCCTCTTTAAAGATTGTAGTCAAAGGGGTAGCATAAGGAAAATATCTTCTTGACTCTTTGCAAGTTCCCATAACCTGGATAATTACTTGTGGCAAACAAACATGAATTTTCTTCAGCAAATAATAAAGAATAAACAGTTGGGAATCTGTCAGTCTTCCCCTTCCTCCAACTTGTGGAGTGATCATAGAGGTGAGAATGTGATGGAGCAGTCTTTTGGGTGCAGAAAACTTTTTGGTGTTGAAATGACCAAGCTTTGTATGTTGCTTGTCATGGATGTTTCTAGGCAAGTCAGTAATGAGGGCAAAAGCATCATGTAGATTGAATGTAAACCCTCCTTCGACCTCTCCCTCTACAAGAATTCTTAGAGTCCTGTGTAGGGACTGCCTAGATAGCTCTATCACCTTTCCTTTGACCAGAGAGAAAACTATGAAATTATCAGCATCGTACCTCAAATTGCTGTAGAATTCTGCAATGAGATTAGGGCAATACACCCGATGCATGCTTAAGAATTCTTTCCATTGTTGGAACTCAAACAATTCCAGCACATCAGGGAACCCGGAAACCATTTCTTGATCATTGAAGTCAACATACCGAGGGGGTATAATCTTCCCGGCTTCCAATACTAGCAGAGGTTTCTCTATAGCCTTAGTAGATGTATCTCCCTTTCTCGTGGTAGAAGCTGATGTCTTCTGCCTTTTTGCCTTTTGAGGTTGTTCTGCGGCCACCGAGGACATAGTATCCTCTGGCTTCAACTGCTCCACTGCCTTCCTCTTCCCTTTGCTCACGGCTGACGAAGTAGACATGGCGGCAGAAAAGAGGGAGGAAAGATGAAATGTGGAGAAGGAAGGGATGCACTGGGAGGAGAGAAGGTTGGAGAAGCGAAGGTTGCAGGTTGTGCATGCACGAAGAAGACACGGGAGTGGGAGGACGCTTCGGCTTCGAAAGAGGGGGTAAGATGGATAAAGTAGATAGGGTTTCGTATATAAAGGAATATAGCCAACTTTACCGATTTTTAATAGTTAATACCCAAAACACCCTTAACTTAAAATAAAATGCCTTTCTTCGCAGAGAAACGATTTACAGGATATGAGATTATATCTTACAGGGTAATTCTTCACAAGATATCTCTATGAATCGAAATCAATGAAAATAAAACAACTTAATCAGGGAAACAACTCAGATAGAAAAATCATTAATCTTACTGGTCCTTTTCATTAGCCAAAATCTGATTGAAGAACCCAGTTTTATATTTTCCTTAAGCCTGTAGAGATTAACTTAGAGAACCATTGGGTCAACCTTATATAAAACACCATTTTTATTTGCAAAGAATTTATTGAGTATTCTAGTATAACTACACCTTTTTACACAAGGAGACATGTCGATCAAACACCAGAATCCCTGGTTACTTAGTGCAATTAACTTTCATACTTCATAAAATGAACAGAGTTAGCATTAATTGTCATGACATAACCTCTGAATTTCTTTGAAACAGATGGTCAGTTTCTCAAATATCATGCCATTGCTCTACCAAGATATCTTTTAATATTTTTATTATATAATGGCGTATTCCCAGTTCTTTTATCAGAAAAATCTCTTTAAACAAGACGTAAAAATCATATAAACCTTAGGTTTCCAACAGATTGACTTATTACTAAAGATTTTCAGATGTTAGACCTTCTACAGAGCAATTTCCAATTTAGACTGTTTTAAAAATCATTGAGAAATCATTCACGGTTATTTGTGAGAACTATTCGGATAAGATTTAGTATTCATACACTGTAAATCACATCTCAATTTAGATCAGCAAATTGTCCTTAGTTCAGGGTGATCAGGGCATTTAATTATTGAAGAGAGTAAAGGTGACAGAACTTATATACTACTCCCCTTGACAAGTACACACAGAGTCTTTCGTTGAAGACAGAGGATGATAAGGGAGAGAGTCAATGAACAAGGTGATGAAGGTGAATATCATACGTGAGCAGGGAAAGAACATGTCCAAGAGCCACAGCTTAAAAAGGCCATCAACCCACCAGCACTACTCTCTGTAAGTTAATTATCATACATCTTCAGGTAACCTTCTCAATCAATCTCAAGCTTACACCAATGTCAGAACCACACTGATGAATTTTCAGCCCATCAGACACCACAAGGTGACTCTCACTTAGACACACCACAGCCTCTCAAGAATTTGACCAACCACAAGATAGTAACATAACTCACTGTATCTAAGCCATCGACACTTCTCCAGCAACAAGGTTCATAGCAAACCACACACCTCGAGCTCAGCATCTAGTGAAGCACCAACACTTATGCTCTCTTTCTCAACAAATTTTTTTTTAAAGATCAACTGCCTCAGCTTATCTAAACTCCCCCTTAGATTGTGTAGAGATTTCAATCAAACATTATTATTTCTTCTTAATGTTCACAGAAATGCAACTCTAAATGATGACATTGTATCAGACTGCATGCTCATGACAAGCTGATTTTACATGCAAAATTCCTAATCATTCAGCATGATCAATTTCAGAGTGAGACTCACTATCTAGCATTCATCACAAGATCCCACCAACCAATAGCATGAATTAATGACATGACGTTCATCACAGTAGAAAGAGAGAGATCATGCGGGCAGTACTAACTGAAAAGAAAACAGATATACACGAGGGAAGAAATTGAACTCAACAAACCTTTGTGTGCCTTGGTTTTATTATTCCTTTCTTTTCCTTCTTCAAGGCATACCTGCAAAATAAGATCAATTTGCGAATTTGGGGACCCAAAGACTCTTGGGTCTTATTAGTTGAGTGACACCTCTAGCAGGTGCACTCCAAGGTTTCCAAGTCTTTCTATCATCAAACTTCAAATCATGGCAGTTATTCATGATATGTCCTATTCTCCCACAATAATGACAATTAATGGCGGAGTTCAAATTCCTTTTGACAGGATGAACATGGAATTTTTGTGGGTGGACATTCGTTAAGATATTTCTACCATGGACATTGATATTTCTTTTCACATGCCAACACTCAAAGGCTCGATTGCCAACTTTGCCACATTCAAAACATGCAGTAGTTTTTCTATTAAAGACAGTTTTGTTCTTAAGGAAATTCTCAGGTTTTGACCTCCTTTTTCCTCTCCGGGCATGCCAGCAGTGAGCTGCAACATGGCCCAGCTTCCCACACTGAAAGCAATAGATTTTATTCTTCCTACTAATGCATGGGGTTTTTCATGAATAATCTTAGCACTCAATTCATCTTGAACCATTATTCTACACTCATGCATATGATGACCCGATATGCCACAATAATGACATGAGGTGTTCTTTGTGTGTGCATGTGACTGGATGGGGAAATGCTTTATACCATGCACATGATCATGAGGTCTAACAGAGTCAAACAAGGCCTTAACAGCAATGGATGAGAATTTGGTTTTCCTCTTACTTCCAGTCTTTTTCTGATTTCTTTCATTTTTCAAATTTTTATCCTTATTTTCAGTTCTCCGAGCAGTGAATTGGAAAACAGATGAAGTAGAAGCTTTATCTTGTTCTGAGCTCTTAACAAAAACATTTTTCATTTGATTCCCATCAACCTTTTTCGCAACTAGATTGTAACCCAGTCCCTCTTTCTGGAAATTCACATTGACTCCAAGCAACTTATTCAGATTATTCTTTCCTTTTACAAATCTTGCCAATGAGTTCTTTAGGTCTTCAATTTTAGAGTTAAGAGTCACAAAGTTAGCTTCGTATTTGTTTAGCTCGGATTCACAGGCAATCACCTGCTGTTGCAAAGCATTATTCAGGTTCTTCAGAGTTTCATTTTCTTGTTGAACCTTCATTTCATTTTAGTTCTCATTTACCTTCACAACAGTTTTTCATTTTTCAAATGATAGCCATCTTTCAGAGAGAACAGTATTAAGAACCATTAGCTTTTTATTTTGGTCTTTAAGATAACTATTTTCTTCAATCAGCTTATCTTGAAATTGATCATTTTCCTTCTTCTGAGCCAGCAAAGAATCATTTTCTTCTTTCAAGGAAGTGATTAAGTTTCTCTGCATATTATCATCAGAATCTAAGTCTTCAATAAATTCCTTTAAGAATGCACATTCATTGCACGAACCCTCATTTCCAGTTGAATTGTTTTTCAGGTTCTTATTCTCAAATTTTAATATGTCTAGCTCTCTCTTCAATTTCCTTTTCTCAGATTTAATTCTATCATACTTGATCAACAAATCTTCAAATGAAAAGTTGACAATGTCAGAGTTTACCTGTGACGAAGTTTCTTCACTTTGAATCAGATCTTCATCTGAAGCCATGAGACATTTCACATTGTCCCGGCTCCTGCTGGCTGCTAACATGTAGACCACTTTGGAGGCACTGCAGCATTTGACTATGCAAGGAAATTTATCAGTTTTTATCGCCCTTTTGATTAGGTCCAGGGCCCTCTGATTCTCAGAGAATTTTAGTCTGTCTGAAGTTTTCCATAAGGATCTATCCTTTGGAACTTCATAAGGACTGTGTGCAATGATTATCCACAGATCTGGATTAATGTGCATCACTTATTCCCTGAATTGATTGAGCCAATTATAAAAACCTAGACCCTCATATTTCGGGTGATCAAAGATCGAAGACATCCTCAGATTAAATCACAGAACTAAATGCAAGACAAATCCAAGGCAAAGATAAGAAACACTGATCAAAGCAAAACGCACCGAAACCGAATCCAGGAATGGATCTGCAGGTCGTGGGACCCTCTATGCAGACAACCGCTCTGATACCAATTGATAAGATCTAGCAATGGTGCACGAAGGATTCAGAGGGGGGGGTGAATGAATCCCTCTGTTAAAAACTTTGACCGAAAAAAAAATTAGACCCAAACACAAAGGCCGGATCAAAGCAAATCGTAGTCTCGAATGACTGAAGTGCAGTGGTAACCTTGAAAGCCAAACGAATCTAATCGAGCCTAGACATGCATCTAACGATTCACAAGAGACAAGCATATCACAAAAAAAAACACAAAAAAATTTTAGATGGTTCGGTCTACTGCCTGCAGACCTACGTCCATCCCTCACTCAAATCTGAGTGAGGCTTCCTGCTGCCTGACAGCTTGAAACCGCTGCGCAACATAGCTTGCGTCCGCTGAGCCTCACAGCTTACTTACAAAGGGCTGAGCAGCACAGCTTGCTATCCAGAGGATCCCTGCTCTGACCGCTGAGGGTTACAGCTTAACCTCCATTGCCACACAGCTTGAACAAAGGACTAAAATGAGAAATAAGAACGATGAAAACAGCGACTGAAGGCTGACAATGAAATCTGATGAATATCACTCACGCAGGAGCAAACTATACTGGATTTGATCCAAGTACCAGAGGACAGAATATCAGTGATTCTTCTCACGATCTCACTCTTTCTCTTTCTCTTTCTCTTCTCTTTCTCTTTCTCCTTCTCTTCTACTCTCTGGATCGGGCTGGCTGGTAATCTTTTCTGCCTTCGATCTGCAACCTCGTATTTTCTCCTACTTCTCTCTTATTGTTATTTTTTTTTCAGACTTTAGAGAGGATTTTTATATGTGACTTCCGTCTTGGAATCACGTGCTCACGCATTGGGCGTATGGAGGGAGAACTCCCGCCCAAATGCTTCCAGAAAGCTCTCACCCATGTGTCACCATCTGAGTGTTGTAGTCTACCACGTGGCAGTCTTTTGGAAGATGATCCACCTTGGATCACGTGTCCCTCCTTGGAGATTGGAATCACTTGGTTTTGGTTCTCCAGAGAGAAACTCTGTCAGAAAAATATTAGACATTTAGTCAACCACATTAGCATAGGTTGCACCGACGTAACAAGAGAGTAAGCATAAACTGCACTGAGTAGGAGTGTGCAAGTCAACCATTGCATTGACTTATTACAAGGCGGACAGGGGATTGCACCGACATCAAAAATTGTAGCGGTATAAGTTGCACCGAGTTGATGTGAGCAAAAGCGAGAAATGCACTGACTTATGAATACGCATGACACCATATGCACGGACCTTAGTTTCCAAACGTGCAACAGATATGCACCGACATGAATCCATAAGGCACAAAAGGAAGACTATGCACCGAGTCAAAAATGTCTAAAACATGATGTAACGACCCAGAGTTCAGGATACCGATATACCGATAACATCGATACACCGATACCAAGAACTAGGGAAGCCACCCAAGAGGCTGATGAGGCCCCTGAAGGGTTAGTAAGCTTATGTCGAGGGAATGTATAACGAACTACAATTTGGAATGCGTAGATTGCAATTAAGTAATAAAATTAACACAAGTGCGGAAGCAATTCAAAATAACTAGAGTGATATATATATATATATATACTAGTCCAGATAAACAAAAGTACTAGTCCACAAGGGTACAACTACACGGGGCATACCCTGGCAAAGGTACCACGAAAGCCTCAAAAAGGTGGCTCGACTAGAGCTGGCAGCTAGACGCGGTCCCCGAAACAGCTCACAAAGCTCCGGGAGACGACAGGCGCGGCTCACCTGAAAGGAGAAGGGTGAGTCACAGCCAGACTCAGTAGGGGTCACGCGGATCCCTACCTCGCACTAACAAGCATTCATGCATAAATAAAAGTAATTAGAGCATGCATCTAATTAAAATAACAGGCAATGGCATGAATAAACTACTCAAGTAAAGCTGTAAACTCTAACTAAGCAAGTAGAACAGCTAACACATGCCACAGCTAAATAAATGCAAGCGACTAAAACTAAATCTACCAAAATGGAATAAGCCTTAACTAATCCAAACAATAAGGAAGGACAACCACTGGAGCAGAAACCAGAAGCGTCCACTGACGACTTACACTGCGTCTCAAGCACTCGCAGTCGACAAAGCGACAAGCTGGGCGCGTAAACAGTACCAAACCAAGTGACCAGTCGGAGTGGCACCCGTCGGTGTCAGTCCACAGTCTCCAACCACGTGTGCACACACTGACTCTAGCCTGAGCCAGGCCCTCTAGCTAGTTTTCTCCCTTGGTAGGACGCTACCATTGGCTGGGAGCCCACGGAACTAGCTTACAAACCGTGTATGGGAAACACCCCTCCGCTATCCCCAAGCGGGTCGGCACTCAACAGACCTTAGGGCAACAACAGTGGTTCCATTGCTGGGAAAGAAAAGCTATTCTATTGGTATAAGAAACATGCCATCGAACAATGAAACAACATAAACATGGCACATTTACGTAAAGGAACGCATAACAAATGGCTGGCAACTTATTAAACCCAACCAGAAAGCGGCGGTCGGATGCCCACGCGCTACATGAAAGTAACGGTCGGAGGCTGGCGCGTTACACCAAGAACGACGCGTCTGTCTATGTCCGTCACTCCCGCCTGAGTCCCAGCTCAAAAAGCCCAAAAGGGAATGTGACGGTAGGGGCCCTGTGCGTTACATCGATGCAACGCGTTGGGTCACCGCCATTACATCCACTCGAGGCCAAAAACCAACGTACAGCGTTCGAAATCCGACGCAGGCGAAGCGACGCGCTCGCTCAGGCGCGTCGGACGGAAGCGACGGCCGGCCGACTGGCCGTCGGGCTAACCGCCTCACCCGGTCACCGTAAAACGACGGATGAGTAATGGATGGGGATCCTACCGTTAGTCTCCAAATAACGCACCCTTATCGGGCCGTTGTTTGGAAATGACGCGTCCACTAAGGACCGTCAGGCGTGTGACGGTTCCTGGCAGGACCGTCACACCACCTGGAATACGGGTGGGTACGGTTTGAAAACCGGAGCCCTCCCGGACGATAAAAATCGTCGGGTAATGTCGTAGAAACCTGTAACCTGTCAAACCATACAACCCAAACAACAAAATAACACCCAAATACCACACATGCAAAGCCCACAATGCATGAAATTCAAGAATTAAGCTAAAACCCCAAAGTTATGAAATATGAACATTAAGCATGCTACGGGGTTCTAATCAAACGAACGAGCTATAGGAAATGATCCTAGCGAGATCAGGATTCCATCCCCCTACCTTTTGCGAGCCGAAACCGGCGAAAGGGCCGCATGCAAGGAGGAAGAGCCACGAGGCCTTCACGCTCCGCCTCGCTCCCACGAGCCACGAAACACGTCGAGGTGGGCGTCCACGCGATCCACGCGACGCGAGGAATCCACCGGTACCCCCCACGCCTCAATCCGGCGCCAAAAAGCCTGCTTCCCAAGGGGAGGGGAGAGAGGCGATCGGCGAGAGGAGAGAGAGAGTGAGGTGAGATCGACGAGGGAGAGAGAGAGAGTGAGGGTGAGGGATTAAAAGAGAAGAAAAATAAAATTAAAATATATATAATATAATTATTATATATATTAAAATCTTATTAATCTCTAATAACCCTCAAAGCTCCAAATAAATCCGAAAAAAATACCAGAAAAATTCCTAAAAATCCAGGAAAATAGTCAAAAATTCCAGAACAAATACTAGAACAAAATCCATTAAGGATCCATTAAGGCACGGGCCTTACAGCCCCTCCCTCTTAATAAAAATTTCGCCCTCGAAATTTACAACAACAGAAAAAGGAGGAAACTGAGAAAGGACAAATACCTCACTAGAATAAGAAAGGAAAAAGCTGACGCATCTCATCTTCGCGTTCCCAAGTGGACTCATTACCAGAGTGACGCTGCCAAGCTACTCTTACCAGAGGGATAACCTTATTTCTCAACCGCTGCTCACGACAGTCTTCAATTCTAATAGGGAACTCTGGCGCAGATAAATCAGCAGTCACCTCAGGCCAAACTGAATCATCGAGAACATGAGAAGCATCCGGCACATATTTCCTCAACTGAGATACGTGGAACACATCATGAACAGCTTGCATGGCCGCAGGTAGTTGTAGACGATAAGCCACCTGACCAATAGCTTCGATGATCGAAAAAGGGCCAACATACCGCGGACTAAGCTTTCCACGCTTCCCAAACCTGGAAACACCTTTCATCGGAGATATTTTAACAAACACCATATCTCCTGGCTCAAATTGTAGTGGACGTCTGCGCTGATCTGCATAACTTTTCTGTCGACTCTGAGCCGTCAACAATCTCTGCCTGATCAGACGAACCACATCAGAACACTGCTGCACCATATCAGGTCCGGTCAACAATCTGTCCCCAACATCAAACCAATTCAGAGGAGTACGACAAGGACGACCATACAGTGCTTCATAAGGAGCCATTCCAATACTGGAGTGAAAACTATTATTATAGGCAAATTCAACAAGTGGCAAATGCTGACTCCACGAACCTTGCCAGTCAAGGCAACACAATCTCAGCATATCCTCTAAAGTCTGAATAGTCCTCTCTGACTGTCCATCTGACTGAGGGTGATACGCTGAACTGAAAGCTAACTCAGTGCCCAAAGCCTTCTGGAAACTACGCCAGAAGCCGGAGGTAAAACGTGGGTCACGATCTGACACAAGTGAAACAGGAACTCCATGCAGTGGCACGATCTTCTGCACATATAGCTCGGCCAACCTCTGCACATTCCAGGCAACCTTAATTGGCAATAATCTGGCAGTTTTAGTCAATCTGTCGACAAGCAACCAGATACCATCAAAACCTTGAGAAGTCCGAGGTAAACCCACCACAAAATCTGTAGTAACATGGTCCCATTTCCACATCGGAATCTCTAATGGCTGAAGCAAACCACCTGGCTTTTGATGTTCGGCTTTAACCTGCTGACAAGTCAAGCACTTAGAAACAAATATAGCCACGTCTTTCTTCAAACCCGGCCACCAGAACTGCTTCTTCAAATTCTGATACATCTTGGTGACACCTGGATGAATAGCAAAACGGGAACCATGGGCTTCACTCAGAATCTCATGCCTCAAATCATCATCAGCGGGAACATACCATCTGCCCTGAAAACTGACAACCAGCTCGTCATCAAATTCCACATCATATCTTGATATAACACGGGCTAAAACACAATCCGCTTGCTGAGCTTCTTTAATCTGCTGATAAAGAGCTGAACCCAAAATCAAACTAGCACAAACCGCCATCTTCGGATCAGAAGGAAACTCTACACTGAATGCCTCGCTCGGAAGCCATTTCCACAATTTCCATTCATGAAGAATCAAATGACTGACCTGCACTTTCCTGCTCAGAGCATCAGCCACAACATTCATTTTACGCGGCTGATAGGAGAGTGTAAAGTCAAAATCTTTCATGAATTCCATCCATCGGCGCTGCCTGAGATTCAAATCTTTTTGGGAGAATATATACTGTAAACTCTGGTGATCAGTAAAAATCTGAAATTTCTCACCATACAGATAATGTCTCCAAATCTTTAAGGCAAAAATAACTGTAGCTAGCTCCAGATCATGAGTGGGATAATTCTCTTCATGTCGTTTCAATTGCCGAGATGCATATGCGATAACTTTACCATGTTGCATCAGCACTGCACCCAAACCTACTCGAGAAGCATCAGTACAAACCAGAAGACCACCCGAGTCGGAAGGTAAAGTCAACACAGGAGAAGAAGTCAATAGCCTTTTCAATTCAACAAAGCTAGTCTCACACTAATCTGACCAGACAAAAGGTACATCTTTACGAGTCAGTCTAGTCATCGGGGCTGCAATCTTCGCAAAATCTTGGATGAATCTGCGGTAATACCCAGCCAAACCTAGGAAGCTTCGTATTTCTGTCACAGTTCTTGGCCTCTGCCAACTCAACACGGCATCAATCTTTGCAGGGTCTACTGCCACTCCGTCACCAGAAATCACGTGACCAAGAAAATGAATCTCCCGAAGCCAGAATTCACATTTACTGAACTTCGCATACAGCTCGTGATCTCTTAGAGTCTGCAGAACGATCCTCAAATGCTGCACATGATCTTCATCAGAGGCAGAATAGATCAAAATATCATCAACAAAGATCACCACAAACTGATCAAGAAATGGACGAAAGATACATTGCATCAGGTCCATAAAAGCTGCTGGGGCATTAGTCAGACCAAACGGCATGACCAGAAATTCAAAGTGACCATAACGAGTGCTGAAAGTCATCTTCTCCACATCAGATTCCCGGATTCGCAATTGGAAGTAGCCAGACCGGAGATCAATCCGTGAAAAGATAGTAGCAGACTGTAACTGGTCAAACAAATCATCAATCCTGGGAAGCGGATATTTATTCTTGATAGTCACTTGATTCAATTACCTGTAATCAATACAAAGTCTCAGGCTTCCATCTTTCTTCTTCACAAACAACACTGGAGCACTCCACGGAGAAAAGCTGGGGCGAATATAACCCTTTTCCAGTAACTCAAGTAGCTGTGCTCGCAGTACTTTCAATTCAGCTGGAGCCATTCGGTACGGTGCCTTTGCTAAGGGAGCTGTACCTAGAATCAGTTCAATCACCATCTCTATTTCTCGCTCTGGGGGTAAGCCTGGCAACTCGTCAGGAAACACATCAGGGAACTCACAAACAACAGGAATATCACTGGCTTCCTGTCGTGGTTTTTCAACAGCAACCACAGAAGCAAGAAATCCCTGACAACCTGCACTAAGCAACCTGTAGGCTCGAATAGCAGAAATAATCATACGAGAAGAACGGGATCGAATACCTTGGAAATAAAAAGTTGATTTCCCCTGTGGCTGAAAATAGACTTTCTTCGATCTGCAGTCAACCACAGCTCCATAATGCTCCAACCAATCCATTCCCAGAATAACATCATAATCTGCCAACTGCAATGCATATAATCTCGCCGGCAACTGGTGATTATTGATCATAACAGGAGACTCTTCCAAACACAGAGGTGTAATCATGAAATCTCCCGAAGGCATCTCAACATACATCTCACAAGTTATCTCTGAAGTCGGTCCCTCAATACATGCCATGAAATCCTCAGAAATAAAAGAGTGAGAAGCACCAGAATCAAATAAGACACGAGCTGAATGACCATAAAGCATAATCGTACCTTCCACAAGATGGGCTGCAACAGCATCAGCTCTAGTCATATGTGAAACCTTGCCTTTCTGCTTCTTTGATCCGGCCGAAGATTGCTGAGAAGACGCCGACGCTTGAGAGAAGAACTGTTGAGCTTGCGGTGCAGGAGGAGGTCTGAATTGCGGCTGCTGAGGTTGAGAAAACTGAGGGGCTTGCAATTGCTTCGGCCTCAGCGGGCAATCCCGAACCACATGACCCGGCTGGTCACACCGAAAGCAAACAACGGGAAGAGAACACGGCTGGCCCTTGTGATGACCACCGCATCTCCGACACGTCCATGGCTGACTGACAGCTGAACTCTGACGAGTCTGAGTAGAAGGTGCTGTCGGCTGCTGAACTACATCTGTACCGGACGGCTGCTGGAAAAACTTCTTCTTCTTCTTGAACCTCTTAAACTTGGTCTTGGAAGGAGAGGAAGCACTGCTAACCTCTGACTGGACTGAGGGAACACCTGGCGCTGGCGGTCGGTACACCTGCTGAGACTGTACTGCGGGCTGAACTGACCCTGCCTGAGGATATCCACCCGGTCTCGTCATCTCCAGCTCAAGTGCCACAGCTGTCTGGCACGCACTATCAAGGTCTGCAACACGACTAGCAATGAGGGGCATCTTCAATTCTGGCCTCAAACCTCGCAAGAATTGCTGTGTCTTCAAAGCTTCACTAGCCAGCACATGGGGCGCATACTGACCCAATTCCATAAACTTATTCGATACTGAAGCACAGTCATACTGCCCTGAGTCAGCTCCATGAATAGATACATTTTTGCCATTTGCAAACAGGCAGGAGTGTAGGCGCGCTCAAAAGCAGCAACAAACTCTGCCCATGTGATCTGCCGAAGAGGTCTTGAATGAAAAGCGATCTGCCACTCGGCCTTCCACCACGTAATGGTTGTACCCTGGAGTTGAAAAGCGGCAAGCATAACTTTCTCATCTTCAGCACATTCCATCGAAACAAATACACGCTCAATAGCATCCAGCCATTGCCTCGCAACCTCGGGATCAGCTTGACCATCGAAAGGAGGCGGATTGAACATCAGGAATTCTTTTAAAGCCTTGCCTCGACTGCCAGGCGCTTCAACCGGAGGAGCAACAACTGGTGCAACGGGAACAGCAGGAACTGCAGGAGGAGGTGCAGAACCACTATCTTCCCTGGGCGCATCTCGAGGAGCACGAGGAACTCGAGGAGGTCTTCCTCGACGAGGCGGCATAATTACTCTGCCGAGATCATAAAACAACAATAAAATCCATCAATCATACAGAAAACACCCTAAGCCAACAATAGACGACACAGGACTAGCTCTGGACAAACACAAATTTCAATTCCTTATACGATTCGTCAAACAACAGCTCTGATACCAACTGTAACGACCCAGAGTTCAGGATACCGATATACCGATAACATCGATACACCGATACCAAGAACTGGGGAAGCCACCCAAGAGGCTGATGAGGCCCCTGAAGGGTTAGTAAGGTTATGTCGAGGGAATGTATAACGAACTGCAATTTGGAACGCGTACATTGCAATTAAGCAATAAAATTAACACAAGTGCGGAAGCAATTCAAAATAACCAGAGTGATATATATATATACTAGTCCAGATAAACAGTACTAGTCCACAAGGGTACAACTACATGGGACATACCCCGGCAAAGCTACCACGAAAGCCTCAAAAAGGCGGCCCGACTAGAGCTGGCAGCTAGACGCGGTCCCCGTAACAGCTCACAAAGCTCCGGGAGACGACAGGCGCGGCTCACCTGAAAGGAGAAGGGTGAGTCACAGCCAGACTCAGTAGGGGTCACGCGGATCCCTACCTCGCACTAACAAGCATTCATGCATAAATAAAAGCAATTAGAGCATGCATCTAATTAAAATAACAGGCAATGGCATGAATAAACTACTCAAGTAAAGCTGTAAACTCTAACTAAGCAAGTAGAATAGCTAACACATGCCACAGCTAAATAAATGCAAGTGACTAAAACTAAATCTACCAAAATGGAATAAGCCTTAACTAATCCAAACAATAAGGAAGGACAACCACTGGAGCAGAAACCAGAAGCGTCCACTGATGACTTACACTGCGTCTCAAGCACTCGCAGTCGACAAAGCGACAAGCTGGGCGCATAAACAGTACCAAACCAAGTGACCAGTCGGAGTGGCACCCGTCGGTGTCAGTCCACAGTCTCCGACCACGTGTGCACACACTGACTCTAGCCTGAGCCAGGCCCTCTAGCTAGTTTTCTCCCTTGGTAGGACGCTACCATTGGCTCGGAGCCCACGGAACTAGCTTACAAACCGTGTATGGGAAACACCCCTCCGCTATCCCCAAGCGGGTCGGCACTCAACAGACCTTAGGGCAACAACAGTGGTTCCATTGCTGGGAAAGAAAAGCTATTCTATTGGTATAAGAAACATGCCATCGAACAATGAAACAACATAAACATGGCACATTTACGTAAAGGAACGCATAACAAATGGCTGGCAACTTATTAAACCCAACAGGAAAGCGGCGGTCGGATGCCCACGCGCTACATGAAAGTAACGGTCGGAGGCTGGCGCGTTACACCAAGAACGACGCGTCTGTCTCTGTCCGTCACTCCCGCCTGAGTCCCAGCTCAAAAAGCCCAAAAGGGAATGTGACGGTAGGGGCCCTGTGCGTTACATCGATGCAACGCGACCGCCGTTACATCCACCCGAGGCCAAAAACCAAAGTACAACGTTCGAAATCCGACGCAGGCGAAGCGACGCACTCGCTCAGGCGCGTCGGACGGAAGCGACGGCCGGCCGACTGGCCGTCGGGCTAACCGCCTCACCCGGTCAACGTAAAACGACGGGCGAGTAACGGATGGGGATCCCACCGTTACTCTCCAAATAACGCACCCTCATCGGGCCGTTGTTTGGAAATGACGCGTCCACTAAGGACCGTCAGGCGTGTGATGGTTCCTGGCAGGACCGTCACACCCCCTGGAACACAGGCGGGTACGGTTTGAAAACCGGAGCCCTCCCGAACGATAAAAATCATCGGGTAATGTCGTAGAAACCTGTAACCTGTCAAACCATACAACCCAAACAACAAAATAACACCCAAATACCACACATGCAAAGCCCACAATGCATGAAATTCAAGAATTAAGCTAAAACCCCAAAGTTATGAAATATGAACATTAAGCATGCTACGGGGTTCTAATCAAACGAACGAGCTATAGGAAATGATCCTAGTGAGATCAGGATTCCATCCCCCTACCTTTTGCGAGCCGAAACCGGCGAAAGGGCCGCATGCAAGGAGGAAGAGCCACAAGGCCTTCACGCTCTGCCTCGCTCCCACGAGCCACGAAACACGTCGAGGTGGGTGTCCACGCGATCCACACGACGCGAGGAATCCACCGGTACCCCCCATGCCTCAATCCGGCGCCAAAAAGCCTACTTCCCAAGGGGAGGGGAGAGAGGCGATCGGCAAGAGGAGAGAGAGAGTGAGGTGAGATCGACGAGGGAGAGAGAGAGAGTGAGGGTGAGGGATTAAAAGAGAAGAAAAATAAAATTAAAATATATATAATATAATTATTATATATATTAAAATCTTATTAATCTCTATTAACCCTCAAAGCTCCAACTAAATCTGAAAAAAATACTATAAAAATTCCTAAAAATCCAAGAAAATAGCCAGAAATTCCAGAACAAATACTAGAACAAAATCCATTAAGGATCCATTAAGGCACGGGCCTTACACATGCACTCACTCTAAAATGTCTAGGATAAACGATGCACTGACCGTAAAGGGCAAGAGATGCAGCTTGCACCGAGTACGGTCTCGCACATGCTAAGCATGCACCAAGTCAAGATGTGCAGCCGAAGCAAAAACATGCACCGAGATCCCTGAGATAAATGCACAGACAAGAAAAAAATGTCTAACACAAAACTTGCACCGAGATGGCGAAGAAGAATGCATTGACACTAAATGAAGATACTAAACAATGCATGCTGGTCAGGAATTGCATGGACCCAAATATTGCACCGACCCCGAGAGGTGAGATGCAATGGCAAGATATGCACGGACCTTGATGCGCATGATGCATTGAAATGTACTGACCCCTTTATGTATGAGACAGATAATGCACCGAGAGAGAAACGGGATGACAGTGTGTGTGCGTGAGCAGAAACTTGCACCAAGGCAAGCACTTATGCGTGAAGTGCAGGACTAAGCTAGACTTGCACCGAGCTAGATTTTTAGCGAGACAATGCATGCACTAACTATGATTTATTCTATGAAGTAACATGCACCAAATGGACCATACATAACAGATAGAGTTGAAGGATTTAAATACCTTAATCAAAACATGATTCATAGAAAGTCATTATCAAAACTAGGGTTCCCACAAGGTCTACAACAAAAAAGGTATAACTTATCAGAGAAAGACTATAGATGGCATAATCAAGACAGAATGCATATGTTGACAACAAAAGAAGTGACTTGGAATTTCAAATTGTAGACCATGTGTTCCTCAAGGTTTCTCCAAGTCGTGGAATAAGAAGATTCGGCATCAGGGGCAAGCTTACTCCAAAATTTATTGGCCCTTTTAAAATTCTAGAAAGGGTTGGCGAAGTCGCCTATCAGATAGCTTTGCCACCTCAATTATCTGACATACATGACGTGTTCCACGTCTCAATGCTAAAAATGTACATTCTTGACCCATATCATATTATAAGTCATGACGATCTTATGATACAGAAGGACATGACGTATGAGCAAATGCCACATAAAATACTTGATCGTGAAGTACGTCAGCTCAGGAACAAGACCATTCCCATGGTAAAGGTCCAGTGGAGTAAATGCCTGGATCAAGAAGCTGATAATCGAAGAAACCATGCGTAAAAAATTTCCAGAGCTGTTTAGTTGTAAGTAAAGCACACTTCCATAATCCCATGCATTCAATTTGAGGACCAAATTCTTTTTAAGTGGGGGAGGGTGTAGCACCCCTAGTAATTTTCTAGAATTTTTCAAAAAATAAATGGAATTTATTTTAAGCATTTTAATAGGCTTAAAGACTTAAATGGGCTAATTAATGGATTAATAAGTAAAAGCCTTTGATAAAAATGACTGGCTAGTTACTAGATAAGTAAGCCCACTTAAAATGGACCTTAAAACCAAAATGTTAGGCTTTTCACCCAAGCCCAAACCCTAGAGACGTATTAAGGATAAGTTCCCTAATTAAAATATGGAAATGAGGGATAATTAGAAGTGGAGTTAAGATAAAACTCAAATTTCAGAAAGCCAGGCTAGGTCGCGATCTATCGCTCGACCGCTACTTGCATATTGCGGTCAAGACCCAACCGCTAGCTGGTTCCGAGAACGGAAAGGGGATAAACATAGAGAATTCAAATTTCTATCCACAAATTGGCCATGTTTCGATGATCTAGAAGGGAGAACCTATCTAGGACTCTTGGGGATTGACTTGATCTTAATTAGGGATCCTAAATCGAACTAAAAACCTAACCTTAGATCATTCCCTATAAACAGGCCCCAGGTTCGTCCGACGCGAACCCTAATTTTGGATCGTGAGGAACGAAGGTATAGTGTCATCTTCTTAAGTTCATCCTTTAGAACTTTTTGTTCCCCTTAGTATCTTCTAACATCCCTCTAATTTTCATGTTAGGAGAACAAGCAACCCAGGAGTTAGAGCATGCGGGAGTTGCTATTTCTACACAGGACGCGCAGGAGCAAGGGCTCCCTTCCAGTGAGAAATTGGAAGTCTAGGATCAACCCCAGAGGTAGGTTGTCTCATGATCGGCTTAAACATGATGTTAGGATTAAAATCTCTTTATCCTTGCTTGATTTCATACTTTATGCACGTCGTATTTCCAATTTTTCCATGATCGCGCAATAGGTACTTTAGTTCATGTTGTCCATGCCATATTAACTTAAAAGATAATAATAACTTTGGATACTTTCCTGCCTTTTCATGCATTACATATGTGCTAGCTTGTTTTCTCTTTTAGTTTCCTAGCAGTTGCATCTTTATTTCCCATAGAAAAAGGTCCAACAAGACCGGACCTGTTTCTATCTGATGATAGGGTGATAGAGGTCCCTCAAAAACTGTGACTTCATGTAGGGGACGCCCGATCTACTGCCACCTCCCGAAGGCGGTCGAGTTAAAATCGTGAACTGGCTGCTTTTCATGCCAAACAACGACCTGATCAACCCTCATAATTTTCTGTTATATATAAGTATCTAGCATATATTTCGTGCTATTTCGTTAGGGTTATGTTTCTTCCATATCATGTTTTAAAGGGTTATGTTTTGCTGCCATATCATGTTTTTAAAAGTTTATTTTCATCATATGCTAATTTCACGAATAGACCCTATAGTTTTGTAATAAAGGGATTTTCACTTTTGATGAAACTTCTTACACATCGATCTCTGTTTTGACACGTTCACTCTCGTCCTTTTTTCTATCATAGTCACTTCTTCATAGCCCGTACTCCGGTACGTTGCTATCAGTCACTTGCACATGATAGGAAAACCTTCTCGGACATTGAATGCCTCTCCGTCGGATATTCCTTCTATCGTACTAGGAATTCATGTTTCAAGACGTCCGTAAGTCTCCGCGAGCCTGAGATTCTCACTAGGATGTCGAGCTGGTTCTACCCTAAAAATCCAAAATGGTAGATGAGCACTCCGTGTTCTACACACTCGGTTCTGATCGCAGCTAGTCGATCAATCGCAACCTTCAAATCGCGGCTTGACAACGACCGTGTTCATTCCAGCGTGTGGACTATTTTCAGTCGACAGACTTCTGATCACGAACTAGTACCTGACCGCGTTCTCCTTATCGCGGTCTTCCTGAAACCATGTTTTGTCAAATACTGTCCAACCTGAAGGTTTGACCAAAGGGTTGATTGTGTTCTAATCTCAGATGATCTTTTGAGTGTCTGGAACCTAAAACATTACTTATCAAGTTATTAATGAACTATGTAACTAAGGAAGATGTTGTTATGCAGTCAAAATTCTTCCGTAGCACAATGTCCTTTTAAATCATTTGACCTCTTTTTCAAGGAATTTGGTAGGTTCTTGCCTTGCTTACTATCACCTCAATTGTATTATTTAATTTGACATTCTTGGCCGAACTTATTGATATTTCTTGTGGAAGTAACTAGATTTATAACTTGAAGATGCAATTGCGGGCACGGATGGTATCCAAGGGCTCCAGTCTAGCCCCCACTGCAAATGGCCAAAAATATACTGAAAACCATAGGGTATAATGATTACTGGCATCGCATTGTGCAGGGAGTACTTTTTTTATAAACTGGAGAAATCCACGAGAGCAATTCATGAAATTATGCATGCTTGAAAAGTACATTGTCATTACATGCTTGTTACATGACATTCTTGTGCATAGCCTTCTTAAGGTTATGAAAAGTACATTCTTATAATTGAAAGGCCAACTTATATTCTTGCTAGATCATGATCATATATTCTTGCAGTATCATATCACGTCTTTACATTTATATATTGCTACTTGTTGTTACTATGGTTTTTATTACATGTTTTATCGCACTCTCATTATCTTACCTTCTAGAGCTAAAATATTAATGATGTAAACTATGTCGTTATGTTGACACGAAGATACCTTCTGGGCAAGTACACTCATTCCCTATTTTTTCAACTCTTTTTCAGGAAGCTCTAGTGGATCGGAGTCGAAACGTTCAAGTTATGGGTTCGAGAGCGAGTAAAGATTGAGAAGAGCCCTAGAGTGTTGTCTATTTGAGTCTGCTATGTCAATTTGGATCGCTCACTGTAATAGGCAGTGAAGTTGATCATGTTATGTAATTTTCTATTTTCTTGAGTCTAGTGAGTCATGATGTCAAATAAGTCAATTTTCATGTTGTAAACTTTGATTATTATTCAATAAAGTCGAAGGTTTTTGATCTTATGGTATTGCATGCATTATTTGTGCTTATGTATGAATGGATGTGGCGCTATGATTGTATTGCTAGCTAGAGGCTTACTTTGCCGACTGTTCATGTTCCAACTTGTTTCCGCTGTATATGTCGGGGCATGACATTGGGTCTGTCAGAGGGGGCGGGAATGAAATGCCGACTCCCACTCGGTCGTCCACCAAGCCAGAGCCGAACCCTCCAACTGATAAGTGTCTAACAACACTTTCTCATCTTCTGCACACTCCATGGAATGGAACACCCTCTCCATGGCATCTGCCCATGCCCTTGCTGCATCTGGATCTGGCTGCCTGTCAAACTGAGGTGGGTGGAACTGCAAGAACTCCTTCAGCATACGCCCATGACCTTCTTGAGATGACGAGCCCTCTCCAGCTTCTCCACCATGCTGTCGGAGGCAAAATGGGTACATGCCCTCAATGAACTCCTCTCACCCCTGAGCTCTAACTGCTGCTGCCGCTCCTGTCGTAGCCGACGCTCTGCTCTTCCCTTCCTGATCCTTGGGCGACTGCCCTTGGTGGGAGCGGGTCCTCCTCCTCGGCGCCATACTCTACTAGCACAGAAAAAGACAAAACGGCAAAATTAATAAAACACATGGTGCCCTATGCCAGTTGCCGACTGTACTGAATACTGTGGACTTTTTGGACCTCTGCCATTATTTTGGTTTCCTTACACCTCCACAACCATGCTCTGTTACCAACTATAATGACCCAGAATCCAAATACCGAAAAAGACCCGATACCATTCCAATCCTAGCCCGCCACCTATGGGTCGGGAGGCCTGGAAGGGTTAAGGGTTGGTGTAGGTGTGTACAAGAAGCTAAAATAAACGCAGGAATATATGACACATAATTAAATTAATATAAGAAATAAATAATTACATAATTTAATACAGTCATACAGTCCAGAACTCTAAGTCCAAAACAAGTACAGTCTACTGAAAGAGAAAAGTACAAGACTACGGGGCATACCCCATCTCTGTAAAACTAGCGTCTAACCTTGACCACCGGCACCACGAGAACCCTCCGAAGCACTGCGTGTAAGCCTCGCCTCACCTGAAAAATAAAAGGGTGAGCCTCTTCTCATCGGCTCAGTAGGGGTCCCGCAGATCCCTACCTCACTCAACAGAAACAACAGTGCAATAATCAAATATAAGAATGATAAATAAATAATAAAGGAGGCAGAGAATAACAAATAAAAGAACTCTACATAGGACCACTACACCTGCCACAAAACCGAACCTCGGTGACGAAGAATAGAACAGATTGAGCTGCTAGTAGAGTAATCCATGCCGGAGAGAAACCCGCGCTGAAACCTCTCATGTGATAGGAGAACTACCCCACCAGCGACGAGGCCGGAAGCATCCTCTGATGACTTATATTGCAGCCTCAGGTGTCTCCCTACTCGCCGGAAGTGGAAACTGAGACACCGAACAGAGTACCATAGAACAAGGACTAGTCGGGGTCGCACTCGTCAGCACGCGTCCACCACCCCCAACTACGTGTGCACACACAGACAATCTGCGCTAGGTCAGGTCCTTTAGCAGGTTTCCCCCCAGCCAAACTTAGGCTACAAAGGTAAGGGGACCTACAGTAGCCAGCTTAAAAATTGTCCCCTCGGGACAAACCTCCACCACTCTCGGGTGGGTAAACAACTACGTGCCCAGGTCAGCTACGACTAGTGGGTAGGGTCACTGAAAGTGAGAACTCGTCGTAACCATAGAAGCCACCGGAGTACCACCGGTCCGTTCTAATCCACCACGAGGTGGCTCGTTAGATGAAATCCAGAACCACTGGCTAGACAACTGATCTATGAACTGTCGATACACACGGCGAAGACTGAAACCTCCAGAAGCACGGAATGGCAAAAATTGGGAAAACAGGCTCAAGGTGCCTGGGTGGCCAAGCTGGCAGCCCACACACCTGGGCGGCCACTGCTGTGGCCGCCACTATGTGGCCTGGGCGGCGAATCAGAGAGTCTAGGTGTCTACAGCCTTGCCCGCCCTACTCAATGGGAGAACAGGGCCTAAGCGGTCCAACCTACGGCTGCCCAATACAAGGGATGGTCTGGGCGGCCCAACCCATGGCCGCCCAGAGCAGGGGATGGGCGGCCAGGGGACTGGTCTCCCAAACACCTGGGTTGCCACCCCTTTGGCCTCCTAGTGGGCTTTGATCCCAGGCGGCCAACACTCTGGCCACACACTCGGTGGAGGTGGCAGCCTTGCTGGCAGCCTCCCTACAGTAGGGTCCCCTCCCCCAGAGGATCATTCCCACGCCCAATTCACCCACACTGGGCTTGAAAAACTCCAAAAAAATATGGGAAAACCATCCACAACTACAATGCCACTGATTAAACCAGATTTAGGCTAGAAATTGCGGGGAAGAAGAATCAATCCATTCGCACGGCCCCCGAACATGCATTTCCCCTAAAAATGTAATAACCCCCCTCTCTCATCCAAATCGCCACGGATCGGAAGGAAAACATGAGAGGTGAGTCCGTGATCTATCCCCCAACCTTATCGACACTTCAAACCTCGAATGGGGCACTATCCTCACTGGATCACGCCGAAACATGCACCGCACACGAGCTCACGATCACGTACACACACGCATGAGCAGCCACCACCTACCGCCCAAGCTCCACCTAGCCAGCCACCGTCGTCGAATGATCATCCCCCGCACTCATCGTCTACAACCGGAGAGGAGCGGGTGGGCGTCTTGCGATCGAAGCGGAGAGTGGAAGAACGAGGAGAGAGGGGTGCAGGCGTGGGTTTAACGGGAAGAAGGGAATTTTTGGGATTTCTCATAAACATCGAAAAAATCAAAATTATCAATATACCCTTCCTCTTATCATTTTCGATTAAATAATTAAAAAAATCCAAGAAAACTAGATAATTCCCATGGGGTCCAGACTAAATCCGAAATAAAATTTTAATTTACCCATTAAAATAGACCGAAGCCCACGAAACATAGGATCCAATATCGGGAGGCATTACAATTTTGATGCTAAAAGTGACCAAGGAATTTTCCTTGGATACTCACTTAATTCAAGGGCCTATAGAGTATACAACTTGAGAACACTTCTAGTGGAAGAAAGCCCATATGTTGTACTTGATGAATTTACTTCAAAGAAATCTAATGCAAGGGATAATTTTCTTGTTGCAGATCAGGAAGATGAAGAAAGAGAGAAAGGAGATGAGAGAAATGAACATGATGTGGTACAGGCAGAACAAAATCTAGAAAATCAAGAGGATCAAGTACCACAAGCACCACAGTAGGAACAGCCCAATCAATGGACATTACACAAAAACCATCCAGGGGAGAACATAATTGGTAATGTGGAAGAAGGCGTGAGAATAAGAGAATCACTCAAAGAAGTGCAAAATTTTGATTATCTTGCTCTACTTTCACAATTTGAACCCAAAACTGTAGAAGAAGCTTTATCAGACGATTCTTAGATTTTGGCTATATAGGAGGAGTAACACCAATTCCAAAGGAATGAGGTGTGGTTCCTTGTGCATCGACCTAAGGATCACCCAGTGATCACCACTGGCTATAGTCAAGAACTAGGAATCGATTTTGACGAATCATTTGCATCCATAGCTAGATTGGAAGCAGTCAGAATTTTACTTGCTTTTGCATGCTCTAGGAATATCAAATTATTTCATATGGTCGTGAACAGTGTCTTTATGAATGGTTTTGTGAAGGAGGATGTATACGTGGAGCAACCACCCAGATTTTAAGACTAATAGCATCCCAACCATGTGTACAAATTGGACAAAGCACTCTATGGATTAAAGCAGGCCCCCCTGTTGACACCCATTTTTAGCGTACAAGTTGAGTTATTTCTATTATTGATCTTTTGACGCCCTAAATTATCCATTATTTTGGAGCCTTTCTTGAGCGTACTTCGAGCCCATTTCTTGATCATTTTTCGAGCCCATTGAGCTTTGGAGGCTATTTACCTCGATTCCCCCACTTCCGGGTCCATTTTGTGCAGTTCGGATGGCCAGACGGTCGTCCGGCACAAATCCTACAGGACCTCTCTGAACGCGGTCTTCTTGCAGACCGCAACCGCCACTAGGCTTAAGAAAATAAATAAAATAACTAAAATTATAAAAAATGAAAAATGGATGAACACGGTCTCCCTGTATACCGCGTTCTCATGAGAATGCAGTCTACAGGGAGACCGCGTTCATCCATTTTTATGTTTTTATTATTTTAATTATTTTATTTATATTCTTAAGCCTAGTGGCGGTCTCGAGGAGACTACTACAACCAGGTGGAGGTCTCCTTGTTGATAGTTTTTGATGTGGTGTGTGATGGATGAAATGAGGGTGATATGATGTGAAATATGAAAGTGTGTGAGCAAGTGGTGCACTAACTCAAGCAATCAACATGAAATCTGAGCATGGGGGTATGTCATCAATATTACAAAAATGAAGAAGGAAAAATAAAAACATACATCGGGGCGTGGAGCAAAGGAATAAAAGAAAAGACACACCGTAGGTGTGGAGCAATTAAAGTAAAGAGAAAGCAAGCAATATGATGAACAAGATGACAAATACCCAAATAAAGGAAAGTGTGATCGCCACCAAAGTAAATAATGTAGTGTGTAGCGACCCGGATCCCGGATACCAGATGTACTCGGTAGAACTACCGAATACACGTGATACCACTTGGAACCCGCGAGGCCTCCCAAGAGCGGGAAAGCTCCGAAGGGAAAAAGGCATGTGCAGAGTACATTGAAGCCACAGAGATATAACAGAAGTAATTAAATTTCATTAGATCGGTTTGCTAAAGTAGCAGAAATAAAATTACTTTTTAATTAACAGTTTCAATTTAACAATTATATGCCAGAGTCAAGTCCAAAGCTGAAGACAGCAAGTCTAGCACAGTACAGTCAACAGAAAAGAAAGCCGTACCGAAAAGTTGGGGGAAGCCCGACGCAGGTACCAGCTAGCCACAACGACAAGCAACGAGCAAGCACTCCAGGAACCACGCGGAAGAAGAATGAACGACGTCACCCCACGTGAAAAGTAGGGGTGAGCCTCGTGTCACTGGGGGTCACGCGGATCCCCACTGAAAAATACGCAGTAACACAGAACAACAAAACAACAGGTGTAGTAAAGCGGGAAAACTACACTACAAAGCTATAAAGCTACTCTAGAGGCCGTAGAGAACAGACGGGGAGTAGGAGTAGGGAACAAGTAAGAAAGGAGAAGAACCCGCGCCAGACAAGTGGCGGCTGAACTAACCTCGGCACCCCAAACTACTCCAAACAGTGACAGAAGGGTGACTCTGATCTAGCAAAGCAGAAGTTATCGATCTGCCAACACGGCACCAAGGCTAAGATGAAGACCTGCAAGGACCGACAAAAGGTCTAGAAAAGACCCACGCAGACGATCGACAGACTCGACGACACACCCACGACTAGAAAGTCGTGCACACCACGCTGACCTCGAGTAAGGCCACGAGAGGGCTAACTCGGAAAGGTCGTGACGCGCAAGAAACGCAAAGAGTAGCGGAGAGCCACGCGTCACAGACGGACGCACCTCCCCACCAGAGCAACGGCCAGCTGCGTCCACAGACGTCTTATGCTGCGCCACGAGTGTCTCACCTACAATACCGCTGAAGCCACGGTAGAGTCGCAGACCCCCGCATAGAACCAAACAGGAACAACAGCATCAAGTAACCAGTCAGGGTCACGCCCGTCGACGTAAGTCCAAAGCCCCTGACCACGTGTGCACACACTGGCTCTAGCCTAAGCCAGGTACTCCAGCTAATTTTCTCCCTCGGTAGGACGCTACCGTTGGCTGGGAGCCCACGGAACAAGCTTACAAACCGTATCTCGGGAACACCCCTCCGCCATCCAAGATGGGTCGGCAACTCATAGGCCTTAGGGCAACAACAATCGGAGGTGCACAAAACACAAGACTCCGAAACAAGGGTTGTAGTACAAACATGCAAGGAAGCACTATCGCACGTACCACGAAGCACCAAGACAGCAAGACAACTGCCAACAGACTCAGGACTAGGCAAATAGACCTACAACGTAACAATCCTTGAGTCGGATGACTCAAAGGCAAGATCGTCACAAACAGCGGAACAAGCCGCCAATCGGTCTAATCCTAAGCCACGGGAAGCAACGCTCTGTAGAAAATGACTCACGGAGACCTGAGGGAACACTGGAGACTCTCAGACACGCCTGGACATGCAAACCAAGGTAAAACAATACCTCGTGGCATCCAGAACCAGTATCTCAGACTGGACAGAATTGCCAAGACACCCACGCAAGGTCGCCTGTCGACCACTGGGTCACCCCGGGTTGACCGGAACCAAACAATGACGACTCAACAGTAGGAAAGAGAATCCTACCTCAAGCAAGAAGACTCTTGGCCACCTTACGACGTAGTCTTAGCCCTCATAGGGTGTCAGGAGACATCCACGGGAAAGCGGGCAGACCACAAGGATAAGCCAAGACAGTTAGAAACCAGAACCACGGAGATCGAAGCACAAAGGCTGTAACGCACCACCCCTAGACCGTTACACGAACGTGATGGTCTAACGCTGGGCCGTTACGCACCCACTATGGTGGTCTATCACAGACGCGCTACAGAAACATGACGGTCGCCGGGGGAGCCGTCACACACACCGCCCTAACCAACTACCAAAACACACAAGGCACGTAACGGCCTACACCAGGCGCGTTACACCGCTCTGACGCGCCCAACCCGGGCCGTCAGGGCCAACAGACCTCAAACACACTACAAAACTCGAGACACGTAACGCACGAGACCAAGCGCGTTACATCGCCTAACAAATCAGGGCAGACACGTTAGGGCCAACAGGCTCAAGTCAAGAAACCACTGGCCAACAGGCATGTAACGGTCCCGATCGGACGCGTTACAGATGCCTAACGCATGGGGGCATGACCGTTAGAGCCAACGACACAGCCACCCACACTCAGCCAAAACAGCACGTAACGGCCTGGGGCAGGCGCGTTACAACGCTGTGATGCACAGGGACACCACCGTTACACAAACCGACTCAACGGTCAAACACCAAGTCAAACGTAACGTAACGGCCTATACCAAGCGTGTTACACCCACCTGATGTACTAGGGTAGGCGCGTCAGGGGAACCGACTTAACCAAACTACTAAACGACAAAATGAGCGTAACGCGTCACACCGGACGGGTCAGGAGGCTGTGACGCGCCACCCCTGGGCCGTCACACTCCCAAAACCACAAAATGCTTTAAAATGCCCAGACGCTGTGACGGTCTGTCATAGGGCTGTCAGGGACCTATGACGGTCACTGAAATGACCGCTAGACCGGTCATGGCGGGAAAACAATGGATTGGCCAAATCGAGCCGTTTCACTCCCCATTCACGCCGAAGCATAGGGGAAACAAGACTAGACGATGAAAAATAACACTAGGAGGCTAAAAAGCTCACATGCACGCATTAAAATGCTACATCGGGGCGATTTAGACAAATCAACCCTAAACGAGCCACCGAGGTTCCCGGACTCCTACCGGCCTCGAATGACGACCGATCAACACGAAACTAGCATGGATGGGATGCAGACATCCCAGCGATCAGTTGGACACTAACCACACCACGAATGGTTGCCGTTTTCCGGCGAACCCTGAAAACCCCAAAAACCACGGTTTTCATAAAATCGGCCCGATCTCCCCCGATCGAGTACCAAACTACGCACAGAAGCAGGGAAAACGTGCAGAAGGAAGTGGCGATCCGTCTCCCTACCTCCACCAAAGAAATCGTGCCCCGAAGGGACTAAACCGCGCCGAAAATAACGCTGCTAGCTTAAACATCGGCTTTGAATCCACCGTTCGGGATCACGCCAAAACCACTCCATCCTCGCCCTGTCGCGCACCCAGTCAGCTCCACAGCATCCCCAACACTCGCTCCTAGGTCCTCCGTCTGCTGCCGAAGCCGAGGAAGCTCGAGAGGAGAGAAAATGGGAGAGAGAGACGGCGGCAGCGAAAATGAGAAGGGAGGAGAGAGAAAGGAAAAGAAAAAGGAAAAGAAATTAGGAATTTTCCTAATTTCTGAAAAATCTGATTTCTGGCCCTATCTCCGAAAAATACGTAAAAATAGTCGAAACGACCGGCTCGAAGAGTACATCGTCGCTGCAGCATTCACGAGTCGAGGAACTGACAACTAAACTCACCGTAGGGTTTCGTAACTGGTACGAGAGAAAAATCCACACGGCTCGTAAACCTCAACTCGGAAGCCACAAAAGCGAACCAAAACTCATCGAAACAAATCCGAAAGATCCAATGAAGATCCAGCAAGACCTACCAAGGATCCGGGGCATTACATCCTCCCCTCCTTTAAGAAATTTTATCCTCGAAATTTAAGGACTAACAAAGGTAAGCAGGGAAGAACAACCCAACTGCACAACCACGGAAACAACACCAATCTCGAGAAGCACAGCTCAGAGGAACATTGCCAGACCACAATCACGAGCACATGCTCTAGATCGAGCACGACACAAGTGAACACAAGTCCGACACCTCCGAGACAAGGCAACGTCGTTTACGTCTCGCAGAGAAAGAGACACGACTGCCACAACCACATCACGGCAAGCAGCAGCTTACACAAGGAGACACAGTCCTCACAGCTGACTGCTCGACCACATCATCGGCTCCAGTGCCAAAGGCAATAGGGAACACCTGGCACACAGGACACCAATGACAACACTGGACCACAGGCACAACCAAGTCATTCATCACTCAGATATTACATCTGATCGAGTCGCAAGCTAACTCCAGGGAAAAAGAGTACAGCAAAGCTAACCGACAAGACCTGGTCCACACAGAGACACAAAATCATAGAGAAACAGCGACAAAACACCAATAGCAATAGCAGCACTTGTAGAATTCCGGCTCCGCACGGAACACAGAACCATGGAACATAACTGCAAGCAGGGTCACATCAAGGCACAGGAATAGCTGAGCACACGACCACAAGGGATGGGTCACGCATCAGACTGCTGACCAAGGAGAGACCCACGATAACGAGAAACGACAACAATCTCGAGGAACGCAACTCAAGGACTACGAACACGCCTGGAGAGCACAACACCCAAGAGAAGAAAATGTAGAGTAGAGGGTACTCAATCAGTAGGAATGTCGACAAATTCCCCAATACTCGCAAATGCCAATGCCAACAACAGAAAATCACCAGCACAGCACGGCAACAACAACGTCAAGGCACAGGAAGCCAAGACAAAGTCACATCGAGAAGAAGCAAATCTCTCGACCAGTGAGTAGCCAACTCACTGGCTTCTGCTGCGCACTCAACAACGCACACAGGCATCAGAACAACCTCGGTAGTCGCATCTCAACACACGCCAGACGCCTTCGCAACCAATGAAGATTGCAAATAACACGCCACAAGTACCGATCTCGTGAACAACCGATCACTAGGAGCCCAAGTGCAACAAGAGAAGAGTACCAGCTTCAGCACAAAGCACAAGGAAAGGCGTTAATCTCAGCTTACCGTCACGTCCTGAAAATGATAAATAAGCCTTCACAATACATCGGCCGCTGGACATGGCACGACAAATACGGTACACAACATCTCTTAACACCATTATGGAGTCCAAAGCCAAGCAACCGTATAGCAAAGAGCAGATCAGGCTCAGAACAAAGCTGTCCACACTTAAGCAGACACAGGACAAATGCATCACTAAGACAGTAATTCCAAAGCAAATCGCGAAAAGATTTCACTAGAAGGGATGAGAAGCAATTAAGCTCAACCACGAAAGCTCACCAGGAAAGGGAAATCCTAGCTTGCCTGAGCAACTTCTCAAACACGGAATCTAATCGAGCACTTCAACAGAAGCGGAACACATCAGGAGCTGAACAGACTAAAGCCGGGATGACCAAGACAACGTGAGAACGTGTACGGTCATCAGACCAAGGCTAAAGGTCAACAGCAACCTGAACAACATACAAAGAAAAACCTCGAACAACGTACTGCAGATTCAAGCCTTCCGGTGAACTCTGCCAAGTACAAATTGATCGAAACAAACACAACGACGAAAAAGAAACACCTCGTCACAACCTGACGAGAGCAGGACCATCTCATACAGTGCTAGAGCAGCACGCACAAGACAACATACGAAGAAAACAACGTGATAAATCATCGTAACACCCAAGCCAACTGAAGACTGTACTGGACTTTCACGACTCTGGATACTGTATATCTCGGGTTCCCATGTACTTCATACAACAATGCTCTGATAGCTCAGAAAAGAACTCCGAACATCTCAGAACACTGCTCTGATACCATCTGTAGCGACCCGGATCCCGGATACCAGATGTACTCGGTAGAACTACCGAATACACGTGATACCACTTGGAACCCGCGAGGCCTCCCAAGAGAGGGAAAGCTCCGAAGGGAAAAAGGCATGTGTAGAGTACATTGAAGCCACAGAGATATAACAGAAGCAATTAAATTTCATTAGATCGGTTTGCTAAAGTAGAAGAAATAAAATTACTTTTTAATTAACAGTTTCAATTTAATAATTATATGCCAGAGTCAAGTCCAAAGCTGAAGACAGCAAGTCTAGCACAGTACAGTCGACAGAAAAGAAAGACGTACCGAAAAGTCGGGGGAAGCCCGACGCAGGTACCAGCTAGCCACAACGACAAGCAACGAGCAAGCGCTCCAGGAACCACCCGGAAGTAGAACGAACGATGTCACCCCACCTGAAAAGTAGGGGTGAGCCTCGTGTCACTGGCTCAGTAGGGGTCACGCGGATCCCCACTAAAAAACACGCAGTAACACGGAACAACAAAACAACAGGTGTAGTAAAGCGGGAAAACTACACTACAAAGCTGTAAAGCTACTCTAGAGGCCGTAGAGAACAGACGGGGAGTAGGAGTAGGGAACAAGTAAGAAAGGGGAAGAACCCGCGCCAGACAAGTGGCGGCCGAACTAACCTCGGCACCCCAAACTACTCCAAACAGTGACAGAAGGGTGACTCTGATCTAGCAAAGTCAGAAGTTACCGATCTGCCAACACGGCACCAGGCCTAAGACGAAGACCTGTAAGGCCCGACAAAAGATCGAGAAAAGACCCATGCAGACGACCGACAGACTCGACGACACACCCACGACAAGAAAGTCGTGTACACCACGCTGACCTCAAGTAAGGCCATGAGAGGGCTAACTCGGAAAGGTCACGACGCGCAAGAAACGCAAAGAGCAGTGGAGAGCCACGCGTCACAGACGGACACACCTCCCCACCAGAGCAACGGCCAGCTGTGTCCATAGACGTCTTATGCTGCGCCACGAGTGTCTCGCCTACAATACCGCTGAAGCCACGGTAGAGTCACAGACCCCCGCACAGAACCAAACAGGAACAACAGCATCAAATAACCAGTCAGGGTCACACCCGTCGACGTAAGTCCAAAGCCCCTGACTACGTGTGCACACACTGGCTCTAGCCTAAGCCAGGTACTCTAGCTAGTTTTCTCCCTCGGTAGGACGCTACTATTGGCTGGGAGCCCACGGAACTAGCTTACAAACCGTATCTCGGGAACACCCCTCCGCCATCCAAGGTGGGTCGGCAACTCACAGGCCTTAGGGCAACAACAATCGGAGGCGCACAAAACATAAGACTCTGAAACAAGGGCTGTAGTACAAACAGGCAAGGAAGCATTATCGCACGTACTACGAAGCACCAAGGCAGCAAGACAACTGCCAACAGACTCAGGACTAGGCAACTAGACCTACAACATAACGATCCTTGAGTCGGACGACTCAAAGGCAAGATCGTCACAAACGGCGGAACAAGCCGCCAATCGGTCTAATCCTAAGCCACGGGAAGCAACGCTCCGCAGAAAACGACTCACGGAGACTTGAGAGAACACCAGAGACCCTCAGACACGCCTGGACATGCAAACCAAGGTAAAATGATACCTCGTGGCATCCAGAACCAGTGTCTCGGACTGGACAGAACCACCAAGACACCCACGCAAGGTCGCTTGTCAACCACTGGGTCACCCCGGGTTGACCGGAACCAAACAACGATGACTAAACAATAGGAAAGAGAATCCTACCTCAAGCAAGAAGACTCCTGGCCACCTTACGACGTAGTCTTAGCCCTCATAGGATGTCAGGAGACATCCACGGGAAAGCGGGCAGACCACAAGGATAAGCCAAGACAGTCAGAAATCAGAACCACGGAGATCGAAGCACAAAGGCTGTAACGCACCACCCATAGACCGTTACACGAACGTGACGGTCTAACGCTGGGCCGCTACACACCCACTGTGGCTGTAGCGACCCGGATTCCAGATACTCGGTGTACCCGGTAGGACTACCGAATACACGTGATACCGCTTGGAACCCGCGAGGCTTCCCAAGAGCGGGAAAGCTCTGAAGGGAAAAAAACATGTGTAGAGTACATTGAAGCCACAGAGATATAACAGAAGCAATTAAATTTCATTGGATCGGTTTGCTAAAGTAGCAGAAATAAAATTACTTTTTAATCAACAGTTTCAATTTAACAATTATCCACCAGAGTCAAGTCCAAAGCTAAACACAGTAAGTCTAGCACAGTACAGTCGATAGAAAAGAAAGACGTACCGAGAAGTCGGGGGAAGCCCGACGCAGGTACCAGCTGGCCACAACAGCACGCTACGAGCACGCGCACCAGGAACCACGCGGAAGCAGAACGAACGACGTCACCCCACCTGAAAAGCAGGGGTGAGCCACGTGTCACTGGCTCAGTAGGGGTCACGCGGATCCCCACTGAAAAACACGCAGTAACACGGAACAACAACAACAAAAATAGCAGGTGTAGTAAAGCAGGAAACTACACTACAAAGCTGTAAAATTATGCCACAAGTAGTAGTAAACAGACGGGAAGTATGAGTAGGGAACAAGTAAGGAAGGGGAAGAACCCGCGCCAGACAAGCGGCGGCCGAACTACCCTCGGCACCCCAAACTACTCCAAGCAACGAAAGAAGGGCGACTCTGATCTAACAAAGTCAGAAGTTATCGATCTGCCGACCCAACACCAGGTCTAAGACAAAGACCTGTAAAAATAGACAAAAAGGTCTAGAAAAGACCACACAGACGATCGACAGACTCGATCACACAAACACGACTAGAACGTCGTGCACACTATCCCACGCACGACCAGAACATCATGCATGTGACAGAACACTGACCTCGGGCACAGTCACGGAAAGGCCAACCCAGAAAGGTCACGACGCGCAAGAAACACCGAGAGTCACGTGCCACGTGACGGAAGCACCTCCTCCTCACAAGAGGAACAGCCAGCTGCGTCCACTGACGTCTTATGCTGCGCCACAAGTGTCTCGCCTACTGCACCGCGGAAGCCACGGCAGAGTCGCAGACACGAGCTAAACGAAACAGGAACAACAGCAACAACATAACAAGTAACTAGTCAGGGTCACGCCCGTCGACATAGGTCCTCAGTCCCTAACAACGTGTGCACACACTGGCTCTAGCCTAAGCCAGGTTCTCTAGCTAGGTTTTCCCCTCGGTAGGATGCTACCGTTGGCTGGGAGTCCACGGAACTAGCTTACAAACCGTATCTCGGGAACACCCCTCCGCTATCCGCTAGCGGATAGGCACTCAAAGACCTCAGGGTAACAGCAAAAGGAGGCTTACAAGACACAGAGACTCTAAAACATAAGTGCCGAAGTACAAGCAGGCAAGAACGCCCCACGACACGTACTTCAAGGCACCAATGGCAGCACAACCACTACCAACAGACTCCGGACAAGGCAACTAGTAACCGTGTAACGATCCTGAGTCGAGCGACTCAAGGTAAGATCGTCACAGACAGCGGAACAAGCCGCCAATCGGTCTAATCCTAAGCCACAAGAAACGACGCTCCGCAGAAAACAACTAACGGAGACCTGAGGGAACACCGAAGACCCTCAGACACGCCTGGACACACAAACCAAGGTAAGATGATACCTCGAGGCATCCAGAACCAGTGTCTCGGACTGGACAGAACCGCCAAGACACCCACACACAAGGTCGCCTGTCAACCCCTGGGGCACCCCGGGTTGACCGGAACCCGACAAGAATTCACAAAAGAAGGATAGAGAATCCTACCTCAAGCAACAAGACTCCTGGCTACCTTACAACGTAGTCTTAGCCCTCATAGGACGTCAGGAGACATCCACGGGACAACGGGCAGGCTAAAAGGACAAGCCAAGGCAAGCAGAAATCGAAACAACGGAAATCGGAGCAGAAAGATTGTAACGCACCACCCCTAGACCGTTACACGAACGTGACGGTCTAGCTCAGGCCGTTACACTCCAACCGTGACGGTCCAACGCAGACACGTCACACACACGTGATGGTCACAGGGGAACCGTCACACACACCGCCCTAACCAACACCTAGAACACAGAAGGCACGTAACGGCCTACACCAGGCGCGTTACACCGCTCTGATGCGTCCGACCCGGGCCGTCAGGGCCAACAAACCTCAAAACAAAACAACACTCGAACCACGTAACGCACGAGACCAAGGGCGTTACACCGGCCTAACGCTCCAAGACAGACGCGTCAGGGCCAACAAGCTCAAGTCAAGAAAACACTGGCCGACAGGCACGTAACGGTCCATCTCGGATGCGTTACAGACACCTAACGCACAAGGGCAGGGCTGTTAGAACTAACGACACAACACCCACTCAACCAGAACAGCATGTAACGGCCGGGGGCAGGCGCGTTACGACGCTGTGACGCACGGGGACACCATCGTTACACAAATCGACTCACGGTCAAACATAAAGTCAAACAGAACGTAACAGCCTACACCGGGCGCGTTACACCCACCTGACGCACAGGGGTAGGTGCGTCAAGGGAACCGACTTAACCCAAACGCTAAACGACAAACCAAGCGTAACGCGTCTCATGGGACGCGTCAGAGGGCTATGACACGCCACCTCTGGGCCGTCACACCCTCAAAACCACCAAGAACTAAAAATCGCCCAGACGCTATGACGGTCTGTCGTGGGGGCGTCAGGGCATGTGACGGTCCCTGGAACGACTGCCACACCAGTCACGGCGGAAAAATAGAGGGTTGGCCAAATCGGCCCGTTCCACACCCCATTCACGTCGAAGCGCAGGGGAAACAACCCTCGACGATGCAAAACTACATAAGGAGGCTAGAAAGCCCACATGCACGGGTTAAAATGCTAGATCGGGGCGATTTTAACAAATCGACCCTAAAAGAGTCAACGAGGTTCCCGGGCTCCTACCGGCCTCGAATGACCACCAATCGGCATGAAACAAGCATGGATGGGTTCTTAACGTCCCAACGGTCAGTTCAACACTAACCGAGCTACAAATGGTTGCCGTTTTCCGACGAACCCTACAAAACTCGAAAATCACGGTTTAGGCTAAACAAGCCCAAACTCGGCCGTTTTCGCGCCAAACGACGTGCAATGGCAGGGAAAACGGAGAGGAGGAAGTGAGGAACCATCACCCTACCTCCACCGAAGAAACCGTGCCCCGAAGGGACTAAACCGCGCCAAAAACCACGCCGCGAGCTCAAACGTTGGCTTTGAATCTACTGTTCAGGATCGCGCCAAAACCACACCATCTTCGCTCCGTCGCGCACCCAGTCAACTCCACAGCATCCCCAGCACGTGCCCTTAGGCCCTCCGTCTGCAGCCGTAGCCGAGGAAGCTCGAGAGGAGAGGAAATGGGAGAGAGAGACGGCGGCGGCAAAAATGAGAAGGTAGGAGAGAGGAAAGAAGAGAAATAGGAAAAGAAATTAGGAATTTTCCTAATTTCTGAAAAATCCGATTTCTGGTCCTATCTCCGAAAAATACGCAAAAATAGTCGAAACGACCGGCTCGAAGAGTACATCGTCGCTGCAGCATCCACGAGTCGAGGAACTGACAACTAAACTCACCGTAGGGTTTCGTAACTGGTACGAGAGAAAAACCCACACGGCTTGTAAACCTCAACTCGGAAGCCACAAAAGCGAACCAAAACTCACCGAAACAAATTCGAAAGATCCAATGAAGATCCAGCAAGACCTACCAAGGATCCGGGGCATTACATCCTCCCCTCCTTTAAGAAATTTCATCCTCGAAATTTAAGGACTAACAAAGGTAAGCAGGGAAGAACAACCCAACTACACAATCACGGAAACAACACAAATCTTGAGAAACACAGCTCAGAGGAACACCGTCAAACCACAATCACTGGCACACGCTCTGGATCGAGCACGACACAAGTGGACACAAGTCCGACACCTCCGAAACAGGGCAACGTCGCTTACATCTCACCAGGGAAAGAGACACGACTGCCACAACAACATCACGGCAAGCAGCAGCTTACACAAGGAGACACAGTTCTCACAGCTGACCACTCGACCACATCATCGGCTCCAGTGCCAAAGGCAACAAGAAACACCCGGCACACAGGACGCCAACGACAACACTGGACCATAGGCACAACCAAGTCAGTCCTCACTCAGATATCACGTCTGATCGAGTCGCAAGCTAACTCTAAGGAAAAAGAGTACAACAAGGCTAACCGACAAGACCTGGTCCAAAACAGAAGCACAAAATCATAGAGAAATAGCACTCATAGAAACAACACAACGGCAGCACCTGCAGGTTTTCGGTTCCACTCTGAACGTAGAACCATGGAACTCAACTGCAAGCAGGGCCACAACAAGGCACAAGAATAGCTGAGCACACGACCACAAGGAATGGGTCACGCATCAGACTGCTCACCAAGAAAAGACCCACAATAACGAGAAACGATAACAATCTCGGGGAACGCAACTCAAGGACCACCAACACGCCTCGTGCAGCGACCCGAATTTCGGATACCCGGCATACCCGGTAGAACTATCGGATACGCGTGATACCGCATGGAACCCACGAGGCCTCCCAAGAGCGGGAAAGCTCCGAAGGGAAAAAGGCACGTGTAGAGTACATTGAAACCATAGAGATATAACAGAAGCAATTAAATTTCATTAGATAGGTTTGCTAAAGTAGTAGAAATAAAATTACTTTTTAATTAACTGTTCAAATTAAAACTTATATCCCAGAGTCAGTCCAAAGCTAAAGACAACAAGTCTAGCACAGTACAGTCGACAGAAAAGAAAGACGTACCAACAGGTCGGGATAAGCCCGACGCAGGTACCATCTGGCAGCAACGGTACGCAACGAGCACGCGCACTCCAAGAACCATGCGGAAGCAGAACGAACAACGCCACCCCACCTGACAAGCAGGGGTGAGCCACGTGTCACTGGCTCAGTAGGGGTCACGCGGATCCCCACTGAAAAACACACAGTAACACGGAACAACAACAACAAAACAGCAGGTATAGTAAAGCAGGAACTACACTACAAAGCTGTAAAACTACGCTACAAGCAGTAGTAAACAGACGGGAAGTAGGAGTAGGGAACAAGTAAGAAAGGGGGAAGAATCCGCGCTAGACAAGCGGCGGCCGAACTAACCTCGGCACCCCAAACTACTCCAAGCAACGACAGAAGGGCGACTCTGATCTGGCAAAGTCAGAAGTTACCGATCTGTCGACCCAACACCAGGTCTAAGACGAAGACCGCAAAGAACAGACAAGAAGGTCTAGAAAAGACCATACTGACGACCGACAGACTCAATCACACACACACGACTGGAACGACGTGCACATTGCCCCATGCATGACCAGAGCATCATGCATGTGACAAAAACACTGACCTCGAGCACAGCCACGGAAAGGCCAACCCAGACAGGTCACGACGCACAAGAAACGCCGAGAGTCAACGGCCAAGTGATAGGAGTACCCTCACACTAGAAGAACAGCCAGTTGCGTCCACTGACGTCTTACACTGCGCCACAAGTGTCACGTCCACCCGACCGTGTGCAGCACGGGGGAGACTAGACACACCAAGAACCAGGTCCAAGGAACAACAGTCCCAAGGAAGAACGGCAACTACGGACACAGGACCGCAGTACCACAACTGTGAGTGACTAGTCAGGGCCACGCCCGTCGGCGCAAGTCCCCAGTCCCTGACTACGTGTGCACACACTGACGACTACCTAGGCCAGGCCTCTAGCTAGTATTCCCCTCGGTAGGACGCTACCGCTGGCCGGGGCCCACGGAACTAGCTTAAAAACTGTGTAACGGGAAACTGCCCGTGCACCACTCCCGGTGGGTGACATACTAAAAAGCCTACGTCACAGGCTACGACTAGTAGAGGTTCACAAGGCACGGACTCCAAAACACAAGTGCTAGAGTATAGATAGTCTACGGAAGCCCTGTCACACGTACTATGAAGCACCACTGGCAGTACAACCACTGCCAACAGACTCAGCACCAGGCAACTAGACCTACCACGTAACGATCCCGAGTCGAACGACTGAAGGCAAGATCGTCACAGACAGCGGAACAAGCCGCTAATCGGTCTAATCCTAAGCCATAAGAAACGACACTCCGTAGGAAACAACTCACGGAGACCTGAGGGAACACCGAAGACCCTCAGACACGCCTGGACACGCAAACCAAGGTAACATAGTACCTCGAGGCATCCAGAACCAGTGTCTCGGGCTGGACAAAACCACCAAGACACCACACACAAGGTCACCTGTCAACCCCTGGGTCACACCGGGTTGACCGGAACCGAGCAAGGGCACACACAAGAGTAGGATAGAGAATCCTACCACAAGTAAGAAGACTCCTGGCTACCTTACAACGTAGTCTTAGCCCTCATAGGACGTCAGGAGACATCCACGGGACAACGGGCAGACCACAAGGCCAAGCCAAGACAAGCAGAAACCGAAAGAACGGAAATCGAAGCACAAGGCATGTAACGCACCACCCCTAGACCGCTACAAGCACGTGACGGTCTAGACATAGGCCGTTACACTCCAAGAGACGGTCGGGGGAGAGCCGTCACTCACACCACCCTAACCACTATACAACACACAAAAAGGCATGTAACGGCCAGCACAAGGCGCGTTACACCCACCTGACGCGCCCGACCGGGGCCGTCAGAACCAACAAAATCTTAAAACAAACAAAACTCGAACGATGTAACGCGCTAGGCCAAGCGCGTTACACACGCCTCACGCGCAGGAGTAGGCGCGTTACATACAGGCTCAAGACAGAAAACTGAGGCTGAGAGGCATGTAACGGCCAGCACAGGGCGCGTTACAATAGCCCGATGCACAGGGGCCCGGCCGGTACATCCAACGGCACAACAACCCAATTCAGCCAAAACAACATGTAACAGTCCAACGAGGACGCGTTACACAGGCCTAACGCACGGGGGCACCACCGTTAGAGGCACCACCTCTAATGGTCAACGCCGGTCAAACGGAATGTAACGGCCAACACCGGGCGCCTCACATCCATCTAACGCGCTGGGTCAAGCGCGTTAGAGAAACAGACTTAACCCCAACGCAAAATGACAAAAAGAATGTAACGCACCTCACGGGACGCGTCAGAGAGATGTGACACGCCAGCCCTGGGCCGTCACACTCTCAAAACCCTGAAGAACTCAAACGACCCAGACGATGTAACGGTCAGTCGTGGGGCCGTCAGAGCAAGTGACGGTCCCTGGAACGACCGCTACATCAGCTACGGCGGGAAAACATAGGAATGGCCAAATCGGCCCGTTCCACGCCCCATTCACGCCGAAGCACAGGGGAAAAAAACCCAAACGTTGAAAAACAACATAAGAAGGCTAAAAAGCCCACATGCAAGCTCAAAAACACAAGATCCGGGCGATTCCAACGAATCCACTCAAAATGGGTCACCGAGGTTCCCGGACTCCTACCGGCCTCGAATGAACACCAATCAACATAAAATTAACGTGGTTGGGATCCTGACATCCCAGCGGTCGGTTTAAAACTAACTACGCTAAGAACGGTTGCCGTTTTCCGGCCAACCCTACAAACCACGAAAATCAACGTTTAGGCAAACCAAGCCCAAACTCGACCGTTTCTTTGCCAAACGACGTGCAATGGGAGGGAAAACGGAGAGGAAGAAGTGAGGATCAGTCACCCTACCTCCACCGAAGAAACCGGAGCCCCGAAAGGACTAAACCACACCGAAATCCACTCGCGAACCGATTCACCGGCTTTGAATCCACCGTACGGGATAGCGCCAGAATCGATCCGATCCTCGCCTCATCGCGCACCTAGCCAGCTCCACCACGTCCCCAGCACACGCCCCAAGGTACCCCGTCTGCAGCCGGAGCCGAGAGAGCGAAACGGGAGAGAAAACGGGAGAGAGAGACGGCGGCGGCGAAATGAGAAGGGAGGAGAGAGGAAAGAAAAGAAAAAGAAAAGAAATTCAGAAATTTTCCTAATTTCTGAAAATTCTGAAAATGCACCGAAAATGCACAAATTCAGAAAAATACATAAAAATAGTCGAAACGAACGGCTCGACGAGTACATTGTCGCTGTAGCATCCACGAGTCGAGGAACTGACAAACAAACTCACCGTAGGGTTACGTAACTAGTACGTAAGAAAAACCCACACGGCTCGTAAAGCTCAACTCGGAAGCTACCAAAGCGAATCGAAACTCACCGAAACCAATCCAAAAGATCCAATGAAGATCCAGCAAGACCTACCAAGGATCCAGGGCATTACATCCTCCCCTCCTTTAAGAAATTTTGCCCTCGAAATTAAGGACTAACCAAGGAGAAGCAAGGAAGATCAACCCAACAACACAACCTCAAAAACAACACAAATCTCGAGAAACACAATTCAGAGGAACACCGTCAGACCACAATCACGAGCACATGCTCTGGATCAAGCACGACACAAGTGAACACAAGTCCGACACCTCCGAAACAGGGCAACGTCGTTTACGCCTCATAAAACAGGAGACATGACTGCCACAACAACAGACAACCGATCGAGAAACACAACGACAGGCACGGCAAGCGGCAGCTTACACAAGGAGACACAGTCCTCACAGCTGACGACTTGACGACGTCATCGGCCCCAGTGCCAAAGGTAACAGGGAACACCTGGCACACAGGACGCCAACGACAACAGCGCTGTTGGACCACAGGCACCAACAAGTCAGTCCTCACTCAGATATTACACCTGATCGAGTCGCAAGCTAACTCTAGGAAAAGAGCACAGCAAGGCTAATCGACAAGACTTGGTCCAAAACAGAGACACAAAATCATAGAGAAACAGCACTCACAGAAACAACACAACGGCAGCACCTGCAGGATTTCGGCTCCGCACAACACGCAGGGCTACAGAATACCACTACAAGTAGGGTCACATTAAGGCACACGAACAACTGAACACACGACGACAAGAGACGGGTCACACATCAGACTGCTCACCAAGAAGAGACCCACAACAACGAGAAATGACAACAATCTCGGGGAACGCACCTCAAGGACTATAAACACGCCTCGAGAGCACAACACCTAAGGAAGAAAATGCAGAGTAGAGGGTACTCAATCAGCAAGAATGCCGACAAATTCCCCAATACTCGCAAATGCCAATGCCAACACCAGAAAACCGCCAACAATGGCACGGCAACAGACGACATCGAGGCACAAGAAGCCAAGATGAAGTCACATCGAGAAAGAACAAACCTCTCGACCAGTGGGCAGCCAACCCACACGCTTCCGCTGCACTCTCAACAACGCGCACAGGCAACCGAACAACCTCGGTAGTCGCACCTCAGCACACACCAGGCGTTATCACAATCAACAAAGATCGCAAACAACACGCCACGAGTACCGATCCAGCGAACAACCGATCACAAGGAGCCTAAGTGCAACAGGAGAAGAGCACCAGCTTCAGCACAAAGCACAAGGAAAGCATCAATCTCAGCTTACCTTCACATCCTCAAAACGATAAATGAGCATTCACGATACATCGGCCGCTGGACACGGCACGACAACACGGTGCACAATAGCTCTTAACACCATCATGGAGTCCAAAGCCAAGCAACCGTATAGCAGAGAGCAGATCAGGCTCAAAACAAAGCTGTCCACACTTAAGCAGACACAGTACAAAGGCATTACCAAGACAGCAATTCCAAGGCAAACCTCGAAAGATTCCTTCAGAAGGGACGAAAAGCAAGAAGCTCAACCACCAAAGCTCACCAGGAAGGAAAAATCCTAGCTTGCCTGAGCAACTTCTCTAACACTGGATCTAATCGAGCACTTCAACAGAAGCGAAACACATCAGGAGCTGAACAGACTCAAGCCGGGACGACCAAGACAACGTGAGAACTTGAACGGTCATCGAACCAAGGCTAAAGGTCAACAGCAACCTGAACAACACACGGAAAAAATCTCAAACAATGTACCGCAGATTCAAGCCTTCCGGCGAACACTGCCAAGTACAACATGATCGAGACAAACGCAACGACGAAAAAGAAACACCTCGTCACTTCTTGACGAGAGCAGGACCATCTCGTACAGTGCCAGAACAGCACGCACAAGACAACACAAAGAAAACAAAGCAACAAAGAATCACAAATCGAAGCCAGCTGAAGACTGTACTGGACCTTCACGACTCTGGAAACTGCATATCTCAGATTCCCATGTACTTCACACGACAATGCTCTGATAGCTCAGAAAAGAACTCCGAACATCTCAGAACACTGCTCTGATACCACTCTGCAGCGACCCGGATTCCGGATACCCGGCATACCCGGTAGAACTACCGGATACGCGTGATACCGCATGGAACCCGCGAGGCCTCCCAAGAGCAGGAAAGCTCCGAAGGGAAAAACGCACGTGTAGAGTACATTGAAACCACATAGATATAACAGAAGCAATTAAATTCACTAGATAGGTTTGCTAAAGTAGCAGAAATAAAATTACTTTTTAATTAACAGTTCAAATTAACAATTATATCCCAGAGTCAGTCCAAAGCTAAAGACAACAAGTCTAGCACAGTACAGCCGACAGAAAAGAAAGACGTAGCAACAGGTCGGGAGAAGCCCGACGCAAGTACCAGCTGGCAGCAATGGTACGCAACGAGCACGCGCACTCCAGGAACCACGCGGAAGCAGAACGAACAACGCCACCCCACCTGAAAAGCAGGGGTGAGCCACGTGTCACTGGCTCAGAAGGGGTCACGCGGATCCCCACTGAAAAACACGCAGTAACAAGGAACAACAACAACAAAACAGCAGGTGTAGTAAAGCAGGAACTACACTACAAAGCTGTAAAACTATGCTACAAGTAGTAGTAAACAGACGGGAAGTAGGAGGAGGGAACAAGTAAGAAAGGGGGAAGAATCCGCGCTAGACAAGCGGCGGCCGAACTAACCTCGGCACCCCAAACTACTCCAAGCAACGACAGAAGGGTGACTCTGATCTGGCAAAGTCAGAAGTTACCAATCTGTCGACCCAACACCAGGTCTAAGACGAAGACCACAAAGAACAGACAAGAAGGTCTAGAAAAGACCATACAGACGACCGACAGACTCGATCACACACACACGACTGGAACGTCGTGCACACTGCCCCACGCATGACCAGAGCATCATGCATGTGACAGAAACACTGACCTCGAGCACAGCCACGGAAAGGCCAACCCAGATAGGTCACGACGCACAAGAAACGCCGAGAGTCAACGGTCAAGTGATAGGAGTACCCTCACACTAGAAGAACAGCCAGTTGCGTCCACTGACGTCTTACACTGCGCCACAAGTGTCACGTCCACTCGACCGTGTGTAGCACGGGGGAGACTAGACACACCAAGAACCAGGTCCAAGGAACAACATTCCCAAGGAAGAACGGCAACTTCGGACACAGAACCGCAGTACCACAACTGCGAGTGACTAGTCAGGGCCACGCCCGTCGGCGCAAGTCCCCAGTCCCTGACTACGTGTGCACACACTGACCACTACCTAGGCCAGGCCTCTAGCTAGTATTCCCCTCAGTAGGACGCTACCGCTGGCCGGGGCCCACAGAACTAGCTTAAAAACCGTGTAACGGGAAACTGCCCGTCCACCACTCCCGGTGGGTGAGGTACTAAAAAGCCTACGTCACAGGCTACGACTAGTTAAGGTTCACAAGGCACGGACTCCAAAACACAAGTGCTAGAGTATAGACAGTCTACGGAAGCCCTGTCACACGTACTACGAAGCACCACTGGCAGTACAACCACTGCCAACAGACTCAGGACCAGGCAACTAGATGATGCGGGACGGACACGGGGACCGACTCTATGTGGTATGGACCTCGGACTCTAGACGCGGACACGACCAGCAACACATGATGGGAGAGACATTAGGCCCGACACGGAGAGCTCCTATGGGCTATACGTCGCTAACAGAACGCAAGCTCACTCGTCGTCCCAAGCGAGGGAAACGCGGATCGTGCGCGGTTGAAGAACTGGCAGTGTTCAAGGTAGTCAGACTCACTTCCGGACTCGGATCGAGTCGCGGGACGGGTCACTCTCACACTCACAGTGGTGACATGAACACACGGGCTAGTACCTATCGCTCTCGACAGCGGCAAAGACCATATACTAGCTAAGCAAATGAACGCCAAGAAGTTCGGACCATTACCTCCACGCACCCGGCGTGGCGAAGACAACCCCGGCCGAATTACGGACTCCCGGTTAACAATGATTACAGCAATACACTAAGTCGACCCACTCCACGCAGGGAGGTAAAAGGTCACATGTGGGGTCCGGGAATCGCGCAAATCGGGTTGACGGGTAGCATCTTGATGTCGCCCGGCGATGCCGAACTCCGCGTTTTCGTGCTTTCCGAGTGGCGGGTTCTACGGACCCGTGGGGCCCGCGGACGGTGCTGTCCTCCGGATCTATGGGGGTGGGACCCACTGTGATGGGGACCCCTGGTGGCGCGCCTCCACGGACGGCGGTCGGCCGGGAACACCGATCGGGGGTCGATCGGCCCCGATTCCCAATTCTGGAACTAACTTCCCACGGATTTTAATTGCTGTCTTCTGGCGCGCGCTCCGGCGAAAACGGCCGCTGCGATCAATCCCGACGTCGGATCGGGACGCATGAGCTATTGTTGGAAAGCTCTCTTCAAATTCTTCAATCTAGAGCTAGAAAGATCTGCTGGATCTTGTCGGATCAGAACTTTATTGAATTTATAAGTCCCTATTGTACAGTAATCAAAATCTCAGATCTACAGGTGAGTTGTCTGAAGACTGGCTTTGACCGTGAGGAAGATGGCCGAGTCAGCTCCTGAACTCTTCATAAAACTTGTGGGATTTTGAACAAGGAGAACGGGAATATTTTTTGTGGACTGATTGGAGGTAGATGTGATTTGTTATGATTTTTTTACTGGATGGTGTTCGGATCTGGGAACTGGTGGACAGCAATGTAGCTATCTCGGAGATAGATTTTTGAAAAATATGGGATTATCACAAAAAAATTCAAGAAAATTAGGGGACGGTGGGGTTGATGGACAGAACTCCCAGTAAAATTGGGAGTCTAACAAAAATCGGAAAGAGGTCCGAACAGGGGAAACACAGGGCGGGTGGAAATTGAAACAGCAAGCAGACAGATCTGGAAATTAAGGTTGGACGAAAATAAAAAAATATCAAATCGGATTTTTATGACCAACCAAAATTTTTGGGATGTGCTTTACACCTCTTGAGCATCCCCTAAAATCCCCAGGTCGATCTGAGCTCGTGGCTGACACAGAGAATTCGTGGAAGCTGCTGTGGTCGGATGAAGGCAGAACTCCGGCGATCTCGGTGGTGATGCGATGGCGGCTCGTGGCGGCGACCGGAATGATAAGGGGAGGAGTCACACCTCCAGAGGGAAGCCTTCACAGCTCCAAGGGGGAGAGAGGGGCGGCCTAGGCCTTTGCTCAAGCAATTTTCCAAGTTCAAATGGCATTAATTCTCCAAAATGGGAAATTACAAGTATTTATGTGTTACATCTCAAATCCATTGTCCACCGTTGGATCTAGGGTATGGGAATGGGTGGCCTGGATTGAGTGTGACACACACATAAAAATTACAATAAAAAAACAAGGGGGGGGCGGCCTATTGACTAGAATGGCAAGGGGGACATGTTTGGTAGCCACCTTGGACTTTGAAGTCCACTTGTCTCCCATGTGCCTTTTACCATTCAAACTTCTAGATGCCTCCATTTGACATGTTGACTGACCCCACATGGGGCCCATGAGCTGAGGTGGACCAATGGGAGGGGGTCTGTGGGCCCGTGGGACCTGAGGGTCCCATTTTACAAATAAACCCCTCTTACAATCAAAATTACATACCAAATAAAATGAAATAAACACACATCACACAAATAAAGTCTAACTAAATATGATAAATGCCGGGACTCAAGGGGGCGTCTCCAGGCTGTCTCCGAGCCAGATGGATGCTGAGGTGGCTCGCGTCGTACTCCGTGTGCGGTACTGGTGGCTCGGCGTGTCGTGCCGCTCAACTGCTCGGGTGTCCGCACCAATTCTCCCCGGGTGGGAGAAACTCGACCCTATCGAGTAAGGGTCTGCATCGCTCCTGTATCTCTCCAGAAGGTCCGGATCGATCCGCTACAACTCGCCATGCGTGATCCATGTGTCCTCAATAGCGGGCCGTCCTCTCCATCGCACTAGGTAGCGCGGGTAGGATCCACTCCTGGTAACTGTCACCTGCTCATCCAGTATATGATCTATATGCTCACGCTGCCGTGACAACGGAGCTGGAGGTGGACACTCAGGTGTGGGGTCACTCACAAGGGGAGGAGATGGCTCGAAAGGCTCACTAGGGATCACCGCTGGGTCCCTATATGCAACTAGATCCGATACATTGAAAGTAGAGCTTATACCGTATTCCTCGGGCAAGTCCACAACGTACGCATTGGATCCAACGCGTTTCAACACTCTGAATGGACCGGCTCCGTGAGCTTGCAACTTCTTAACGGTTCCAGAGGGAAACCGTTCAGGTCTTACCCTGATTATGACATATTCGCCCTCTTGGAACTCTCGGTGGTGTCGGTGGGCATCGGCTAACTCCTTGTAACGTGCATTGCTGGCCTCAATGTGACGACGGATGTCGTCATGCAAACTCCTAACATGCCTAGCAAACGACTCGGCCGACTCCGACACTCTAGCATGGATAGGCATGGGGACAAGGTCAACGGGTTTCCTAGGCCTACGACCTGTGACAATCTCAAATAGACTCATGCCGATAGACCTATTCACTGAATCATTATATGCAAACTCGGCCATGGGTAGAATGAGATCCCAATCCCCAATGCGGTCCCTAACAAGACACCTCAAAAGGTCTCCCAGACTCCTATTGACCACCTCGGTCTGACCATCTGTCTGGGGATGATATGCAGTGGAAAACTTGAGGTGCGTACCCATCATATGCCATAGTGTCTTCCAAAAGTAGGAAGTGAATCTAACATCACGGTCAGACACTATAGTGCGAGGCAACCCGAACTTGCACACCACATGCGTAAGGAAAAGGCGGGCTACCCTCGAAGCATCCGAAGTCTTCGAGTAAGGAATAAAGAGGGCCATCTTCGAGAAACGGTCAACCACCACATAGACCGATTCATGCTTCCGGGAGGTACGTGGTAATCCCAAAACAAAGTCCATGCTAACATCCTGCCACGGGGCATCAGGCACGGGAAGAGGCGTATAAAGGCCGGAGCTTTGCTTCTTCATCTTGGCCGTAGCACAGGTCGGCACTGAGCCACGATGTTAGCAACATCGCTCTTCAAGCTCGGCCAATAAAATCGATGCTCCACTGCCTCAATAGTTTTGTTCCGACCAAAGTGGCCGGCTAGACCTCCAGCATGTAGTTCCCACACTAAGAAATCTCGAACCGAAGTTCGGGGAACACATAGCCTGCTACCTCGAAAGAGGTAACCCTCCTGAAGCACATACTCATCAAGGTCTCTCGAGGGTCCGGCCTGGAGAGTGGGAAAAATCTGACCGAAGTCAGGACAATCAACATACGCCTCCTTCATCTTCTCTAACCCTATGACCTCGGCACTCATGGTGGTAAGCAAACATGCTCGCCGACTCAAGGCATCAGCAACCTTGTTCTCCACTCCAGCCTTATGTTTAAGCACAAAGGTGAACTGCTGGAGATACTCGACCCAACGACTGTGACGCGAGTTAAGCTTCTTTTGGGAATGGAGGTACCTCAATGTCCCGTGATCGGAGTATAGGATAAACTCCTGATGTAAAAGATAGTGCCTCCAATGCCTAAGAGTCTGAACAACTGCGTAGAATTCTTTATCATATGTGGAATATCGCAGTTTCGCGTCATTCAGCTTCTCGCTGAAATATGCGATCGGGTGGGACTCCTGACTCAAAACTCCTCCTATCCCAACACCTGACGCATCACAAGAGACCTCAAACACATTCGAGAAGTCAGGCAATCGAAGGATAGGCGTCTGGGTCATGCGCTCCTTGATGTCCTTGAAGGCGGCAGATGCGACCTTCGTCCATACAAATGTGCCCTTTCGGATACAATCCGTGATCGGGGCGGTTACGGAGCTAAATCCGCGGATGAAGCGACGATAGAACATCGCAAGACCATGAAAGCTGCGGACATCATGAACGGTACGGGGTTCCGGTCACTCAACAATGGCCCGGACCTTCTCCGGATCGGCGGAGACCCCCGTACTAGACACAATGAAACCCAAGAAGGTAAGCTGAGGTGTCATGAAGGCACACTTCTGTGGGTTCACAAACAGCTGCTCTCGCCGAAGAAGTAGATAGACCTGCGGAAGGTGGTCTAAGTGGTCCCCTGTGGTGCGGCTATAGATAAGGATATCATCAAAATACACCACTACAAAGACTCCAATGAAAGGTCGAAGGACCTGAGTCATGAGCCGCATGAAAGTGCTAGGGGCATTGGTCAACCCAAAAGGCATGACCAACCACTCATATAGACCGTCCTTGGTCTTAAATGCGGTCTTCCACTCATCACCTGGCCTAATCCTCACCTGATGGTAGCCACTCTTAAGATCGATCTTCGAAAAGATAGTGGCACCTGCCATCATGTCCAGCATGTCATCAAGGCGGGGAATAGGGAACCTGTACTTCACAGTGATTTTGTTGATGGCACGACTATCAATGTACATTCTCCACGTGCCATCCTTCTTCGGGGCGAGTAATGCGGGTACAGTACATGGACTCATGCTGTCCCGAACAGACCCTCTCTTCACTAACTCATCGACCTGCCGTTTAAGCTCGACATGCTCCGTGGGACTCATGCGATAATAGGGAAGGTTGGGCAAAGAATAGCCCGAAATAAGGTCGATGGCATGATGAATATCCCGCATAGGTGGGAGTCCCTCGGGAAGCTCATCGGGAAAGACATCAGCATACTCTTGCAGAATGAGAACAACCTCGGGTGGGAGCTCACCCTCGGAGTCCCGCTCCATCTCTCGGACCGTAATGGCAAACACCGGACAGCCTTAACCAAGCTCCTGCTCCATTTCCCGGGAGCTAATCATCATCAATCTCCTCGTCGAGGGCTCTCCTGGGCCAGAGGTAACGGTCATAGCCCGAGCTGGGGATGGGGTACTAGGCCCGGGAACGGAAGGCTTCGGAGTACTAGGGCCAGTAGGACCCCTGACTGATGGGCTCTTGGGCCGAACGGGTTAGAGGGTGACCCGCTGGCCAGCGTGGTCGAAGGTACAGGTGTTCGACCGGCCATGGAGCGTGGCATCTCGGTCAAATAACCACTGCCTACCAAGAATGATACTGCCCACTTCCATGGGGAGAACATCACACCAGATCTCGTCACGGTAGGAGTGGAGCTGCAGCGGGACCAAGCACCGCAGCCTGGCCGAAATGGAAGTGGTATCCACCCATGATACCTGATAGGGACAAGGATGGTCTACGGGTGTGAGACCAAGACATGCGACAGCGTTCGTGGAGATTACATTGATACAACTCCCGCTAACGATGACCACCTTGTAAATTTGCTTTCCCAGCCTACAGAATACATGAAGGATAGTAGTCCGACGCCAGTCATCACAGACCTGCGGCTGGGTGAGGATACGTCTGACGACCGCCACGTGGGTATCGTTCGAATGCTGGGCATCCTGGGCCTCACCTCCCATCTCATAGTACTCGTCATCTAGCTCTTCATCTGCCTCATAGCTGACTAACTCGAGGCCCATAGGGTGGTATCCTTGGCCTGTGTGTCCCCAATGTGAAGAGATGGGCGGGTGGGACACTGGTTGGCGAAATGGCCAAACCCATTGCAGCGATAACACTGCTGCCGTGATCCACTAGGCTCCCCAATCATAGGTCCTTTACCTTTATCCTCCCAACGGATAGGAGGTGTAGGTAACAAAGGACGTGCAGGAGGTGCGGGTGCCGGTGGACGGGCTGTGGGTGGGGCCGTAAGATGCTGGGGACGAGGAAGGTCCCTCGGGGGTGGAGGACGGGGCCTAGGAGCAAAGGGCTCGGGGCGAGTGGGCTCCTGAGGTCGAGTCATGGGGGCCCTCGGATACGTGCCAGATGAGCCACGGGGCTCGACACTACGAAGGGGAAAGGAGCCCAACCGATGGGGTGACTCGAACTCGGCCTCGAACTGCTATAATTCGAGAACAATCTGATATGCCTGCTCCAAAGTGGTTGCATTGCGGCGAAAGAGTTCATATTGATAATTGGGCAGCAAACCTCTTTGAAAGAGGGATATAGTCATGGTGCTCTCCTCCGTGACCCCACACCATAAGTAATACTCATCGAACTCGGCGGTGTACTCGGTCACGGATCGGTTCCCTTGGGAGATGCTTTGCCACTTGTCTATAAGACGTTGGCGATATGAGGCGGGAAGGTATTTCTCCCTCAATTTGATTTTCATATCATCCCAAGTACCGATTTGGGTTTGACGTCGCTGATTGAGCAGGCTCTCCACATTGATCCAATAAGTTTGGGCCTGCCCTTGCAGCTTCATCTTCGCGTATCGGACTCTTCGGTGGCCCGTCATCTCAAACCACTCGAAGTACCGGTCCATGCCGGCCTCCCAATCTAGATACACCCTAGGGTCCAAGGACCCGCTAAAAGTGGGAGGGTCCGCACGCACACCCCTAAGAATGCGGTCGTCATCCTCGTCATCACGATTCCGTCGTTGATGACGATGACCATTACCCCCCCTGATCATTGTCGGAGGCATAATCATCCACTATAGGCACCTGTTGCCTCCCGACATCCTCCACCTGAGCCCTTGGCACAGCGGGTTGCTGCACCGGCTCTTGTTGGCCGTTCGTCGGCGCGAGTTGCGCCGCTACTGGGCCCCTCTCTAGGACAGCGATCCTCCCAACTAAGCCCTGGATGGACTGATCCAAACTCTCGGCCCGATCCTCGAGGGCTTTCATCCGCCCTTCTAGACGCGTTCCTATGCCATCCATACGCGTACTAAGACCATCCATACGCGTGTCAAGATGATCCATGATGGCTCAGAACATCTTGGCCGTCGAGGACTCATCGGAGCTACGGGCCCGGGAATCCGCCATAGGTGGTGGTGGCGAGAATTGGGTACCTCGACGGGTGGGCATGCAACTGACACACGACTTAGAAGACACCGACTAATGCAAACACTCACTAAATGATGCACTTAGACCTAAACCAATATCCGGTACGGGGAGGAGTTAATCGATCCGAAGATCACTCCCGCAAGTGTGCGACCTCCCGATAGGCGTAGCCTAACGTTCGGATAACACCTTTTAAGATACCGAATTATCGGGATGAAATGCAATTTTAAAACACTCTTTTTTTTGTTTTGAAAATAATGATGATCCTAGACTCGACTTATACTATGCAAGACATATGCAACGACTACCCTAGACTCAACTCGCTCTGATACCAAACTGATGCGGGACGGACACGGGGACCGACTCTACGTGGTATGGACCTCGGACTCTAGACGCAGACACGACCGGCAACACATGATGGGAGAGACATTAGGCCCGACACAGAGAGCTCCTATGGACTATACGTCGCTAACAGAACGCAAGCTCACTCGTCGTCCCAAGCGAGGGAAACGCGGATCGTGCGCGGTTGAAGAACCGGCAGAGTTCAAGGTAGTCAGACTCACTTCTGGACTCGGATCGAGTCGCGGGACGGGTCACTCTCACACTCACAGCGGTGACATGAACACACGGGCTAGTACCTATCGCTCTCGACAGCGGCAAAGACCATATACTAGCTAAGCAAATGAACGCCAAGAAGTTCGGACCATTACCTCCACGCACCCGGCGTGGTGAAGACAACCCCGGCCGAATTACGGACTCCCGGTTAACAATGATTACAGCAATACACTAGGTCAACCCACTCCACGTAGGGAGGTAAAAGGTCACATGTGGGGTCCAGGAATCGCGCAAATCGGGTTGACGGGCAGCATCTTGATGTCACCCGGTGATGCCGAACTCCGCATTTTCGTGCTTTCCGAGTGGCAGGTTTTACGGACCCGTGGGGCCCGCGGACGGCGCTGTCCTCCGGATCTGTGGGGGTGGGTCCCACTGTGATGGGGACCCCTGGTGGCGTGCCTCCACGGACGGCGGTCGGCCGGGAACACCGATCGGGGGTCGATCGGCCCCGATTCCCAATTCTGGAACTAACTTCCCACGGATTTTGGTTGCTATCTTCCGGCGCGCGCTCCGGCGAAAACGGCCGCTGCGATCAATCCCGACGTCAGATCGGGACGCATGAGCTATCGTTGGAAAGCTATCTTCAAATGCTTCAATCTAGAGCCAGAAAGATCTGCTGGATCTAGTCGGATCAGAACTTTATTGAATTTACAAGTCCCTGTTGTACAGTAACCGAAATCTCAGATCTACAGGTGAGTTGTCTAAAGACTGCCTTTGACCGCAAGGAAGATGGCCGATTCAGCTCCTGAGCTCTTCATCAAACTTCTGGGATTTGGAACAAGGAGAACGGGAATATTTTTTGTGGACTGATTGGAGCTGGCTGTGATTTGTTATAATTTGTTTACTGGAGGGTGTTCGGATCTGGGAACTGGTGGACAGCACTGTAGCTATCTCTAAGATCGATTTTTAAAAAATATGGGATGGCCTCACAAAACTTCAATAAAATTTGGGGACGGTGGTGTTGATGGACAGAACTTCCAGTAAAATTGGGAGCTCTAACAAAAATCGGAAAGAGGTCCGAATAGGGGAAACACAGGGAGGGTGGAAATTGAAACAGCAAGCAGACAGATCTAGAAATTAAGATTGGACGAAAATAAAAAAATAACAAATGGGATATTTATGACCAACCAAAATTTTTGGGATGTGCTTGACACCTCTGGAGCATCCCCTAAAATCCCTAGGGCGATCTGACCCCGTGGCTGACATAGAGAATTCGTGGAAGCGGCTGTGGTCGGATGAAGGCAGAACTCCGGCGATCTCGGCGGTGATGCGATGGCGGCTCGTGGCGGCGGCGGCGGCGACCGGAATGATAAGGGGAGGAGTCACACCTCCAGAGGGAAGCCTTCACAGCTCCAAGGGGGAGAGAGGGGCGGCCTAGGCCTTTGATCAAGCAATTTTCCAAATTCAAATGGTATTAATTCTCCAAAATGGGAAATTACAAGTATTTATGTGTTACATCTCAAATCCATTGTCCACCGTTGGATCTAGGGGATGGGAATGGGTGGCCTAGATTGAGTGTGACACACACACACAAATTACAATAAAAAAAACAAGGGGGGGGGGGGGGGCGGCCTATTGACTAGAATGGCAAGGGGGACATGTTTGGTAGCCACCTTGGACTTTGAAGTCCACTTGTCTCCCATGTGCCTTTTACCATTCAAACTTCTAGATGCCTCCATTTGACATGTTGACTGACCCCACATGGGGCCCATGAGCTGAGGTGGACCAATGGGAGGGGGTCTGTGGGCCCGTGGGACCCGGGGCTCCCATTTTACAAATAAACCCCTCTTACATTCAAAATTACATACCGAATAAAATGAAATAAACACACATCACACAAATAAAGTCTAACTAAATATGATAAATACCGGGACTCAAGGGAGCGTCTCCAGGCTGTCTCCGAGGCAGATGGATGCTAAGGTGGCTCGCGTCGTACTCCGTGTGCGGTACCGGTGGCTCGGCGTGTCGCGCCGTTCAACTGCTCGGGTGTCCACACCACTAGACCTACCACGTAACGATCCCGAGTCGAACGATTGAAGGCAAGATCGTCACAGACAGCGGAACAAGCCGCTAATCGGTCTAATCCTAAGCCACAAGAAACGACACTCCGTAGGAAACAACTCACGGAGACCTGAGGGAACACCGAAGACCCTCAGACACGCCTGGACACGCAAACCAAGGTAATGCAGTACCTCGAAACATCCAGAACCAGTGTCTCGGGCTGGACAAAACCACCAAGACACCACACACAAGGTCACCTGTCAACCCCTGGGTCACACCGGGTTGACTGGAACCGAGCAAGGGCACACACAAGAGTAGGATAGAGAATCCTACCACAAGCAAGAAGACTCCTGGCTACCTTACAACGTAGTCCTAGACCTCATAGGACGTCAGGAGACATCCACGGTACAACGGGCAGACCACAAGGCCAAGCCAAGACAAGCAGAAACCGAAAGAACGGAAATCGAAGCACAAGGCATGTAACGCACCACCCCTAGACCGCTACAAGCACGTGACGGTCTAGACCTAGGCCGTTACACTCCAAGAGACGGTCGGGGGAGAGCCGTCACTCACACTGCCCTAACCACTATACAACACACAAAAAAGCATGTAACGGCCAGCACAAGGCACGTTACACCCACCTGACGCGCCCGACCGGGGCCGTCAGAACCAACAAAACCTCAAAACAAACAAAACTCGAACGATGTAACGCGTTAGGCCAAGCGCGTTACACACGCCTGACGCGCAGGAGCAGGCGCGTTACACACAGGCTCAAGACAGAAAATTGAGGCTGAGAGGCATGTAACGGCCAGCACAGGGCGCGTTACAAAAGCCCGACGCACAGGGGCCCGGCCGTTACATCCAACGGCACAGCAACCCAATTCTGCCAAAACAACATGTAACGGTCCAACGAGGACGCGTTACACAGGCCTAACGCGCGGGGGCACCACCGTCAGAGGCACCGCCTCTAATGGTCAATGCCGGTCAAACGGAATGTAACGGCCAGCACCGGGCGCGTCACATCCATGTAACGCCCTGGGTCAAGCGCGTTAGAGAAACCGACTTAACCCTAACGCAAAACGACAAAAAGAATATAACGCGCCTCACGGGACGCGTCAGAGAGATGTGACGAGCCAGCCCTGGGCCGTCACACTCTCAAAACCCCGAAGAACTCAAACGACCCAGACGATGTAACGGTCAGTCGTGGGGCCGTCAGAGCAAGTGACGGTCCCTGGAACGACCGCCACATCGGCTACGGCGGGAAAACATAGGAATGGCCAAATCGGCCCGTTCCACGTCCCATTCACGCCGAAGCGCAGGGGAAACAAACCCAAACGCTGAAAAACAACATAAGAAGGCTAAAAAGCCTACATGCAAGCTCAAAAACACAAGATCCGGGCGATTCCAACGAATCCACCCAAAATGGGTCACCGAGGTTCCCAGACTCCTACCGGCCTCGAATGAACACCAATCAACATGAAATTAACGTGGTTGGGATCCTGACATCCCAGCGGTCAGTTTAAAACTAACTACGCTAAGAACGGTTGCCGTTTTCCGGCCAACCCTACAAACCACGAAAATCAACGTTTAGGCAAACCAAGCCCAAACTCGACCGTTTCCTTGCCGAACGACGTGCAATGGCAGGGAAAACGGAGAGGAAGAAGTGAGGATCTGTCACCCTACCTCCACCGAAGAAACCGGAGCCCCGAAAGGACTAAACCACGCCGAAATCCACTCGCGAACCGATTCACCGGCTTTGAATCCATCGTATGGGATCGCGCCAGAATCGATCCGATCCTCGCCTCATCGCGCACCTAGCCAGCTCCACCACGTCCCCAGCACACGCCCCAAGGTACCCCGTCTGTAGCCGGAACCGAGAGAGCGAAACGGGAGAGAAAACGGGAGAGAGAGACGGCGGCGGCAAAATGAGAAGGGAGGAGAGAGGAAAGAAAAGAAAAAAAAAGAAATTAGGAAATTTTCCTAATTTCTGAAAATTCTGAAAATGCGTCGAAAATGCACAAATTCAGAAAAATACGCAAAAATTGTCGAAACGACCGGCTCGACGAGTACATCGTCGCTGTAGCATCCACGAGTCGAGGAACTGACAAACAAACTCACCGTAGGGTTTCGTAACAAGTACATAAGAAAAACCCACACGGCTCGTAAAGCTCAACTCGGAAGCCACCAAAGCGAATCGAAACTCACCGAAACCAATCCAATGAAGATCCAGCAAGACCTACCAAGGATCCAGGGCATTACACCTCGAGAGCACAACACACAAGAAAGAAATGCAGAGCAAAGGGTACTCAATCAGCAGGAACGCCGACAAATTCCCCAATACTCGTAAATGCCAATGCCAACACCAGAAAACCACCAACACAGCACGGCAACAACAACGTCAAGGCACAGAAAGCCAAGATGAAGTCACATCGAGAAAAAGCAAATCTTTCGACCAGTGAGTAGCCAACTCACAAGTTTCTGCCGCGCACTCAACAACGCACACAGGCATCTGAACGACCTCGGCAGTCGCATCTCAGCACACACTAGACGCCATCGCAATCAATGAAGATCACAAATAACACGCCACAAGTACCGATCTCATGAACAACCGATCACCCGGAGCCCAAGTGCAACAGAGAAGATTACCAGCTTCAGCACAAGCACAAGGAAAGCATCAATCTCAGCTTACCTTCACGTCCCGAAAATGATAAATGAGCCTTCACGATACATCGGCCGCTGGACACGGCACGACAATACGGTACACAACAGCTCTTAACACCATCATGGAGTCCAAAGCCAAGCAACCGTATAACAGAGAGCAGATCAGGCTCAAAACAAAGCTGTCCACACTTAAGTAGACACAGGACAAAAGCATCGCCAAGACAGCAATTCCAAGGCAAACCTCGAAAAGATTCCACCAGAAGGGACGAGAAGCAGGAAGCTCAATCACAAAAGCTCACCAGGAAGGGAAAATCCTAGCCTGCCTGAGCAACTTCTCCAACACGGAATCTAATCGAGCACTTCAACAGAAGCGAAACACATCAGAAGCTGAACAGACTCAAGCCAGGATGACCAAGACAACGTGAGAACGTGTACGGTCATCAGACCAAGGCTAAAGGTCAACAGCAACCTGAACAACACACGGAGAAAACCTCAAACAACGTACTACAGATTCAAGCCTTCTGGCGAACACTGCCAAGTACAACATGATCGAAACAAACACAACGACAAAAAGAAACACCTCGTCACATCCTGACGAGAGCAGGACCATCTCGCACAGTGCCTGAACAGCACGCACAAGACAACATACGAAGAAAACAACGCCATAAATCATCGCAACACCAAAGCCAGCTGAAGACTGTACTGGACTTTTACGACTCTGGATACTGTAATATCTCGGATTCCCATGTACTTCACACAACAATGCTCCGATAGCTCAGAAAAGAACTCCGAACATCTCATAACACGGCTCTGATACCAAGCTGAGCGACCCGGATTCCGAATACCCAGTGTACCCGGTAGGACTACCGAATACACGTGATACCGCTTGGAACCTGCGAGGCCTCCCAAGAGAGGGAAAGCTCCGAAGGGAAAAAGGCATGTGTAGAGTACATTGAAGCCACAGAGATATAACAGAAGCAATTAAATTTCATTAGATCGGTTTACTAAAGTAGCAGAAATAAAATTACTTTTTAATCAACAGTTTCAATTTAACAATTATCCACCAGAGTCAAGTCCAAAGCTAAAGATAGCAAGTCTAGCACAGTACAGTCGACAGAAAAGAAAGATGTACCGAGAAGTCGGGAGAAGCCCGACGCAGGTACCAGCTGGCCACAACAGCACGCTACGAGCACGCGCACCAGGAACCACGCGGAAGCAGAACGAACGACATCACCCCACCTGAAAAGCAGGGGTGAGCCACGTGTCACTGGCTCAGTAGGGGTCACGCGGATCCCCACTGAAAAATATGCAGTAACACGGAACAACAACAACAAAAATAGCAGGTGTAGTAAAGCAGGAAACTACACTACAAAGCTGTAAAATTATGCTACAAGTAGTAGTAAACAGACGGGAAGTAGGAGTAGGGAACAAGTAAGGAAGGGGAAGAACCCGCGCCAGACAAGCGGCGGCCGAACTACCCTCGGCACCCCAAACTACTCCAAGTAACGACAGAAGGGCGACTCTGATCTAACAAAGTCAGAAGTTACCGATCTGCCGACCCAACACCAGGTCTAAGACAAAGACCTACAAAAATAGACAAAAAGGTCTAGAAAAGACCACACAGACGACCGACAGACTCGATCACACAAACACGACTAGAATGTCGTGCACACTATCCCACGCACGACCAGAACATCATGCATGTGACAGAACACTGACCTCGGGCACAGCCACGGAAAGGCCAACCCAGAAAGGTCACGACGCGCAAGAAACGCCGAGAGTCACGTGCCACATGACGGAAGCACCTCCTCCTCACAAGAGGAACAGCCAGCTGCGTCCATTGACGTCTTATGCTGCGCCACAAGTGTCTCGCCTACCACACCGCGGAAGCCACGGCAGAGTCGCAGACACGAGCTGAACCAAACAGGAATAACAGCAACAACAGAACAAGTAACTAGTCAGGGTCACGCCCGTCGGTATAGGTCCTCAGTCCCTGACAATGTGTGCACATACTGGCTCTAGCCTAAGCCAGGTTCTCTAGCTAGTTTTCCCCCTCGGTAGGACGCTACCGTTGGCTGGGAGCCCACGGAACTAGCTTATAAACCGTATCTCGGGAACACCCCTCCGCTATCCCCTAGCGGATCGGCACTCAAAGACCTCAGGGTAACAACAAAAGGAGGCTCACAAGACACAAAGACTCTAAAACATAAGTGCCGAAGTACAAGCAGGCAAGAACGCCCCACGACACGTACTTCAAGGCACCAATGGCAGCACAACCACTGCCAACAGACTCCGGACAAGGCAACTAGACCTACCGTGTAACGATCCTGAGTCAAGCGACTCAAGGCAAGATCGTCACAGACAGCGAAACAAGCCACCAATCGGTCTAATCCTAAGCTACAAGAAACGACGCTCCGCAGAAAACAACTCACGGAGACCTGAGGGAGCACCGAAGACCCTCAGACACGCCTGGACACACAAACCAAGGTAAGACGATATCTCGAGGCATCCAGAACCAATGTCTCGGACTGGACAGAACTGCCAAGGCACCCACACACAAGGTCGCCTGTCAACCCCTGGGTCACCCCAGGTTGACCGGAACCCGACAAGAATTCACAAAAGTAGGATAGAGAATCCTACCTCAAGCAAGAAGACTCCTGGCTACCTTACAACGTAGTCTTAGCCCTCATAGGACGTCAGGAGACATCCACGGGACAACGGGTAGGCTACAAGGACAAGCCAAGGCAAGCAAAAACCGAAACAACGGAAATCGGAGCATAAGGATTGTAACGCACCACCCCTAGACCATTACACGAACGTGACGGTCTACCTCAGGCCGTTACACTCCAACCGTGACGGTACAATGCAGACGCGTCACACACACATGATGGTCACAGGGGAACCGTCACACACACCGCCCTAACCAACACCTAGAACACAGAAGGTACGTAACGGCGTACACCAGGCGCGTTACACCGCTCTGACGCGCCCAACCCGGGCCGTCAGGGCCAACAGACCTCAAACCAAAATAACACTCGAACCACGTAACGCACGAGACCAAGGGCATTACACCGGCCTAACGCTCCAAGACTGACGCGTCAGGGCCAACAAGCTCAAGTCAAGAAAACACTGGCCGACAGGCACGTAACGGTCCAACTCGAACGCGTTACAGACACCTAACGCACAAGGGCAGGGCCGTTAGAACCAACGACACAACACCCACTCAGCTAGAACAGCATGTAACGGCCTGGGGCAGGCGCGTTACGACGCTGTGACGCACGGGGACACCACCGTTACACAAACTGACTCAAGGTCAAACACAAAGTCAAACAGAACGTAACGGCCTACACCGGGCGCGTTACACCCACCTGACGCACAGGGGCAAGCGCGTCAGGGGAACCGACATAACCCAAACGCTACACGACAAAACAAGCGTAATGCGTCTCATGGGACGCGTCAGAGGGCTGTGACGCGCCACCCCTTGGCCGTCACACCCTCAAACCCACCAAGAACTAAAAATCGCCCAGACGCTGTGACGGTCTGTCGTTGGGCCGTCAGGGCATGTGACGGTCCCTGGAAAGACCGCCACACAAGTCACGGCGGGAAAACAGAGGGTTGGCCAAATTGGCCCGTTCCATGCCCCATTCACGCCGAAGCGCAGAGGAAACAACCCTCAGCGATGCAAAACTACATAAGGAGGCTAGAAAGCCCACATGCACGGGTTAAAACGCTAGATCGGGGCGATTTTAACAAATCGACCCTAAAAGAGTCAACGAGGTTCCCGGGCTCCTACCGGCCTCGAATGACCACCAATCGGCACGAAACAAGCATGGATGGGATCCTAACGTCCCAACGGTCAGTTCAACACTAACCGAGCTACAAATGGTTGCCGTTTTCCGGCGAACCCTACAAAACCTGAAAATCACAGTTTAGGCTAAACAAGCCCAAACTCGGCCGTTTCCGCGCCAAACGTCGTGTAATGGTAGGAAAAACGGAGAGGAGGAAGTGAGGAACCATCACCCTACCTCCACCGAAGAAACCGTTACCCGAAGGGACTAAACCGCGCCGAAAATCACGCCGCGAGCTCAAATGTTGGCTTTGAATCCACCGTTCGGGATCGCGCCAAAACCACACCATCTTCGCTCCGTTGTGCACCCAGTCAACTCCACAGCATCCCCAGCACGTGCCCTTAGGCCCTCCGTCTGCAGCCAGAGCCGAGGAAGCTCGAGAGGAGAGAAAATGGGAGAGAGAGACGACCGCGGCGAAAATGAGAAGGGAGGAGAGAGGAAAGAAAAGAAATAAGAAAAGAAATTAGGAATTTTCCTAATTTCTGAAAATCCGATTTCAGGTCCTATCTCCGAAAAATACGTAAAAATAGTCGAAACGACCGGCTCGAAGAGTACATCGTCGCTGCAGCATCCACGAGTCGAGGAACAGACAACTAAACTCACCGTAGGGTTCCGTAACTAGTACGAGAGAAAAACCCACACGGCTCGTAAAACTCAACTCGGAAGCCACAAAAGCGAACCAAAACTCAACGAAACAGATTCGAAAGATCCAATAAAGATCTAACAAGACTTACCAAGAATCTAGGGCATTACAGTGGCGGTCTATCACAGACGCGCTACAGAAACGTGGCGGTCGTCGGGGGAGCCGTCACACACACCGCCCTAACCAACTACCAAAACACACAAGGCACGTAACGGCCTACACCAGGCGCGTTACACCGCTCGGACGCGCCCGACCCAGGCCGTCAGGGCCAACAGACCTCAAATACACTACGAAACTCGAGACACGTAACGCACGAGACCAAGCGCGTTACAGCGCCTAACGCATCAGGGCAGACGCGTCAGGGCCAACAGGCTCAAGTCAAGAAACCACTGGCCAACAGGCATGTAACGGTCCCGATCGGACGCGTTACAGACGCCTAATGCATGGGGGTGTGACCGTTAGAGCCAACGACACAGCCACCCACACTCAGCCAAAACAGCACGTAACGGCCTGGGGCAGGCGCGTTACAACGCTATGACGCACGGGGACACCACCGTTACACAAACCGACTCAACGGTCAAACACCAAGTCAAACGCAACGTAACGGCCTATCCCAGGCACGTTACACCCACCTGACGCACTAGGGCAGGTGTGTCAGGGGAACCGACTTAACAAAACTACTAAACGACAAAATGAGCGTAACGCGTCACACCGGACGCGTCAGGAGGCTGTGACGCGCCACCCCTGGGCCGTCACACTCCCAAAACCACTAAAAGCTTAAAAACGCCCAGACGCTATGATGGTCTGTCGTAGGGCCGTCAGGGACCTCTGACGGTCACTGAAATGGCCGCTACACCGGTCACGGCGGGAAAATAGTGGATTGGCCAAATCGAGCCGTTCCACGCCCCATTCACGCCGAAGCGCAGGGGAAACAAGACTAGACGATGAAAAACAACACTAGGAGGCTAAAAAGCCCACATGCACCCATTAAAACGCTAGATCGGGGCGATTTAGACAAATCAACCCTAAACGAGCCACCGAGGTTCCCGGACTCCTACCGGCCTCGAATGACGACCGATCAACACGAAACTAGCATGGATGAGATCCAGACATCCCAGCGGTCAGTTGGACACTAACCACACCACGAATGGTTGTCGTTTTCCGGTGAACACTGAAAACCCCAAAAACCATGATTTTCACAAAATCGGCCCGATCTCCCCAGATCGAACACCAAACTACGCACAGAAGCAGGGAAAACGTGCAGAAGGAAGTGGCGATCTGTCTACGTACCTCCACCGAAGAAACCATGCCCCGAAGGGACTAAACCGTGCCGAAAACCATGCCGCTAGATCAAACACCGGCTTTGAATCCACCGTTCGGGATCGCGCCAGAACCACTCCATCCTCACCCTGTCGCGCACCCAGTCAGCTCCACAGCATCCCCAACACTCGCTCCTAGGTCCTCCGTCTGCAGCCAGAGCTGAGGAAGCTCGAGAGGAGAGAAAACTGGAGAGAGAGACGGCGGCGGCGAAAATGAGAAGGGAGGAGAGAGGAAGGAAAAGAAAAAGGAAAAGAAATTAGGAATTTTCCTAATTTATGAAAAATCCGATTTCTGGCCCTATCTCCAAAAAAATACGCAAAAATAGTCAAAATGACAGGCTCGAAGAGTACATCGTCGTTGCAGCATTCACGAGTCGAGGAACTGACAACTAAACTCACCGTAAGGTTCCGTAACTAGTACGAGAGAAAAACCCACGTGGCTCGCAAATCTCAACTCGGAAGCCACAAAAGCGAACTGAAACTCACTGAAACAAATCCGAAAGATCCAATGAAGATCCAGCAAGACCTACCAAGGATCCGGGGCATTACATAGTGAAACCACAATATATACCTTGGAAAGAGCCGAGTGAAGTCACACGCCCACGAGAGAGAGAAAACCAGATGCTGTAGAGGAAAACAGTCCTTTAGACGATCGCTAATAGACGACAAACGGCCCTGCGATAGATCGCCTGAGATCCGAAAATGGTCTTCCGAACGGCCGCTAGAGCACCCAGAACAGAAGCTTGGAACTTATATCTCCACCCCTCCTGGCCGGCCAGAAGAGTTGGGCCTCGTGCAATGAGTCCTGCAAACCTGCAAAAGAGTGTAGACACAAAGAAAAATAACCCAATAAGCCCTTGGACTAGCGTAGTATCTAAATGCAATTAAGCTATGATGCATAAAAGGAAGGGTGAAAACCTGGGGGGTTGGTGGTTTTTAACCCCTGTGGGGCGTGGAAAAGAATAGGATGATGTTTTAAAATGTGAATGGAACGCAGAGAACGTGATAGAAGAAGAGGGAATATGCTATGATGATGCGAGGGAAAATAGAGAAAACTAAGAGGAAAAGACTCAAAGACAACTAATGGAACTTGATACTCCCTAGACTAGAAGCCTTAAGGACGTAGAAATAGCTTCTCCCTGGTTGGAAGTCACTCCAGAACGCAGCATCACTTCGTGGCAAACTCCAGAAATATCATCTCCAAGCTATGAAGTCAAGGGCTCTATTTATAGACCCTCAAACCCTAAGTTCGAGTTGGAGAGATAATGACACGAAAATAGGCCTGAACCTGGATAAATTACGGATACATCAATGATAGAATCCAATTTTGATTGGATAAATATGGGTCATCTGATAGAGATTAAAATGAACTTGGTAAAATAAAATGGTTGAATAATTAAAAAATAAAATTATTCAAAAATATACATTGAATGTTGAAATTACATATTTCATTTCTAGTAGTAGATCCATAATCTAAAAAGTTTATAAATATAAATTTATTTTATCTATTATATAATTATAATATATTATATAATAGATAAAATAATAGATAAAAATATAATAATATATATAATGATATAATATATATATATATATAATAGATAAATAAAAATATTAATATTAAATAGGATTTCCCTATTGGGCCAGGTTATTTCGGGGCAAACGGATCATTTATATTTTTAGATTTTTTATATATTATTTTATATATTATATTATTTATATATATATATTTTGTTTATTTCATATATATAATTTATTTTTTATATATATCATTTTCAAGTAGTGTTTGATCGATTACGTATTAATCAATATTCGATTGATTGGTCTGATTTTTTGTGTATTTAAATAGTATATTTAAAATATACTGTTTAAATATATTATCAATTAATTCTGAAGTGTGACCATCCCCATGGGGGCGGTGAAGGGAGAGCACCAATTGTTAGAAAAAGACCCTTATTAATTAGTATATTAATTATTATATTATATATATTAACTATATATATTTATATATATTCTTTATATTATTATTTATATTATTTGTACTTAAACAACATCAATTAAAATCCTGGATCTTCGAATTGAGAGAGATATTGAGAGAGATCCAGAATTCTCACTAGGAAATGATACTCTGAATCATATAAGTATAATGAAATATACGATCAACCAACATTTATCGAATTTGAAAAGTAGTAATTAGTGAAAAAAGAATACTTGTACAAACCAGCGAAGTAACCCCATCTCCCACGGTCCAAAGAAAGAAATCGTTGGAATATTCTGAACTCGGATAACGCTTGCATCCTCTGTCTTACCGCGGCTGCTGACACAGAGTTAGCCGATGCTTATTCCTCAGATACCGTCATTACTTCTTCTCCGAGAGAAGAAGTTCACGACCCGTAGGCCTTCTACCTCTGCACCCCTACCTCCTTTATCACTGAGCGGTCATTTAGGGGCCTTAGCTGGTGATCCGGGCTGTTTCCCTCTCGACGATGAAGCTTATCCCCCATCGTCTCACTGGCCGACTTTATAAAATAAAAATAATAAATAATAAAAAAGTGCAGCCGGTCGGATCCAACCTATTTTTGAAAAGAGGATTTGATTGAATATCGAGGAGCAAAAGAATTTAGTCCAAAATACCAAATGAAAGTAGATTCATCTAGAACAGAACGTAAAAGTATTCCTTGACTTGAAATCTGGAATCGTGTCATATATGTGAACATTAGTTTCTTACCAATCAATGAGCATCTTGTATTTCATATTGGGAGGTTCATTACTTCGACTAGTCCCCATGTTCCTCGAATGGGTCTCTGAGTTGTTGAGAGGGTTGCCCAAAAGCAGTATATAAGGCGTACCCAGTAAAGCTTACAAGTAAACCAGATATGCCACGGTTGTATGTCTTTTTTCACTACTCAAGTCCAACCCATTTGGACCTCTTAGAGGTTCCAACCAAGGAGCACGGAGATTTCGAAACAATTGGGACTTTTTCGGCGATTGGATGCAGTTACTAATTCATGATCTGACATGTACAGAATGAAGTTTTCATTCTCGATTCTAATTCAGTCATGTTTTTATGTTCCAATTGAACCCTTTCCATTTTTGATTATGATCAAATTATTCTTTTTACCAAACATATGCGGATCAAATCACTTATATTATAATAAGAATTAGATATCTTTCCTTTGATAGGTGTAATAACACTATTATTAGGAGCTACTTTTACTCTTGCTCAAAGAGATAGTGGAAGTCATCGGTTCGAGCCTGATTATCCCTAAACCCAATGTGAGTTTTTCTATTTTGACTTGCTGGTAGCGAAATTCCTTGTCGGGTAAGTTCCGACCCGCACGAAAGGCGTAACGATCTGGGCACTGTCTCGGAGAGAGGCTCGGTAAATGTAAATATAGACTTTAACTTAAATATATACTTAATAAAAATATATGATTAAAAAAATTATATATATACATATATCTATATATATAAATATATATATATATATAATATAAATAAAAAAATAAATAAAAAAATAAAAATGGTAAATATAAAATGGTAAATGTAAATATAGACTTTAACTTAAATATATACTTAATAAAAATATATGATTAAAAAAATTATACCTGGGGATCCTTATAATTATCACTGCTTAGCTTTCAATTCGTCTCTGACCATCAAATTAAATGTGAATTTTTCTGTAAATACTACATATTTAATTCCATCCATAAATCAATTTTCTTCCCTATAAGTTTCCAATATCGATAAGAATTGTAGAACTCTACTGCAGTGACGATACTGTAGGGGAGGTCCTGCGGAAAAATAGCTCGACGCCAGAATAATAAAAAGCTTAACACCTCTTATTTTATAAAATATGAAAAATCATAGAATAGATATGGACTATACTCTATCTAGTAATATAGTCAGAATAACACGATTTAACTAGTAATCCTGTGATTTTTTTTATTTTTTAGATTTTTTATATATTATTTTATATATTATATTATTTATATATATATTTTTGAAATGAGGATTCAGAATATCACAAATTGATCGATGAAATAGAGATTCTGCAACTAAATCACCTTGACGTGGTGGAAGTCATCAGTTCGAGCCTGATTATCCCTAAACTCAATGTGAATTTTATTTTGATTTAAAAATAATATTACTTATTTATTAAATTAAATATTTTATTAAACTTTTTAAATTATTAAATTATTATATTTTATATTAATATTTTAATTGTATAATTAATATTTTATATTATTTTATATTATATAATATTTATTATAATTTATAATATTATATGTAATTAACGTATTAAATATTATATTATATGAATTAAATATTATATGATAATTATTAACATATTATTAAATATTAACTTATTAAATAAAATATTAACATTAAACTGAAAATCCATACAAAATGAGCACCTAAGAAAAAAAGACCATATGTAGATGTGCAGCTGCAACAGGATTTGAAAAGGGAATCGATCGTGATTTGGAACCTGTTCTTTCCATGACCCCTCTTAGTTGAGATTTTTGTATTTATATCTATTCCATTTTTTTTCTATTTTTTTCGATCAAACGGGTGATTTTCTCACCGACTGCAGATCCCATACTTCCTCCTATGAATTGAAAATCCATGACCCCAATTGCTATGGGAAGTAAATATAAATAAAATATGTAAAAAAGCACTCTAATTCTATTTATATTTATTAAGCAAGGGATTCGTTTTGTCATTTTTACAAGTAATAATATTTTTTTATTATATTGACTAGGTAATTTTCCCGCTTTTAAAATATTTACCTAAGCTTCTATTTTTGCGAGATATAATAAAAAAAAATACCAATTGACAGAATTAATTCCAATTGATGTTCTTATTTATTTTTGTTTCTAACTGGTCAAGTGCTCTTTTACCTCAGAAAATCATACAGTTACCTCATGGGGAGTTAGCTGCGCCCACGAATGATATAAACACTACTGCTGCTTTAGCTTTAAGTCTATTCTTGCCTGCTAGGCAAGAGGATAACAAGTTACAAATTCTGTCACATGTATTTCTATTACTATTTAATACTATGTTAATAAATGAATTAATACTATGTTAATAAATGAAGTAGTTAATGGTGTGTTTCCGAGTTAATTTCCTCAGTTTCTATTAACTCGGGGCTCTTTTTTGATGCTTTATCACACTGCCTTTCTTTTATAAAAAAAATGATTGATCCTCTTTTTCTCGAACTGAGAGATCCATGAATCGGGATCCTGATGCATATAGATACAAATGGTCAAATGGGAGCAATAATTTCCAGGAACATTTGGAACATTTTTATTTATTTAATTTATATTATTATTTAGTATTAATTTATATTATTATTTATAATTTATATTTATTTATATTTATAATTTATAATTATTTATATTTAATTTATTATATTTTAATTATATAATATTTATTTATATAATATTTATTTTTATTTTAATTATAATATATTTATATATTATTATTTAATTATATTATAATTTTTATTATTATTTAATTATTATTTATTTATTCATTAATTTATTTAAATATATTAAATATTAAATTATATTTATATTAATATATATTAATTTTATATTAATATTAATGTATTATATTTATATTAATGTATATTAATGTATATTAAATTATATATAATAGTTTATAGTATATTTATATTAAATTATATTTATATTAATAGTATATTAATTTAATAGTATATTAATATTAATAATATATTAAATTATATAATATATTATAATATATTAAATTATATAATATATTATAATATATTAAATTATATAATGTATTATAATATATTAAATTTTATAATATATTATATAATATATTATAATTATATAATATAATTATATAATATAATATAAATTATATAATATATAATATAAATTATATAATATATAATATATAAATATATAAATATATGATATATTATATATAAATATTATAAATATAAAACATATATATAGTATTAATCGGGTACTCTTTCTTTTGAATATTTGCCAAATATGTTTTTGCAATTCTGAATTTTTTTAGAGTGTATTCCATATAGAGTCTATATGAAAGTTTCAAAATTATTATATAATAATCTAATAAATGGATTCTTTGCAAGAAAGAATTACGTCTACAAAAGAAGGATCTATAACTTCTATTTAAGCAATTTATGTACCTGCAGACGATTTGACTGACCCTGCTCCTACTACGACATTTGCACATTTAGATGCTACTACCGTACTATCAAGAGGATTAGCTGCAAAAGACATTTATCCAACAGTAGATCCTTTAGATTCAACGTCAACTATGCTCCAATAGACAAATACGGTAATTTTCGTTTCTTCTACTAATATCGATTCATAAAAAAGCTTGCTATGGAGCTCGTAAAGGGGTTGTAGATACTGCTGTACGAACATCAGATGCTGGATACCTCACACGTAGACTTGTTGAAGTAGTTCAACACATTATTGTACGCAGAACAAGGAATCCACTATTTTTTTTATTTTATTTAAAATAATTTATAAATTAATTTATTTTATAAATTTTTTATTATTGATTGGTCGAATTTCTTATTTCCACAAGCGAAATACCTGACTGAAAGTAATAAAATAAAAATTTATGGTTGGAAAGGTTATTTATTGAAAAAAAAATAAGACATATTATTTGGATATTTCTCTTCAACTCCAAAGTATTCTTTATTTGATACTTTGGTATGAATAGTCAAAGAATAAAAAATAAATCATACAAATCATAATATAATATATATTATATATATATATTATAAATATATATATATAATAATAATATTTAATAATAAGATTAATAATATATATAATCTATAATAATATTATTAATAATTTAAATTTAATGATATAAATATAATTTTAATATATAATATAACAATATATAAATATATATAATAATAATAATATTTAATAATAATAATATTAATAATTTGTATATAATATATATATAATAATATTAATAATTTAAATTTAATGATATAAATATAATTTTAATAAATTTTAATGATATAATATAAATATAATATAATATAATAACATATAATATAATAATAATATAATAATAATATATATTCTTGTTGCCGGATATCTTGTTCATATACATCTTTTCTTTGTTTCTCAAGTCTCTAGTGAGTTATAGACAGAGTTAGAAAAGATCAAATCTTTGATGATTCCATCATACATGATTGAGTTGCAAAAACTTCTGGATAGGTATCCTACATCGGAACTGAATTCCTTCTGATTAAAGAATCTCTTTCTAGTTGCTCTGAAACTATTAGGAGATTCTCTGGAAGAAATATGGGGTTCTACTTTTGGCGGCAACATGCTATTGGGTGCATTTTTACATCCCACAGCTTCGACGGATCGCTTAGCCCCGTTCATCTGGACCAACCGACTGACCAGCCACAAACAAGTACTAATGAGATGAGGAAATTAAAACTAAAAAGACTCTAGAAGCTAAAAGAGGGTATCCTGAGCAATTGCAAGAATTGGGTTCATTGATATTCCTGGTATAGTAGATGATATCACACATACAGTCATACTTAATTCAATAGAATTGTTTGATCTTAACCAGTAGGTCCTTGAGCGGATCCCACATTAGCCCCAAGGCGTTGGTCTCTAACTAGAAAAGTAAAAGCTTGAGCTTGAGAAGCTTCTGGTCCGGTTGGCCCATAAAATTCACTAAAGGTTATCTTATTGATATTGATGATATCGATATTGAAGATAGTGACGATATTGATGATAATGACGATATTGATAATGACCTTGAGACGAAGCTACTAACTATGACGAATGCTTTATTTCTGTCCTAGTTGATCTTGATTCGACAGTAGAAGTATATTGATTGTTCCCCAATAACCGAATACTTTTTTCTGTAAATACTGTATATTTAATTCCATCCATAAATCAATTTTCTTCCCTATGAGTTTCCAGTATCGATAAGAATTCTAGTTCCCTCAAATTGAATCTGACTAAATCCAGGTATTGTGAACATCCCCTCATTTTCATCCCAGAGCATTTTAATCTTAAGTTTCCTATTTATCGAAAAATCCCATTATTGGCTCATTATTTGTATTGTTCCCACTATTACTAACCATGGGGAAAATATGGAATGAGCATGGGATAAAAATTCCATATTAATCCGAATCAATCCATATGCTCCCATTTTCCTGGTTCTCCTGTAGCTGGATTCTCCGGAACCACAAGAATCCTTAGAATGGGATTCCGACTCAGCACCTTTAGATATTTTGAGAAGAGTTACTCTTTGGAGAGCACAGTACGATGAAAGTTGTAAGCTATGTTCGGGGGGAGCAAAGTTTCTAATTTTGTTTGATATGGAAGCATTTTTATATATATTTTGGTTCCTCGCAATTCGATTGAATCAATTAAGAATTATATCAATTTTAGATATCAATTTTATAAAATAATATAAATCTAGGATAGGTTCTACATTCTTTCTTTCCATATCATATTATGGAGTTCTGTCATTGTATTCTGTTTCGGTCAAAAAGGAACCTTTGCTTTGTTTGGATCTAATATAACAATGAATTGGTCAAAATACGCGGATTTTCTGAGTTTTCGTGGAGGATTAGATCCAATAACTGGAGGTCTATGGTTGAGCGATATTGCACACCATCATTTAGCCATTGCTTATTTGATGGGGCTTCTTCCTATACCTATTATTCCTATACCTATGAATTCCATTGGACCCAGAAATGAGACATTGCCCAATCTTTTACTAAAAAAGGATTGAGCCAAAAAGAATGAGCATCCTTATGTATTTGCATATATCTTTTCTTTTATATATCAATCTTTTCTTTTATATATCAATATATACAGAATATATATCAATATACCTTTTTGATTTAGAATCGCATCCGTAGCTACTGCTGTTTTACCAGTCTGTCTATCCCCAATATTCAACAAATTGACCGAAAAAACCATAGTATTGCTTAGCAGTAAAATATTAGGAAAAGCCCACATACGACGAATATTTTTTGTTGCCGTTCAGGAGCTAGGGGAAATGCATCTCAGGTACACCAATTAGTAGGTATGAGAGGATTAATGTCGGATCCCCAAGCCAATCAGAAATGACACGAAATCTCTCGCTCTTCGAGGATGCCCTCAGCGTCGAGGAACATGTACTAGGGTGTATGTGCGACTCGTTTAGATCATGATATTTTACTTTTTCCTGGATATTCGGGGTCAAATACCCATGGATTTTTTGTTTGCTTACTGGCTTCATATAATTCCGAAAACACTAGTTTTCTTACGAAATATTTACTCATGTGCGAGGCGAGCTCTTCTATTCTGGTTCATGGTTTCTCTTGGCTATATGGTTTATCCGGGGGGGGGGGGAGACACCGGGGCTTCAGTCGCTGGCTACCCTGCCATCATGTCACCAACTTCCTTGACCTTCCGGCACTGGGCAGGCGTCAGCCCCCATACATGGTCTTACGACTTTGCGGAGACCTGTGTTTTTGGTAAACAGTCGCCCAGGCCTGGTCTAATTTTTTTCCGTGTTTCAGAATACGGTTAACCAACATAGTAACTAATCGATTACGATAAATTGGTCTCAAAAGAGGCATTTACGCATAAAATGAATCAAAATAAGGGCTTTAAGTTGATAGAAATGATAAAGCAGTACTTCCTTATAGGATTCCAATATAGAGTATGCTCCTATTCACTTATTAAAGAAACGACTGTTTTTAGTGCTTCTGTAGATTTTTCTTTGCTTTGTTTATGCGTTAGTTCAGTCTTAATTTAGATTTTTTCTACAAATTTCAATTCAATAATAAAATAAATTATTTTTTATTACCTTCTTCGCGTATGTATAAGACCAAATCCATTTGATTTCTAAAAAGGATTACTAATCCTTAACTATATTCTTTGTTTTCCATCACTTGGACATGTATAAAAAAAATATTGTGACATCTCATTTCGTACAGCATTTTCAATCGATCATTTTTTATATATCGAAATGGACGATTTCATCGTTTACAGTCGAAAAAAATCGCTTTTGCTTTCTTTTCCTCTGGCTACTAAGATGTTTCAGTTCGCCAGGTTGTCTCTAGGAACAGATTTGATAAATACTGATAACTCTCGGATAGAGTATTAGAACGGAAAGATATATTAGATAATGAACTATTTGAAAATTTTGTTATCATCCAACTATTCTTGAATTGGCCCATTCGATGGTTTGAAATATAACAATGTGATAAAAGAATCAATTAAAGTGAATATGCCGGTCCGTTAGGAATTCTTCAAGCTTTATCGGATGGTACCAAGCTACTTTTTAAAGAGGACCTCCTTAGCGGAAACGGCGGATTCACCTGCTACATTACAATACCTAGCTCCTTATACAGGAGCAGCTTTGGCTGAATTTTTTATGTACCGCGGAAAACATACTTTAATAATTCATGTTGAATCATATACTCGGGGGGTGGGTGCAGGGCGGACGATTTCAAAACGGACTCCTCATTCATTAGATAGAGAAGATCACCAAGATTTCGTGATCCGCTGCCGAACTTGGAACGCATTAGCTGTCCGCTCTCCAGTTGGGCAGTAAGGGTCGGAGAAGGGCTAAAATATGGTTTCCCCGCTTAATGGATAACCTTTTGCTACCAATGGAGAATTTATTTGTTTGTTGACACGGACAAAGTAAGGCAAAACCTTTGAAATGATTTCAATATTGGACCTTAGACATAATAGTTCCGAATTGAATCTCTTTAGTTTAGAAAGAAATGTGAAGAAAAAAATAAGGAAGAAGTGGAGAAAATCTCTGGTTTATTCAATGAATAGAAGTACAAGAAAGCAGAATTAATTGTCTAAAGAACTTTGAATTAATTATTTGAATTAATCAAAAGATTTTTGAAATACAAAAGGGTAGTGCCTAGTATCTAGTATATAGTACTATATAGCTTTGTATAATTGTTTACTCAACATTTGAATGAATACTCAGCCTCTTGTGAACCGTCGGGTTGTCTTATTCAATGTTTATTCAATTTGGGTGTGAAGCAGTGTCAAACCAAAATACCCAACAAGCATTAGCTCTCCCTGAAAAGGAGGTGATCCAGCCGCACCTTCCAGTACGGCTACCTTGTTACGACTTCACTCTAATTATTATTAACAATACCATTTTTGGAGAATGTCAATAAATTCCAAAATCCATTTTGTCGACCCGATGAAAAAAATGGGATTACTTCGTTTGGATTTGTTGAGAATGATTCTGATCTAGTTCATGGCCTATTAGAAGTAGACGGCGCTCTGGTGGGATCCTCGCGGAAAAAAAATTACAAATTCTGTCACATGTATTTCTATTACTATTTAATACTATGTTAATGTAACGACCCAGAGTTCAGGATACCGATATACTGATAACATCGATACACCGATACCAAGAACTGGGGAAGCCACCCAAGAGGCTGATGAGGCCCCCGAAGGGTTAGAAGAAAAGTGCTGAGGGATATGCATAACGAATTGGAATTTGGAACGCGTAATTTACAATTAAGTAAAGAAATTAACACAAGTGCGGAAGCAATTCAAAAATAACTAGAGTGATATTCATATAATAGTCCAGAGAAACAAGAGTACTAGTCCACAAGGTACAACTACGCGGGGCATACCCCGGCAAAAGTACAAGCAAGCCACAAAAGGTGCCTCGACTAAAGCTGGCAGCTAAGCACGGTCACCGAAGCGGCTCACAAAGCACCGGGAGACGACGGGCACGGCTCACCTGAAAGGAGAAGGGTGAGTCACAGCCAGACTCAGTAGGGGTCACGCGGATCCCTACCTCGCACTAAACGAACATATATGCATAAATAAGGCAAGTAGAGCATGCATTTAAATAAGCTAACAGGCAATGGCATGGATAACTACTCAAGTAAAGCTGTAAACTCTAACTAAACAGGTATAACAGCTAAAGCATGCCACAGCTAACTAAATGCAAGCGATTAAAACTAAAGCTACCAAATAGAATAAGTCTCAACTAATCCAAGCAACAAGGAAGGACAACCACTGGAGCAGAAACCAAAAGCGTCCACTGACGACTTACACTGCATCTCAAGCACTCGCAGTCGACGAAGCGACAAGCTAAGCGCGTAAACAGTACCAAACCAAGTGACCAGTCGGAGTGGCACCCGTCAGTGTCAGTCCACAGTCTCCGACCACGTGTGCACACACTGACTCTAACCTGAGCCAGGCCCTCTAGCTAGTTTTCCCCCTTGGTAGGACGCTACCATTGGCTGGGAGCCCACAGAACTAGCTTATAAACCGTGCATGGGAAACACACCCCTCCACCATCCTCAAGCGGGTCGGCACTCAACAGACCTTAGGGCAACAACAGTGGCTCCATTGCGTGGAAAGAAAGGCTACTCTAATGGTAATAAAACACGCCACTAAACATATAAAACAACACGAATATGGCATGAGTATAAAAAGGAACGCATAACAAATGGGCTGGCAACATATTAAAACCATCAGGGAAGCGGCGGTCTAATACCCACGCGCTACTTGAAAGTGACGGTCGGGGACTGGCGCGTTACACCAAGAACGACGCGCTGGTCTCCATCCGTTACTTCCACCTGAGTTCCAGCTCAAAGGACCTAAGAGGGAGAGTGACGGTGGGGGTCCTATGCGTTGCTTCGAAGCAACACGCGGGTGCACCGCCGTTACTTTCACCCGAGGCCAAAAACCAACGTACAGCGTTTAAATCGATCGCAGGCGAAACGACGCCCCGGGCTCGGCGCGTCGCTTAGAAACGATGGCCGGCCGACTGGCCGTCGGGCGCACCGCCTGACCAAACCAACGTAAATCAACGAGAGAGCGACGGCTGGAAGCCCTACCGTTACTCTCAATGTAACGCACCCACGATGGGCCGTTACATTGAGGTAACGCGCTCACGAAAGACCGTCGGAGATGTGACGGTTCCTGGCGAGACCGTCACTTCACCTGGGTCGCGGACGGGTTATATATAAAAATCGGTTCCCTCCCGGACGATCTGAATCACCTGGTAATGGCGTAAAACCTGTAACATGTCAAACCATGCAACCCATACGACAATATAACAACTAAAAACATCACATGCAAGGCCTAATAAGCATCAATATCAAGAATTTCATTAAAACCCTACAAATGGAAGAAATGAACATTATGCATGCCACGGGCTCTAATCAACGGAACGAGCCACAGGAAATGATCCTAGCGAGATCCGGATTCCATCCCCCTACCTCTCGCAAGCCGAATCCGAAGAAAAGACCGCATGCAAGGAGGAAGAGCTACGAAGCCTTCACGCTCCACCTCGCTCCCACGATCATCGAACCATGCCGAAGTGGACACCTACGCGCTCCTCTCGACGCGAGGAATCCAACGGCGCCAACCTTGTCTCAATCCGACCTCGTCTCGCCCGCGTTCCCTAAGGAGGAGAGAGGGGCGATCGCAAGAGGAGAGAGAGAGCGTGAGGGTGAATGAGAGATCGACGGGGGAGAGAGGGTGAGAGAAGGATTAAAAGAAAAAAAGAAATTAAAATATATATAATATAATTATTATATATATTAAAATCTCATTAATTCTAATAACCCTCAAATAACTCCAAATAAATCCGGAAAAATACCACAAAAATTCCTAAAAATCCAGGAAAATAGCCGAAAATTCCAGAACAAATAATAGAACAAAAACCACCAAGGATCCATTAAGGCACGAGCCTTACAGTCCCTCCCTCCTTACAGAAATTTCATCCACGAAATTTACAACAACCGAAAAGGAGGAAACTGAGAAAGGACTTATACCTCACTGGAATAAAAAGGGAAAAAACTGACGCATCTCATCTTCATGATCCCAAGTAGACTCATTACCGGAGTGACGCTGCCAAGCAACCCTTACCAGAGGAATAACCTTATTTCTCAACCGCTGCTCGCGACGGTCTTCAATTCTGATAGGAAATTCTGGCGTGGACAAATCAGCGGTCACCTTAGGCCACACTGAATCATCAAGAACATGAGAAGCATCTGGCACATATTTCCTCAATTGAGACACGTGGAACACATCGTGAACAGCTTGCATAGCCGCAGGAAGTTGCAAACGATAAGCCACCTGGCCAATAGATTCAATAATCGGAAAAGGGCTAACATACCGCGGGCTAAGCTTTCCACGCTTCCCAAATCTGGAAACACCTTTCATAGGAGATATTTTAACAAACACCATATCTCCAGGTTCGAATTGTAGTGGACGTCTGCGCTGATCTGCGTAGCTTTTTTGTCGACTCTGAGCCATCAACAATCTCTGCCTGATCAGACGAACCACATCAGAATATTGCTGCATCATGTCGGGTCCTGTCAACAATCTATCCCCAACCTCAAACCAGTTCAGAGGAGTTCGACAAGGACGACCATATAGTGCTTCATAAGGAGCCATACCAATACTGGAGTGAAAACTGTTATTATAAGCAAATTCAACAAGTGGCAAATGCTGAATCCACGAACCCTGCCAATCAAGGCAACACAATCTCAGCATGTCCTCCAAAGTCTGAATAGTCCTCTCTGACTGTCCATCTGACTGAGGGTGATACGCTGAACTGAAAGCTAACTCAGTGCCCAAGACTTTCTGAAAACTACGCCAGAAGCCGGAGGTAAAACGTGGGTCACGATCTGACACAAGTGAAATAGGAATTCTATGCAGTGGCACGATCTTCTGCACATACAGCTCGGCCAATCTCTGCACATTCCAAGTAACTTTAATCGGCAACAATCTGGCAGTTTTAGTCAATCTGTCGACTAACAAACCAGATGTCATCACCCACCACAAAATCTGTAGTAACATGGTCCCATTTCCACATCGGAATCTCTAACGGCTGAAGCAAACCACCTGGCTTTTGATGTTCGTCTTTAACTAACTGACAAGTCAAGCACTTAGAAACAAACATAGCCACGTCTTTCTTCATACCTGGCCACCAGAACTGCTTCTTCAAATTCTGATACATCTTGGTGACACCCGGATGAATAGCAAAACGAGAACCATGGGCCTCACTCAGAATCTCAAGTCTTAAATCATCATCAGCGGGAACATACTATCTGCCTTGAAAACTGACAACTAGCTCGTATCAAAATCCACATCATAGCTTGATATAACACGAGCCAAATCAGAATCAGCTTGCTGGGCATCTTTAATCTGATGATATAAAGCTGAACCCAAAACCAAGCTAGCACAAACTGCCATCTTCGGATCAGCAGGAAACTCTACACTGAAAGCCTCGCTCGGAAGCTGTTCCCATAATTTCCATTCATGAAGCAACAAAGGACTGACCTGTACTTTCCTGCTCAGAGCATCAGCCACTACATTCATTTTACCCGGCTGATAGGAGAGTGTAAAGTCAAAGTCTTTCATGAATTCCATCCATCGCCTCTGCCTGAGATTCAAATCTTTCTGGGAGAAAATATACTGTAAACTCTGATGATCAGTAAAAATCTGAAATTTCTCACCATACAGATAATGTCTCCAGATCTTTAAGGCAAAAACAACTGCAGCTAGCTCTAGATCATGCGTGGGATAATTTCCTTCATGTTGTTTCAACTGCGGGATGCATATGCGATAACCTTACCATGTTGCATCAGCACTGCACCCAAACCTACTCGAGAAGCATCTGTACAGACCATAAATCCACCCGAGCCGGAAGGCAAAGTCAACACAGGAGAAGAAGTCAATAGCCTTTTCAATTCAACAAAGCTAGCCTCACACTGATCCGACCAGACAAAGGACACATCCTTATGAGTCAATCTAGTCATTGGGGCTGCAATCTTCGCAAAGTCTTGAATGAATCTGCGGTAATACCCAGCCAAACCTAGAAAACTTCGAATCTCTGTTACAGTTCTCGGTCTCTGCCAACTCAAAATAGCATCGATCTTTGCAGGGTCCACTGCCACTCCATCACCAGAAATCACATGACCAAGAAAATGAATTTCCCGAAGCCAGAATTCACATTTAGTGAGCTTCGCAAAAAGCTCGTGATCTCTTAGAGTCTGCAGAACGATCCTCAAATGCTGCACATGATCATTATCAGAGGCAGAATAGATCAGAATATCATCAACAAAGATCACCACGAACTGGTCCAGAAATGGACGAAAGATACGCTGCATCAGGTCCATGAAAGCTGCTGGGGCATTAGTCAAACCAAACGGCATGACCAGAAATTCAAAGTGACCATATCGAGTGCTGAAAGCAGTCTTCTCCACATCGGATTCCTGGATCCGTAACTGAAAGTAGCCAGATCTGAGATCAATCCGTGAAAAGATAGTAGCAGACTGTAACTGGTCAAACAAATCATCAATCCTGGGAAGCGGATACTTATTCTTGATAGTCACCTGATTCAACTGCCTGTAATCAATACAAAGTCTCAGGCTTCCATCTTTCTTTTTCACAAACAGCACTGGGGCACTCCACGGAGAAAAACTGGGACGAATATAACCTTTTTCCAGTAACTCTAGTAGCTGTGCTCGCAGTACTTTCAATTCAGCTGGGGCCATTCGGTACGGTGGCTTTGCTAAGGGGCCGGTACCTGGAATCAGTTCAATCACCATCTCTATCTCTCGCTCTGGGGGCAAGCCTGGCAACTCGTCAGGAAACACATCAGGGAACTCACAGACAACCGGAATATCACAAACATCCCGTCGTGGTTTTTCAACAATAACCACTGAAGCAAGAATCCCTGGCAACCTGCGCTAAGTAACCTATAGGCTCGAATAGCAGAAATAATCATACGAGAAGATCGGGATCGAATACCTTGAAAATAAAAGGCTGATTTTCCCTGTGGCTGAAAATAGACTTTCTTCGATCTGCAGTCAACCACAGCTCCATAATGCTCCAACCAATCCATTCCCAGAATATCATCATAATCTACCAGCTGCAACGCATACAATCTCGCCGGCAACTGGTGATTATCAATCATCACAGGAGATTCTTCCAGGCACAAAGGTGTAACCATGAAATCTCCAGAAGGCAATTCAACAAACATCTCAGAAGATACCTCGGAAGTCGGTTCCTCAATACAGGCCATGAAATCCTCAGAAATAAAAGAGTGAGAAGCACCAGAATCAAATAAGACACGAGCTGAATGACCATAAAGCATAACCGTACCTTCCACAAGATGGGATGCAACAGCATCAGCTCTAGTCAAATGAGAAACCTTGCCTTTCTGCTTCTTAGAACCAGCTGAAGATTGCTGAGAAGACGCCGACGCTTGAGAGTAAAATTGCTGAGCTTGAGGTGCAGTCGGAGGTCTGAATTGCGGCTACTGAGGTTGAGAAAACTGAGGAACTTGCGATTGTTTCGGCCTCAGCGGGTAATCACGAACCACATGACCCGACTGATCACACCTAAAGCAAACAACAGGAAGAGAACACGGCTGGCCCTTGTGATAACCACCGCATCTCCTACACGTCCATGGCTGACTGACAGCTGAGCTCTGCCGAGTCTGAGAAGAAGGTGCTGTCGGCTGCTGAACAGAATCTGTATCGGACGGCTGTTGGAAAAACTTCTTCTTCTTCTTGAACCTCTTGAACTTGGGCTTGGAAGGAGAGGAAGCACTAGAAATCTCTGACTGGACCGAGGGAACACCTGGCACTGGCGGTCGGTAAGTCTGCTACGACTGAGCTATCGGCTGCACTGACCCTGCCTGAGGATATCCACCAGGTCTCGTCATCTCCAGCTCTAAAGCCACCGCTGTATGGCACGCACTATCAATGTAAGGCCCGTGTCTTAATGGATCCTTCGTGGTATTTGTTCTATTAATTGTTCTGGAAATTCCGGCTATTTTCCTGGATTTTTAGGAATTTGTCTGGCATTTTTCCGGATTTGTTCGGAGCTGTTTGAGGGTTATTGAATATTAATAAGATTTTTATATATATAATGATTATATTATATATATATTAATTTTATTTTTATTTTTTATATCTCTCACCCTCACTCTCTCTCTCCCCCGTCGATCTCTCATTTCACCCTCTCCCTCTCTCTCTCCTCCGTGCGGCCACCTCCTCTCCTCTCTTAGGGATCGGGGTCGAGACGGCGTCGGATTGAGATGAGGTTGGCACCGTTGGATTCCTCGCGTCGAGTAGAGCGCGTGGGTGTCCACTTCGGCGTGGATCGGTGATCGTGGGAGCGAGGTGGAGCGTGGAAGCTCCGTGGCTATTCCTCCTTGCATGCGGCCCGTTCGACGGTTTCGGCTTGCGAAAGGTAGGGGGATGGAACCTCGATCTTGCTAGGATCGTTTCCTTTAGCTCGCTTGTTGATTAGCACCCCGTAGCATGCATGATGTTCATATTTCCATTTTTGGGGTTTTAGCCTAAATCTTGAGTTTAATGCGTTTTAGGCCTTGCATGTGCTAGATTTAGATGTTAAATTGTTGTCTAGCATGCGTGGTTTGACAGGTTATCAGGTTTTTCGTCGATACCCGGCGTTTTCAGCCGTCCGGGAGGGCTTCGGTTTACAAACCGTACCCGCCCGTAACCCAGGTGCAGTGACGGTCCTGCCAGGAACCGTCACTTGCCCGACGGTCCAAGGTGGACGCGTCACTACCAAATAGCGGCCCAATAGGGGGTGCGTTACTTGGAGAGTAACGGTGGGGCTCCCATCCGTTACTCATCAACTGTTTTCCGTGATTTTGGTCAGGCGGTGCGCCCGGCGGCCAGTCGGCCGACCGTCGTTTCGGTCCGGCGCGCCTAGACCGGGGCGTTACTTCGCCTGCTACCATTTAGAACGCTGATAGGTGGTTTGAGCCTCGGGTGGATGTGACGGCGGTGACCCCACGCGTCGCTTCGAAGTAACGCGCAGGGCCCCTACCGTTACATGCCCTTGGTGCCTCTTGAGCTGGAACCCTGAAGGGAGTGACGGATGGGGACTGGAGCGTCATTCTTGAAGTAACGCGCCGACCCCCGACCGTCGTTTGCATGTGGCGCGTGGGTCCTTGACCGCCACTTCCCTGATGGCTGCAATATATTCCCAGCCCATTGCTTATGCGTTCCGTTCTATATTCATGCCATAGTTGTATTGTTTTACTATATTGTGGCGTGTTTTATGTGCCAATAGAGTAGCTTTTCTTTCCAGGCAATGGAGCCACTGTTGTTGCCCTAAGGTCTGTTGAGTACCGACCCGCTTGAGGATGGCGGAGGGGTATATTTCCCATTCACGGTTTGTAAGCTAGTTCCGTGGGCTCCCAGCCAATGGTAGCGTCCTGCCAAGGGAGAAAACTAGTTAGAGGGCCTGGCTCAGGCTAGAGTCAGTGTGTGCACACGTGGTCGGAGACTGTGGACTGACGCCGACGGGTGTCACTCCGACTGGTCACTTGGTCTGGTACTGTTTGCGCGCTTAGCTTGTCGCTTGTCGACTGCGAGTGCTTGAGACGCAGTGTAAGCCGTCAGTGGACGCTTCTGGTTTCTGCTCCAGTGGTTGTCCTTCCTTGTTGCTTGGACTAGTTGCAGCTCATTCTAATTGGTAGTTTTAGCTTTAATCGCTTGCATTTAATTAGTAGCGGCATGTGTTAGCTGTTATACTTGCTTAGATAGAGTTTACAGCTTTCTTGTGATTAGATATTCATGCCATTGCCTGTGTATTTATTTGAATGCATGCTTTAATTGCTGTTAATTATGCATGTTCGCTTGTTTAGTGCGAGGTAGGGATCCGCGTGACCCCTACTGAGTCTGGCTGTGACTCACCCTTCTCCTTTCAGGTGAGCCGCGCCCGACATCTCCCGGAGTTTAGCGTGCTGTTTCGGGACCGTTCCTTAGCTGCCAGCTGTGCACGAGCTGCCTTTTTGAGGCTTGTGTTGTACTTTTGCCGGGGTATGCCCCGCGTAGTTGTGCCCTGTGGACTAGTGTTTGTGACTCTGGACTAGTTATATATATCACTCTGGTTATTTTAAATTGCTTCCGCACTTGTGTTTAAATCTTAAATACTTATTTGTATTGCGCGCCCCAATTCGCAATTAATTATGCATATTCCTCAGCTAACCCCCCACTAACCCTTCAGGGGCCTCATCAGCCTCTTGGGTGGCCTCCCCAGTTCTTGGTGTCGGTATACCGATGTTATCGGTATATCGGTATCCTGAACTCTGGGTCGTCACAGGTGGTATCAGAGCTGAAGTTGAGGATTTGCGTAAAGAATTGGAATTGACGCTTGGTCCAGAGCTAGTCCTGTTGTTGTCTCTTGCTGGCATAGGATGTTTTCCGTATGATTGATGGATTTCATTGTTGATTGTGTTTTTGGCAGCATAATTATGCCGCCTCGTCGAGGAAGACCTCCTCGAGCTCCTCGTGTTCCTCGAGATGCGCCCAGGGAAGATAGCGGTTCTGCACCTCCTCCTGCAGTTCCCGCTGTTCCTGTCGTTCCAGTTGCTCCTCCAGTGCCGATCGTTCAAGCTGAAGTGCCTGGCAGTCGAGGCAAGGCTTTGAAGGAATTTCTGATGTTCAATCCGCCTGCTTTCGATGGCCAAGCTGATCCAGAAGTCGCGAGGCAATGGATGGATGCGATAGAGCGTGTTTTTGTCTCGATGGAGTGTGCTGAAGATGAGAAAGTCATGCTCGCTGCCTTTCAACTCCAGGGTACGTCCATTGCGTGGTGGAAAGCCGAGTGGCAGATTTCCTTTCGATCCAGACCTCTTCGGCAAATCACTTGGGCAGAGTTCGTTGCTGCTTTTGAGCGTGCCTATACTCCTGCCTGCTTGCAGATGGATAAGATGTATCGGTTTATGGAATTGACCCAGGGCAGTATGACCGTGCTTCAGTACAGGAATAAGTTCTTGGAATTGGGTCAGTATGCGCCCCATGTGCTGGCCAGTGAAGCTTTGAAGACCCAGCAATTCTTGCGAGGGTTGAGGCCAGAGTTGAAGATGCCGTTGATAGCGAGTCGTGTTGCGGATCTCGATACTGCGTGCCAGACAGCTGTAGCTTTAGAGCTGGAGATGGCGAGACCGGGTGGATATCCCCAGGCAGGGTCAGTGCAGCCGGTGGCTCAGGTTCAGCAGACTTACCGACAGCCCGTGCCTAGTGTTCCTTCGGTCCAGTCAGAGGTTTCCAGTGCTTCCTCTCCTTCTAAGCCCAAGTTCAAAAGGTTCAAGAAGAAGAAGAAGTTTGTTCAGCAGCCGTCCGGTGCAGATTCTGTTCAGCAGCCGACAGCACCTTCTTCTCAGACTCGACAGAGCTCAGCTGCTAGTCAGCCGTGGACGTGTCGGAGATGCGGTGGTCATCATAAGGGCCAACCGTGTTCTCTTCCTGTTGTTTGCTTTAGGTGTGACCAGCCAGGTCATGTGGTTCGAGATTGCCCGCTGAGGCCGAATCCATTGCAAGCTCCTCAGTTTTCTCAACCTCAGCCGCAGTTTAGACCTCCTGCACCTCAAGCTCCACAGCAATTTTTCTCTCAGGCGTCGGCGTCTTCTCAGCAATCTTCAGTTGGTTCTAAGAAGCAGAAAGGCAAAGTTTCTCATTTGACAAGAGCTGATGCTGCTGCGTCCCATCTTGTGGAAGGTACGATTATGCTTTATGGTCATGCAGCTCATGTCTTATTTGATTCTGGTGCTTCTCACTCTTTTATTTCTGAGGATTTTATGGCTTGTATTGAGGAACCCACTTCTGAGCTGTCTTGTGAGTTGTTTGTGGAATTGCCTTCTGGAGATTTCATGGTTACTCCCTTGTGTTTGGATGAGTCTCCTGTGATGATTGATGATCACCAGTTGCCGGCGAGATTGTATGCGTTGCAGCTGGCAGATTATGATGTTATTCTGGGAATGGATTGGTTGGAGCATTATGGAGCTGTGGTTGACTGCAGATCGAAGAAAGTCTATTTTCAGCCCCAGGGAAAATCAGCCTTTTATTTTCAAGGTATTCGATCCCGTTCTTCTCGTATGATTATTTCTGCTATTCGAGCCTATAGGTTGCTTAGCGCAGGTTGTCAGGGATTCCTTGCTTCAGTGGTGGCTGTTGAAAAACCACGACGGGATGTTTGTGATATTCCGGTTGTCTGTGAGTTCCCTGATGTGTTTCCTGACGAGTTGCCAGGCTTGCCCCCAGAGCGAGAGATTGAGATGGTGATTGAACTGATTCCAGGTACTGGCCCCTTAGCAAAGCCGCCGTACCGAATGGCTCCAGCTGAATTGAAAGTACTGCGTGCACAGCTACTAGAGTTACTGGAGAAGGGTTATATTCGTCCCAGTTTTTCTCCGTGGAGTGCCCCAGTACTGTTTGTGAAAAAGAAAGATGGAAACCTGAGGCTTTGTATTGATTACAGGCAGCTGAATCAGGCGACTATCAAGAATAAGTATCCGCTCCCCAGGATTGATGATTTGTTTGACCAGTTACAGTCTGCTGCTGTCTTTTCACGGATTGATCTCCGATCTGGCTATTTTCAGTTGCGGATCCGGGAATCTGATGTGGAGAAGACTGCTTTCAGTACTCGATATGGTCACTTTGAATTTTTAGTCATGCCGTTTGGTTTGACTAATGCCCCAGCAGCCTTCATGGATCTAATGCAGCGTATCTTTCGTCCATTTCTGGACCATTTTGTGGTGATCTTTGTTGATGATATCTTGATATATTCTGCCTCTGTTGATGATCATGTGCAGCATTTGAGGATCGTTCTGCAGACTCTAAGAGATCACGAGCTTTATGCGAAGCTCAGTAAATGTGAATTCTGGCTTCGGGAGATTCATTTTCTTGGCCATGTGATTTCTAGTGATGGAGTAGCAGTAGACCCTGCAAAGATTGATGCCGTTTTGAGTTGGCAGAGACCGAGGACCATCACGGAGATACGAAGTTTTTTAGGATTGGCTGGATATTACCGCAGATTCATTCAGGATTTTGCGAAGATTGCAGCACCGATGACTAAATTGACACGGAAGGGTGTGCCATTTGTCTGGTCGGATCAGTGTGAGGCTAGCTTTGTTGAATTGAAAAGGCTGTTGACTTCTTCTCCAGTGTTGACTTTGCCTTCCGACTCGGGTGGTTTTCTTGTTTGTACAGATGCGTCTCGAGTAGGTTTGGGTGCAGTGCTGATGCAACATGGTAAGGTTATCGCATATGCATCTCGGCAATTGAAACAGCATGAAGGAAATTATCCCACTCATGATCTAGAGCTAGCTGCAGTTATTTTTGCCTTGAAGATCTGGAGACATTATCTGTATGGTGAGAAATTTCAGATTCTTACTGATCATCAGAGTTTACAGTATATTTTCTCCCAGAAAGATCTGAATCTCAGGCAGAGGCGATGGATGGAATACATGAAAGATTATGACTTTACACTCTCCTATCAGCCAGGTAAAATGAATGTTGTGGCTGATGCTCTGAGCAGGAAAGTACAAGTCAGTCATTTGTTGCTTCATGAATGGAAATTGTGGGAACAGCTTCCGAGCGAGGCATTGTGTGTAGAGATTCCTGCCGATCCGAGGATGGCAGTTTGTGCTAGCTTGGTTTTGGGTTCAGCTTTGTATCAGCAGATTCTAGAAGCCCAACAAGCTGATTCTGATTTGGCCCGTGTTATATCAAGATATGATGTGGAATTTGATGACGAGCTGGTCGTCAGTTTCCAGGGCAGATTGTATATTCCTGTTGATGATGATTTGAGGAATGAGATTTTGAGTGAAGCCCATGGTTCCCGTTTTGCTATTCACCCTGGTGTCACCAAGATGTATCAGAATTTGAAGAAGCAGTTCTGGTGGCCCGGCATGAAGAAGGACGTGGCTATTTTTGTTTCTAAGTGCTTGACTTGTCAGTTAGTTAAAGCCGAACATCAAAAGCCAGGTGGTCTGCTTCAGCCATTGGAAATTCCGATGTGGAAATGGGACCATGTTACTACAGATTTTGTGGTGGGTTTGCCTCGAACTTCTCAAGGTTTTGATGGAATCTGGCTGCTTGTCGACAGATTGACGAAAACCGCCAGATTGTTGCCAATTAAAGTCACTTGGAGTGTGCAGAGATTGGCCGAGCTCTATGTGCAGAAGATCGTGCCATTGCATGGAATTCCTGTTTCACTTGTGTCAGATCGTGACCCGCGTTTTACCTCTGGCTTCTGGCGTAGTTTCCAGAAAGCTTTGGGCACTGAGTTAGCTTTCAGTTCAGCGTATCATCCACAGTCAGATGGACAGTCAGAGAGAACTATTCAGACTTTGGAAGACATGCTGAGATCGTGTTGCCTTGATTGGCAAGGTTCGTGGGGTCAGCATTTGCCACTTGTTGAGTTTGCTTATAATAACAGTTTTCACTCCAGTATTGGCATGGCTCCTTATGAAGCGCTGTATGGTCGTCCTTGTCGTACTCCTCTGAACTGGTTTGATGTTGGGGACCGACTGTTGACAGGACCGGACATGGTACAGCAGTGTTCTGATGTGGTTCGTCTGATCAGACAGAGATTGTTGACGGCTCAGAGTCGACAGAAAAGTTATGCAGATCGGCGCAGACGTCCACTACAATTTGAGCCAGGAGATATGGTGTTTGTTAAAATATCTCCAATGAAGGGTGTTTCCAGGTTTGGGAAGCGTGGAAAGCTTAGTCCGCGGTATGTTGGCCCTTTTCTGATTGTTGAAGCTATTGGTTCAGTGGCTTATCGTTTGCAACTGCCGGCGGCCATGCAAGCTATTCATAATGTGTTCCACGTGTCTCAGTTGAGGAAATATGTGTCTGATGCTTCTCATGTTCTCGATGATTCAGTGTGGCCCGAGGTGACTGCTGATTTGTCCACGCCAGAGTTTCCTATCCGAATTGAAGACCGTCGTGAGCAGCGGTTGAGAAATAAGGTTATTCCTCTGGTAAGGGTTGCTTGGCAGCGTCACTCTGGTAACGAGTCTACTTGGGAGCGTGAAGATGAGATGCGTCAGCTTTTTCCTTTCTTGTTCCAGTGAGGTATAAGTCCTTTCTCAGTTTCCTCCTTTTCGGTTATTGTAAATTTCGAGGGCGAAATTTCTGTAAGGAGGGAGGGACTGTAAGGCCCGTGTCTTAATGGATCCTTCGTGGTATTTGTTCTATTAATTGTTCTGGAAATTCCGGCTATTTTCCTGGATTTTTAGGAATTTGTCTGGCATTTTTCCGGATTTGTTCGGAGCTGTTTGAGGGTTATTGAATATTAATAAGATTTTTATATATATAATGATTATATTATATATATATTAATTTTATTTTTATTTTTTATATCTCTCACCCTCACTCTCTCTCTCCCCCGTCGATCTCTCATTTCACCCTCTCCCTCTCTCTCTCCTCCGTGCGGCCACCTCCTCTCCTCTCTTAGGGATCGGGGTCGAGACGGCGTCGGATTGAGATGAGGTTGGCACCGTTGGATTCCTCGCGTCGAGTAGAGCGCGTGGGTGTCCACTTCGGCGTGGATCGGTGATCGTGGGAGCGAGGTGGAGCGTGGAAGCTCCGTGGCTATTCCTCCTTGCATGCGGCCCGTTCGACGGTTTCGGCTTGCGAAAGGTAGGGGGATGGAACCTCGATCTTGCTAGGATCGTTTCCTTTAGCTCGCTTGTTGATTAGCACCCCGTAGCATGCATGATGTTCATATTTCCATTTTTGGGGTTTTAGCCTAAATCTTGAGTTTAATGCGTTTTAGGCCTTGCATGTGCTAGATTTAGATGTTAAATTATTGTCTAGCATGCGTGGTTTGACAGGTTATCAGGTTTTTCGTCGATACCCGGCGTTTTCAGCCGTCCGGGAGGGCTTCGGTTTACAAACCGTACCCGCCCGTAACCCAGGTGCAGTGACGGTCCTGCCAGGAACCGTCACTTGCCCGACGGTCCAAGGTGGACGCGTCACTACCAAATAGCGGCCCAATAGGGGTGCGTTACTTGGAGAGTAACGGTGGGGCTCCCATCCGTTACTCATCAACTGTTTTCCGTGATTTTGGTCAGGCGGTGCGCCCGGCGGCCAGTCGGCCGACCGTCGTTTCGGTCCGGCGCGCCTAGACCGGGGCGTTACTTCGCCTGCTACCATTTAGAACGCTGATAGGTGGTTTGAGCCTCGGGTGGATGTGACGGCGGTGACCCCACGCGTCGCTTCGAAGTAACGCGCAGGGCCCCTACCGTTACATGCCCTTGGTGCCTCTTGAGCTGGAACCCTGAAGGGAGTGACGGATGGGGACTGGAGCGTCATTCTTGAAGTAACGCGCCGACCCCCGACCGTCGTTTGCATGTGGCGCGTGGGTCCTTGACCGCCACTTCCCTGATGGCTGCAATATATTCCCAGCCCATTGCTTATGCGTTCCGTTCTATATTCATGCCATAGTTGTATTGTTTTACTATATTGTGGCGTGTTTTATGTGCCAATAGAGTAGCTTTTCTTTCCAGGCAATGGAGCCACTGTTGTTGCCCTAAGGTCTGTTGAGTACCGACCCGCTTGAGGATGGCGGAGGGGTATATTTCCCATTCACGGTTTGTAAGCTAGTTCCGTGGGCTCCCAGCCAATGGTAGCGTCCTGCCAAGGGAGAAAACTAGTTAGAGGGCCTGGCTCAGGCTAGAGTCAGTGTGTGCACACGTGGTCGGAGACTGTGGACTGACGCCGACGGGTGTCACTCCGACTGGTCACTTGGTCTGGTACTGTTTGCGCGCTTAGCTTGTCGCTTGTCGACTGCGAGTGCTTGAGACGCAGTGTAAGCCGTCAGTGGACGCTTCTGGTTTCTGCTCCAGTGGTTGTCCTTCCTTGTTGCTTGGACTAGTTGCAGCTCATTCTAATTGGTAGTTTTAGCTTTAATCGCTTGCATTTAATTAGTAGCGGCATGTGTTAGCTGTTATACTTGCTTAGATAGAGTTTACAGCTTTCTTGTGATTAGATATTCATGCCATTGCCTGTGTATTTATTTGAATGCATGCTTTAATTGCTGTTAATTATGCATGTTCGCTTGTTTAGTGCGAGGTAGGGATCCGCGTGACCCCTACTGAGTCTGGCTGTGACTCACCCTTCTCCTTTCAGGTGAGCCGCGCCCGACATCTCCCGGAGTTTAGCGTGCTGTTTCGGGACCGTTCCTTAGCTGCCAGCTGTGCACGAGCTGCCTTTTTGAGGCTTGTGTTGTACTTTTGCCGGGGTATGCCCCGCGTAGTTGTGCCATGTGGACTAGTGTTTGTGACTCTGGACTAGTTATATATATCACTCTGGTTATTTTAAATTGCTTCCGCACTTGTGTTTAAATCTTAAATACTTATTTGTATTGCGCGCCCCAATTCGCAATTAATTATGCATATTCCTCAGCTAACCCCCCCACTAACCCTTCAGGGGCCTCATCAGCCTCTTGGGTGGCCTCCCCAGTTCTTGGTGTCGGTATACCGATGTTATCGGTATATCGGTATCCTGAACTCTGGGTCGTCACAATCAAGATCCGCAACACGACTGGCGATAAGAGGCATCTTCAATTCAGGCCTCAAACCTCGCAAAAATTGCTGAGTCTTCAAAGCTTCACTAGCCAGCACATGAGACGCATACTGACCCAACTCTATAAACCTATTCCGATACTGAAGCACAGTCATACCGCCCTGAGTCAGCTCCATAAATTGATACATCTTGTCCATCTGAAGACAGACAGGAGTATAGGCACGCTCGAAAGCAGCAACAAACTCTGCCCAAGTGATCTGCCGAAGAGGTCTTGAACGGAAGGCAATCTGCCACTCAGCTTTCCACCACGTGATGGATGTACCCTGGAGTTGAAAAGCAGCAAGCATAACTTTATCATCTTCAGCACACTCCATCGATACGAACACACGCTCGATCGCATCCAACCATTGCCTTGCCACCTCTGGATCAGCTTGACCATCGAAAGCAGGCGGATTGAACATAAGAAATTCTTTCAATGCCTTGCCTCGACTGCCAGGCGCTTCAACAGGAGGAGCAACAATCGGCGCTGGAGGAGGAACAACTGGAACAGCAGGAACTGCAGGAGGAGGTGCAGAACCACTATCTTCCCTGGGCGCATCTCGAGGAACACGAGGAGCTCGAGGGGGTCTTCCTCGACGGGGAGGCATAATTACACTGCCAAAACACAATTCAATCGCAATTAATCAATCACACGGAAAACATCCTATGCCAGCAATAGACGACTACAGGACTAGCTCTGGACAAGCGCAAATTTTAATTCCTTATACAATTCCTCAACTAATGCTCTGATACCAACTGTAACGACCCAGAGTTCAGGATACCGATATACCGATAACATCGATACACAGATACCAAGAACTGGGGAAGCCACCCAAGAGGCTGATGAGGCCCCCAAAGGGTTAGAAGAAAAGTGCTGAGGGATATGCATAACGAATTGGAATTTGGAACGCGCAATTTACAATTAAGTAAAGAAATTAACACAAGTGCGGAAGTAATTCAAAAATAACTAGAGTGATATTCATATACTAGTCCAGAGAAACAAGAGTACTAGTCCACAAGGTACAACTACGCGGGGCATACCCCGGCAAAAGTACAAGCAAGCCACAAAAGGCGCCTCGACTAAAGCTGGCAGCTAAGCACGGTCACCGAAGCGGCTCACAAAGCACTGGGAGACGACGGGCGCGGCTCACCTGAAAGGAGAAGGGTGAGTCACAGCCAGACTCAGTAGGGGTCACGCGGATCCCTACCTCGCACTAAACGAACATATATGCATAAATAAGGCAAGTAGAGCATGCATTTAAATAAGCTAACAGGCAATGGCATGAATAACTACTCAAGTAAAGCTGTAAACTCTAACTAAACAGGTATAACAGCTAAAGCATGCCACAGCTAACTAAATGCAAGCGATTAAAACTAAAGCTACCAAATAGAATAAGTCTCAACTAATCCAAGCAACAAGGAAGGACAACCACTGGAGCAGAAACCAGAAGCGTCCACTGACGACTTACACTGCGTCTCAAGCACTCGCAGTCGACGAAGCGACAAGCTAAGCGCGTAAACAGTACCAAACCAAGTGACCAGTCGGAGTGGCACCCGTCGGTGTCAGTCCACAGTCTCCGACCATGTGTGCACACACTGACTCTAGCCTGAGCTAGGCCCTCTAGCTAGTTTTCCCCCTTGGTAGGACCATACCATTGGCTGGGAGCCCACGGAACTAGCTTATAAACCGTGCATGGGAAACACACCCCTCCGCCATCCTCAAGCGGGTCGGCACTCAACAGACCTTAGGGCAACAACAGTGGCTCCATTGCGTGGAAAGAAAGGCTACTCTAATGGTAATAAAACACGCCACTAAACATTTAAAACAACACGAATATGGCATGAGTATAAAAAGGAACGCATAACAAATGGGCTGGCAACATATTAAAACCATCAGGGAAGCGGCGGTCTAATACCCACGCGCTACTTGAAAGTGACGGTCGGGGACTGGCGCGTTACACCAAGAACGACGCGCTGGTCTCCATCCGTTACTTCCACCTGAGTTCCAGCTCAAAGGACCTAAGAGGGAGAGTGACGGTGGGGGTCCTATACGTTGCTTCGAAGCAACGCGCGGGAGCACCGCCGTTACTTTCACCTGAGGCCAAAAACCAACGTACAGCGTTTAAATCGATCGCAGGCGAAACGACGCCCCGGGCTCGACGCGTCGCTTGGAAACGACGGCTGGCCGACTGGCCGTCGGGCGCACCGCCTGACCAAACCAACGTAAATCAACGAGAGAGCGACGGCTGGAAGCCCTACCGTTACTCTCAATGTAACGCACCCACGATGGGCCGTTACATTGAGGTAACGCGCTCACGAAAGACCGTCGGAGATGTGACGGTTCCTGGCGAGACCGTCACTTCACCTGGGTCGCGGACGGGTTATATATAAAAATCGGTTCCCTCCCGGACGATCTGAATCACCGGGTAACGGCGTAAAACCTGTAACATGTCAAACCATGCAACCCATACGACAATATAACAACTAAAAACATCACATGCAAGGCCTAATAAGCATCAATCTCAAGAATTTCATTAAAACCCTACAAATGGAATAAATGAACATTATGCATGCCACGGGCTCTAATCAACGGAACGAGCCACAGGAAATGATCCTAGCGAGATCAGGATTCCATCCCCCTACCTCTCGCAAGCCGAAGCCGAAGAAAAGACCGCATGCAAGGAGGAAGAGCTACGAAGCCTTCACGCTCCACCTCGCTCCCACGATCACCGAACCATGCCGAAGTGGACACCTACGCGCTCCTCTCAACGCGAGGAATCCAACGGCGCCAACCTTGTCTCAATCCGACCTCGTCTCGCCCGCGTTCCCTAAGGAGGAGAGAGGGGCGATCGCAAGAGGAGAGAGAGAGCGTGAGGGCGAATGAGAGATCGACGGGGGAGAGAGGGTGAGAGAGGGATTAAAAGAAAAAAAAGAAATTAAAATATATATAATATAATTATTATATATATTAAAATCTCATTAATTCTAATAACCCTCAAATAACTCTAAATAAATCCGGAAAAATACCAGACAAATTCCTAAAAATCCAAGAAAATAGCCAGAAACTCCAGAACAAATAATAGAACAAAAACCATCAAGGATCCATTAAGGCACGGGCCTTACAGTTAATAAATGAATTAATACTATGTTAATAAATGAAGTAGTTAAAGGTGGTTCAATTCGGAACTATTATATGTCTAAGATCTAATATTAAAATCATTTCAAAGGTTTATATTATATAAATATATAATATAATAAATATATTATATTATATTATATAAATATATAATATTATCTAATATAAATACATAATAAAATATAATAAATATTAATTTAACATAATATATATATATATTATATATAATATACATTATATATAATAAACATATAACCATATTATACCATTTTTTATTTATATTTTTTTATTTTTTATATTTTTTATTTATATTTTTATTTATATTATATATATATAGATATTTGTATATATATAATTTTTTTAATCATATATTTTTATTAAGTATATATTTAACTTAAAGTCTATATTTACATTTACCATTTTACATTTACTATTTTTTATTTATATTTTCCTTAGGAAATGGTTCAAATTATTTTATCGATATGAGTGTTCTATATCAGATAAATTTTTTAATTTTAGGAAAAAGTTTATTTATATTTTATATAAAAATGTAATATAAAAAAGCTATAGTTATATTATATAGTTATATTATATTATATTATATAGTTATATTATATTATATAGGTATATTATATATAAAATATAAAATATTAAAATATAAAAATATAAAAATATAAAAAAAGAAGAATTTTTTTATTTAATCTTCAAAAATCAAAATAGTGGTATTTGCTAGCAACAACATAATGGAAGCAGTCAATAAATATAGATTGATCCGAAATCTGATTCAAATCCAATATAACACAACGGATATGTAATAAAAAATTTTAACTTTTTAGCCACTTGATTCAATCTACCCCGAAGACCCGAAGAAATAAAAATCCGAAATCTTGTAACCTGTACAGTCATATCTTTTTTCCCCAATTCATTATTCTATGAATTTTTCAAAATGAGGTTCGGTCAAAATCAAACAAACTTCATAAATTTTATTTATTTGATCAGTTGCTATTCCTGGATTTCAAAAAAAAGATAAAAAATAAAAAAAGTACAAAGTACTCAAATTGGGGATATCATGTGATTACTTAGTATCCTAAATATACGATTAATGATTTTTCAATTGGCTAGAATCCGTTACTTGAACGAAAATAGATCCTGTGGAATCATATTGAATATTTGACGATACATTCCGTACTAAAAAATCATATTTTAAATATACTATTTAAATACACAAAAAATCAAATAAAAAATAATGGTAAATATAAAATGGTAAATGTAAATATAGACTTTAACTTAAATATATACTTAATAAAAATATATGATTAAAAAAATTATATATATACATATATCTATATATAAATATATATAATATAAATAAAAATATAAATATAAATATAATAAATAAAAAAATAAAAATAAAAAATGGTAAATGTAATAACAAAATTGTAAGTTAATGTAGCGACGGGAGGGGGGGTTATTCCTATACTATATTCTATTCAATTTACTTAAAAAATAAAAAATAGGATTGATGAAAAAACGCAAAGTAAAGCAAATAGCGATATAACATATAGGCATTAGTTAAACAGGGATTTCTAGTATATTCTATTCGAAGTATTATTAAAAAAGAAAATTCATTCGGGTAGAGGATTATTGCAGCTGAAGAGGCGTGATCTCGCGCTGATCCTGAACGGATGGAGGATCACTAGATAGTGAACTGTAAAATAGGGAAACGGATCAGGGGGCCCAGGGAGAATCCCTGGGGAAAACCCTCCGATGCTTAAGTCAGTGGAGCGATGGCGGGAGCAATAAAGGGAGGTGAGAGCTTGTGCGTGAGATCCCTCTCCACCAGAAGGGTGAAGTGGTTCTTGCTCAGGAACTTTGAGCGTATGATTGCTCTTACCTTTCGCAGGAGGGTATCCTGGGTTTAAATAGTGGGCCGCCTTCTCGGAGTCCTGTAAGTCGCGGGGTCTCAAGGGGGCGTTACGTCCTCGACGTGGGCTTTCATTGCCTTATCGTGGGAACGTTATCACCTTTTGGGAAGAAGAAGTTCCTCGCCTTCCTGAATTCCTGCCCGCAGTGGACTCCTAACGGCTGCAAGGATAAGCAATCGTCGGCCGTTCCGAGTTCAGAGAGGCCAGCCCTATCCGGGCGATAGGCTTAGCTCGGAAGAAGATGGGTCGGATAGGTCGACGTACGCCTTCTTCTCCCGGGCGGAGAGATGGCTTGGGCCGGACCTTTCCTATGACCTGACCGACACTCGGGCCCTCCGAGCCTAGAGGCCACCTAGGAAGGTTGTGTCCTCGAGCGATTTTTTATTGGGCTTTCTTCCCTAAGTGGGCCCTGTGGGCTGTCACTTAGGCGAGCTTGGCCTCGTTGGGTCCTGTCGGGCCTAGTCGGGCTGCTCTTTGAATGGGTTACAGAAATCCCCCTCTCCACTTGTCCCCCTCCTACTCCCGAGCCAAGGGAGGCTCGGACGAGTAGTATTTGAGGGTTTTGGACCAGCGTGGCTCGGTGGGTGGAGATCTGGCGGTGTTATGTAGCCACATGCCGTGGTCACCTGGGCCCGTAATACTTGCGATCCTGACGGATTTGAAATGAAGGGGCCCTCTTTTCTCGGAGGTCGGATCTACGCGCCGCCTCCCGCGTGGGCTTATAGGCGTAGGGCGCTGGTCATCATTCCAGACTTTTTCCGTTGTTAGGGTTTTCGGCTCTCCTTCACTTCTTTACTTTTGGGGCTCCTTGATGCGCTGTGAGGACACAGCGGAGGAGAGAAAACTTGCAGCGGCGTTCGAAGAGTTGGCGAAGATTACTGCGGAGGCGGTCCGGCAGCTTCCTTCTCCCCCAAAATCTTCGAGGTCTCGAGAGGATTCTTCTTCCAGTTCTTCTTCGGAATCCATGGCGGGCCAGCGCTCAGATGCCGAGGGCGGGGGTGACGAACCAGTGGTGAGAGCATAGGTTCCAAACTGCAGTGAGTTGGGGGAAGCCGAGGTGAGGAGGCTGGAGCATCAGTTTCGCCTGCCTCATAAGTATGGCTTTGCCGCTGCTGCTCCGTATGAGACGAACCTAGACGATCGCACGGGCCACATCTGACTCGGGCCTATATTATAAAAAAGAATAAACCTCAGTTCCAAGAAATTATATCTTCCACCAAGACATTCACCGAGGAAGTAGAAGCCCTTTTGAATTTATTCATCTTGCCATTTAATAACTTATAATCAGATTTTGTTAAAGAAATATTTGTTACTTAACAAATTGAGTCAGACTTTCGAAGTACTTAAATATTTTTTAATAGATGAAAATAGGGGGATTTATAATCCCGATCCGTGCAGTAACATCATTTTTAATCCATTCGATTTAAGTTGGCGTTTTCTCCACCACGATTTTTGTGATATGCCATTAGGCACGGCCATACATAATATAGAAATCACACTTGGAAAGGGTGGATAATTAGCTCCCCCCCCCCATTCGCTACATTAACTTACAATTTTTTTATTCATTTGAACCGGATACAAAAGTAAATGTAAATGGGTCAACAAATGTTTGATATTCATATTTGAATTTTCTTTTTTTCTTTTATCCGGATAAAAATAAAACAAGAATTGGATTGCATGCGGAAGATTTTGGCAAATAAGAAAACAAAACACAAATTAATTTAATGCGACCCATTCCATTCATTTTATAAAATAAATAAAAGTTTTAATTATTAATTATTTGAACTATGTCAATTCAGATTAGTCCAAAGCCTTTTTTACATCAGAATTCGCACCCGAATCGGATTGACCAAATATTTGTCAGGCTATTGCTCTCTACCGCAGTAGCTCTTTGGTTAGGTATTGGAGCAACATTACCTATTGATAAATCCGTTGGTGTCAATTGGGCGGTCTGGGGACCTTTGTTGCTCTTCATGGGGCTTTTGGGCTAATAGGTTTCGAAAAATGACTTTTTATTATAGTTTAGTCGTTTTGTTCCATATACGTCCCCCTGTTTTTGCTTTATTCTAAGGGTTATATTGATATATATTATGTATACATTGATATATAAAAGAAAAGATTGATATATAAAAGAAAAGATATATGCAAATACATAAGGATGCTCATTCTTTTCGGCTCAATCCTTTTTTAAAATTATTACGGAATAGACTCATGGACAGGACAAAAAGAAAAATTAAAAAAAAACTACAAATATGATCTTCTAACACATAAATATGTGAATTATGAGAATGGAGGGGAGCATGTATATCGTATTTGTGCCTAATCTTTACTGATTCCACCAGCTCAGCCAGAAATACCATAATATAGGAACTTGTTACGAATGGATTTTGGGGATTTATCGTTTCGCGCATGTCTCCCGTAAGTTCGAGTAGGTGCGAAATCTCCCAAGTATCTCCCGTACAATGGGTTCTTTTTCTCGAATTTGACTTTTAGCAATCCCTATGTTGGAAGCAACATGTTGTCTGATTAGACCACGAATTACAAAAGTCTTTGGTTTTATAGCTTATTGTTTCGTCTGGTTCAATAATACTGCTTACCCTAGTGAATTTTATGGGCCAACCGGACCAGAAGCTTCTCAAGCTCAAGCCTTGTTCATAGATAATCTACTGAAAAAGGTTAGGTACATAGTATATATATTTTTTAGTTTTTTAGTCCAATGCGATAAAGTTACATAGTGTCTATTTATCTTTGATAAAGGGGTATTATATTTGATTTAACTACTTGAGCCGGATGAGAGGAAACCCTCACGTCCGATTTTGAAAGGGGGAATCTATAGGAACCTATCTCGATTTTTCTTCTGTATCTTCTTGATCTCTCCCACATTTTGATTTGTATAAGTATTTCATATTGACAATGAAATTTATAACTTTCAGATACTGGACTTTTGCCATCTGGGGTGCAGTATTCAACCGCTTCGCCTAGTAGCACGACGCTTGTATTGCTCTCCCACAACCCCGTTTTCACGCAGCGGGTTTTGGTCCCGTTATTCAGATGTTCGAATCCTTCCGTCCCAGATCAATTCTTCAGAATCAAAATATGTATAATAAATAATATATATATATAGTTTATTATATATAAAATAATTTATTATATATAAAATAAAGTTATTATATTTAAAATTTATATATATATAATTTATAATATATAATAATAATATAAAAATATAAAAATAAAATATATAATAATATAAAATATAAATAATATATATAAAAATATATATATAATATAATAAATAATAATAATATAATATCTAAATAATATAAAATATAAATAATATATATATATAAATATAAATAAATAAATAATATATATAATTATAATAATATATATATAATTAATTTTTAAATATATAAATATACTAAATATATACTTGACTCGATATGAATATGGAAACATAATCCAATCTTGCCCCTTGACTACCAAAGCATTATAAATATTTGGCATTTTGCCGGGGGGAAAAGCGACACTATGTAATGTACTTTATCTGCTGGGTTACGAGTGGACATTTTACCAGGGGTTTCTATCAATCTACCCTTGTGTGATTCCTGTTGAATCATATACTTGGGGGGTGGGTGCAGGGCAGACAAACTAAATTAAATTAACTAAATAAATTAACTTATTATATTTAACTTATTATGGTTATGTACTATATACTTAATACTTAATTATATACTTTTAATTATATATATATAGTTATGTATTATAAACATATTTTACTTATAATAATATATAATAATATTTATTTTATATATTATTATTATTTATAATTTTATTTATAATTTTATATAATTTTATTTATAATTTTATAAAATATAAAATTATTTATTTTGGATATTGATATATATATATATATATATATATATATATATATATATATATATATATATATAAGTAAGGTATGCTCCGGATAATTCAAATCGAAGCAATTTGATGTCTGACTCGGGCCTATATTATAAAAAAGAATAAACCTCAGTTCCAAGAAATTATATCTTCCACCAAGACATTCACCGAGGAAGCAGAAGCCCTTTTGAATTTATTCATCTTGCCATTTAATAACTTATAATCAAATTTTGTTAAAGAAATATTTGTTACTTAACAAATTGAGTCAGACTTTCGAAGTACTTAAATATTTTTTAATAGATGAAAATAGGGAGATTTATAATCCCGATCCGTGCAGTAACATCATTTTTAATCCATTCGATTTAAATTGGCGTTTTCTCCACCACGATTTTTGTGATATGCCATTAGGCACGGCCATACCTAATATAGAAATCACACTTGGAAAGGGTGGACAATTAGCTCCCCCCCCCCCCCCCCCCCCCCCCCCGATTCGCTACATTAACTTACAATTTTTTTATTCATGTGAACCGGATACAAAAGTAAATGTAAATGGGTCAACAAATGTTTGATATTCATATTTGAAGTTTTTTTTTCTTTTATCCGGATAAAAATAAAACAAGAATTGGATTGCATGCGGAAGATTTTGGCAAATAAGAAAACAAAACACAAATTAATTTAATGCGACCCATTCCATTCATTTTATAAAATAAATAAAAGTTTTAATTATTAATTATTTGAACTATGTCAATTTAGATTAGTCCAAAGCCTTTTTGACATCAGAATTCGCACCCAAATCGGATTGACCAAATATTTGTCAGGCTTTTGTTCTCTACCGCAGTAGCTCTTTGGTTTGGTATTGGAGCAACATTACCTATTGATAAATTCGTTGGTGTCAATTGGGCGGTCTGTGGACCTTTGTTGCTCTTCATGGGGCTTTTGGGCTAATAGGTTTTGAAAAATGACTTTTTATTATAGTTTAGTCGTTTTGTTCCATATACGTCCCCCTATTTTTGCTTTATTCTAAGGGTTATATTGATATATATTATGTATATATTGATATATAAAAGAAAAGATTGATATATAAAAGAAAAGATATATGCAAATACATAAGGATGCTCATTCTTTTCGGCTCAATCCTTTTTTAAAATTATTACGGAATAGACTCATGGACAGGACAAAAAGAAAAATTAAAAAAAAAACTACAAATATGATCTTCTAGCACATAAATATGTGAATTATGAGAATGGAGGGGAGCATGTATATCGTATTTGTGCCTAATCTTTACTGATTCCACCAGCTCAGCCAGAAATACCATAATATAGGAACTTGTTACGAATGGATTTTGGGGATTTATCGTTTCGCGCATGTCTCTCGTAAGTTCGAGTAGGTGCGAAATCTCCCAAGTATCTCCCATACAATGGATTCTTTTTCTCGAATTTGACATTTAGCAATCCCTATGTTGGAAGCAACGTGTTGTCTGATTAGACCACGAATTACAAATGTCTTTGGTTTAATAGCTTGTTGTTTCGTCTGGTTCAATAATACTGCTTACCCTAGTGAATTTTATGGGCCAACCGGACCAGAAGCTTCTCAAGCTCAAGCCTTGTTCATAGATAATCTACTGAAAAAGGTTAGGTACATAGTATATATATTTTTTAGTTTTTTAGTCCAATGCGATAAAGTTACATAGTGTCTATTTATCTTTGATAAAGGGGTATTATATTTGATTTAACTACTTGAGCCGGATGAGAGGAAACCCTCACGTCCGATTTTGAAAGGGGGAATCCATAGGAACCTATCTCGATTTTTCTTCTGCATCTTCTTGATCTCTCCCACACTTTGATTTGTATAAGTATTTCATATTGACAATGAAATTTATAACTTTCGGCTACTGGACTTTCGCCATCTGGGGTGCAGTATTCAACCGCTTCGCCTAGCAGCACGACGCTTGTATTGCTCTCCCACAACCCCGTTTTCACGCAGCGGGTTTTGGTCCTGTTATTCGGATGTTCGAATCCTTCCGTCCCAGATCAATTCTTCAGAATCAAAATATGTATAATAAATAATATATATATATAGTTTATTATATATAAAATAAAATTTATTTAATTTAAAATTTATATATATATAAAATTTATAATATAAAATAATAATATAAAATATATAATAATATAATAATATAAAATATAAATTATATATATATAATATAATAAATAATAATAATACAATATATAAATAACATAAAATATAACTAATATATATATAAATATATATATAAATAACTAATATATATAATTATAATAATATATATAATTAAATAATAAATATATAAATATATATATATATATTAATAAATTATAATAATATTATATAATTGAAATATTTACTTATAGTTTATATTTAATTTAAATTGAATATTTAATTTAAATATATATTTAAAATTAATAATTTATTATTTTATTTTATTTATTTATTTAATTTTATTTATAATTTTTTATTTTATATTATAATTTATTTGTATTATATATTGTATTATAATATATTTTAAACCAGATTTGAACGGGTGACACGAGGATTTTCAGTCCTCTGCTCTACCAACTGAGTTATCCCGACCATTTTCCATTTCAATATTATACACCTATATACTGATATAATTTAATTACAATATATTCTAATGACTTTAAGTATTCTTTCTAATGACTTTAAGTCATTTCACCAATATCCAAACTACTTGGTACTACGATTATTGGAGGAACAATATCTAATCCTGAAGATGCTCCAGAATCTTTTCGATTGCTTGTTCGAGAACTACATTGAGACAGTTATGAATTTGACTGAGTTCCCGTTACTTGATCAAACAACCCCCAATTCAGTTATTTCAACTACGTCGAATATCATTTGATTCGTCGATCCTTAAAAAAAGAAATAAGTAAAATTCCGTCGTTGAGTGAAAAATGGGGGTTCGAATCTCTCCTCGCCCACGACCGACGCAAAAGGGAAGGACCTTTCCTTTACCTATGGGGGTAGGAAAATCATGATCGGGATAACGGAAGCAAAGCTATAAATTTATTATAATTATATAATTATTTTAATAATTATTTTATTTTATTTTATTTTATTAATTAAAATAAAATATAATAAAAATAAAATAAAAAGTAATAAAATATTAGATTATTTATAATTTTATAATATAATTTTTTTAATTTTAATATTATATTAAATATTATATTAAATATTAAATGAATTGACTAGAATATTCAATTTAACTTAACTTACTAAAAATTTCTATATAATTAAATTTCTATATAATTATTTATATATACTATATATATAATTATATATAATTATATTATAATACAATTACAATATATAATTATATTATAATACAATTACAATATATAATTATAATTACAATATATTATAATACAATAATATATAATAATTCTAGTATTACTAATAGTATTGGTAATTTCGTCCTTATCAATATAAATTACAACACGTTTGACTTTTCTTGAACGAATTTCATGATCTTCCAACACAGTTACCACAAAAAATACAGACCCCCAAATCAATACTATAATTAAGCAATTGTTTTGAACGAGAGAAAGAAGTGAGGAATCCTCTTTTCGACTCTGACTCTCCCACTCCAGTCGTTGCTTTTCTTTCTGTTACTTCGAAAGTAGCTGCTTCAGCTTCAGCCACACGAATTCTTTTGAGTATGATATAACCAATTTATTTTCCAAAAATACCCAATATGGAAGAATAAAGAAAAGAGTTGAATTTTTGTTGTTATTTTTTTCATTGGATGTGAAAGACATGTATTGTTCAAAAAGGATCGGTCCTTTTTCATTATTTATTATCTAAACAATATTATCATTTTTGTTCAATAAGATATCAAAGTGAATGATTGACTCATTCCACACTAGAAGAATTATTTGGGATTCAGAAGTGAAAGAAATTATTTTATCCACTAATAGTGGCCAAATTGGTGTATTACCAAACCACGCCCCTATTGCCACAGTTGATGTTTATATCAATCTATTATGCGCCTCTGCATTTAGCATTGGGTAAACCTCGTACAATAATTATCCTAGTTAATTTAAACTGTGATGAGATAATAGGATTTAGATATGTGTAAAAATTCAATTGACTTTTCAATTTCAACCGGGACATCAAAAAAGAATTTGGTTATCAAATCTATATTTCATCCATATCTACACATATAGAGTGACTCTATGTAAGAAAATATTTATCGAAAAATACCGGATCCCCACCTACACAAGTAAATTGTTGATAAAACTCGAGAATGGCATTTTCTTTCGACCCGATCTTTTTTTTTCAGGAATCAAATAGAACAAATCACAAAAGACAAGAAAAAAATAATTCTAACTCTAGATATAAGTATTAGCCCTAAAAATCTAAAGTTATAAATTTATAATAATTTTATTTTAATATAATAATTTTATTTTTTATATTATTTTAATAATAAAAATAAAATAAAAAATAAAATTATTACATATTAGGACACCCTTGGGGAAATGTACCTGGTGCAGTAGCAAATCGGGTAGCTTCGATACTGGAAACTCATAGGGAAGAAAATTGATTTATGGATGGAATTAAATATGTAGTATTTACAGAAAAAAGAGGAAAAAGAAGAAAATAAGGGGTCTGTCGAATTTCAACATATATCAATTGGTACAAAGATTGGATTATTAGAGTTCTCGTGTCATTACTGCTGCTAAATCCATGGGCATGCAAGAGACAACCTGGCGAATTGAAACATCCCAAGTAAGACATGCACTTCCTCGGGAATGAAAAAAAATCGATCTACTTTCATTTGGTATTTTGGACTAAATTCTATGGTAATCATTCATTGTTTACCCGAATGGTTATTATTCATTAGTGTATTATCTTATTCATATTTTACTGTATTATTAAAAACAGAGGTATTTTATAAATATATAATATATATTAATATAGAATATATTATATATATATATATATTATATTTATACTTATTATTTTTTATATTGATATTGATACTTATTATATTGATATATTTATTATATTGATACTGATTAGTAGTAAATCACAAGTTTCGTGTTCGGTGCAGTACTCATATTGGAAATTACAATCAACCAAGATTCCAGATTTGATATAGGACGATATAGCCTTTCTGATATTGTTGATCATTCCTTGATTCAAAGAATCATCCCATCTCGAGATTATGCAAGATTATACACGAAAGATCCTTTTTTGGCTCTCTCAACCGGTTCAACAAATCAAAATAGAATAGAAAGAAATTGGTTGGAAAAAAATCCTATCATATGTATTCCGTTGATTTGAGTTTCGAAATACAACTATGGTAATCATTCATTGTTTGCCCGAATGGTTATTATTATTTATAAATCTAATACTTAATACTAATAATTAATAATTAAATTATAAATTATAAAAAAATTAATTTTTATATAATTTTTAATATAATTTTATATATTATATTATATATATATTATTTATTATATATATATTGATTTATATATATATAATTTGATAATTTAAAATATATATATATTATTATTATATATATATTATATATTTTTTATATATTTTTTAATTTATAAATATTTTTATGAGATTTTTTATTGGGAATAGATAAATTTATTTGATTTATTAAATCTTATTTTTTATTTTATTCTAATTAAATATTTTTCCCTTGAGATCCTTATAATTATCACTGCTTAGCTTTCAATTCGCCTCTGACCATCAAATTAAATGTGAATAATCCGTTTCGACAGGGTGCAAATATCTAAGTTTCACCCTTTTAGATGTTTTTTCAGACTCATTGTCGATAAGTCGTAAGACCATGTATGGGGGCTGACGCCTGCCCAGTGCCGGAAGGTCAAGGAAGTTGGTGACCTGATGACAGGGGAGCTAGTGACCGAAGCCCCGGTGAACGGCGACCATAACTATATCTTGGTACCAATATGTATATTTGATGCGGGACGGATGACGACCGGGTTAAAGACGTACGACGGGCTCGATGTGCGGCCAGCACTAACACGCTAAAGGTAAGCCGGGCGGCTGACCACCGTGGCGTTCTCCGGGTGGAGACGTCTCTCAACAGCAACTCACTCTAGCCCGACGATCGTCCCTTGCGAGGGAAATGTGGGGATCGCAGCGGTTAAGGAACCACCGTCGCCTAGGGGTATCCAGTTCGGGCTCGGTGCTCGACTGGAGCTATGGAACGGGCGCTCACAACTCACACTCACGGTGATTTGCAGCTAGCTAACGGCCCTAATCTCACAAACGCAGCATGATAGACAATATACTAAATCAGCAAGTGAGAAAGGAATCGAAGCGCGTACATCCACGCCTAGGCATGGGGAAGAATTCCCGGCCGAATCCGAACAACCCCAATACACACGATTGTTACAATTACAATTCCAGAACTTAATACCCACTCTGCGCAGGGAGGTATAGGGTTACAATGGCTAAATTTGGGGTTGCTGGAACCCAGGTTGACGGGCTACACTCGCAGGAGGCGAGGGACGAGTGCCGGATCCGCTCGGGTACGCCGACGGGAAGCCAACCCGGTTCTGCCCGCGCTGGTCACCCTGCGCAGTGAACTTGCGGAGGCGGGTACGGCCAGATCCGATGCCCGATCGATGCGCCGTTTGTTGGAGAATGACGGCGACTGGATGTAGTTTGTCCACTCCGAAGGGCGTGAGCAAAGCCTTTCATATCTGGGAGCAGCAGCGACTTGATTCAGCTTCTGGTTCTGTGCTCACAGAACTGCACAGAAACACGAGTAATTGATGGAAAATTAGTTTCCGATGTCGGATCGAGGCGCCGTTTGTGGGAGATCATTGCCGACGTCTAGAAGAAGACGTAGTTCAAAGGGCTGGCTCAGATCTTGATTGGAAGAGGTGGGGCAGGCTCTGGAAGTTGACTCTGGATCTGAGCCGGATCTGCTCAGGTCAGCTTACGCGATCCCACGAGAATCGCCGCCACGAACAGCACGGGTCTTGGATCGAGACGAGACCAGTGGAAACGCAAAGAGGACTCAAAATCCTTAGAAAACATCAAGAATCAGCTCTAGAAGACTTGAGAGGCGATCTGGAGGAATTAATAAGCAGGAAACTTCAGATCTGGGCAGTTGGTTGGGGCAAATCTGCGTGCCGTCACGAGAAAAATCACCACCGGCGATCCTAAACTCCGATCGACGCGAAACCACATCTCAATTCTTCTTATCTCGTAGACGTATCAAGGATAATTTTGGTGGAAGTAGATGGTAAGGGGATGGTGGAGATACGGAGGCGAGTCACACGCCCTACTTCTGTCCCGTCACAGGACTGAACAAGGGCTTCACACCCAAGAAGGAAAGGAAGAGAGTCACACTCTTAATGCAAACTTCACTCAACAGAACTTCATTAACTTCTAATCAAACACTATACATGCCCTTATATAGAGTTTAGCAAGGGGGAGGGGCTGAATGGTTCGAAGGAACCAAGGGGAGGGGGAGAGGGGTGCGCCCCCTTGACATTGATGGGAGAGAGGGGGGGACAAGGTGACATAAACTCACCTAACTTGGAAATTCTAGTAAAAGGGGGGTAGGTGGCAGCCATTTCCCCTTGACCAGCAGCCATTCTAATGTCCCATGTGGTAAATGGAGAATGGAAGAAAAGAAAACAAAATTTCTAGCCTAATACAACAAAATAGGGGGCGCCCCCCTTCTTGGGCCTTGAATGGGCCAAGTTTGGCCTTGGTCTTCCTTAAGCCTATTAAGCCAATATGGAACCAATATGGCTTAAGGCCATTCTAATCTAGATAGCCCAAGAGTGAAGGAAGCCCAATTGGGCCTTTCATGGCTAATGGATCCATCATAATTGATGAGGACATCACCAGCTTTCCCCTTTGTTCGAGGATCCAGAGGCTCGCCAGCTATGCTACATCTTGTCCGCCACTATATTTCGAGTCATATGATGTAATTTTCATTTTCTTATCATGTACTTTTCCTTTTATTTGAGTCCAATACCTAGGTTAGGTAGCTATTTACCTAAGTCTAGAGTCATTATGTTGGTTAATGGGCCCAATTATATGGGCTAGGCCCAGGGGCGCCCCCTTCCCCTTGGTTAAGTGTTAGTAGTCCAAAAGTCAAGGACTTATGTGAAAATGTGGGATTCCTATAAATAGGACCCCAATCCCTCATTTGGAAGCTAATGAAGTATTGATAAAATTGCCACCAGAATTTGTGTCTACCTCTCTAGCTCTCTCTCTCTCTCTCTAAAGGGGGCGAACCCCTCTCTCTATCCTCTCCTCTCTCTCCAAATTTCGCACCACTCCCTCTCTCCTCTCCTTGCCACCTCATCTTCCACATCAGCCTCCCACCCTTTCATCTTCCCAAGACCCTTAACTCCCCTTCATTTCCCTCCACTTCCCAAACAACCTTTCCCCTTCCCCATACACCCTTTCACCTTCCCAAGGGAGAATCCCTTCTCCTAGGCACCCCTTCCCCTCCCCAAGGCAACCCATTCCCATTCCCTAGACCACCATTAACTCTTCTATTAACCCTCCACTCAAATCAAGAGAAGCCCTCCCCATTCCCCCAAGCCTTGTGCGCCCCCATCTCCCACCACCTCCTCCAAGGCCATTTTCGCACCCACCCTCTCTCCCTGCTAGCTCCGCCCCTGCCACCTTCCCCCACCTTCCCTTCCCACCTCCTAACCCTTCCCCACCACCAAAACATCCATATCCCCTTCCCCCGCCACCAAAGAAACCACCCCCTCAACCATTCTTTCTTCCAATCTATGTGCAGCTGAAGACCTGCAGATCGACAGTCTGTTGCAGGGCCGCCCACGACCACATCCCGGAGCTCCTGGGGGCGTGGCCTACATCGACGGAAAGCTCTTCCAGTCGTCTGCGCAGGCGAGGTGGTTTCGTCTCAATCCGAGGTCGGAGCTGCCCGGGAGAGCCATTCTTCGCCAACTGTGCAGAACCAGTCCGGCCTGCAACCAGAAGTGACTTGCAGAAGCTCCTGCGACCACCCCCGTGCTCCCCTTGACGCGCCACTTGACCGGAGCAAAGATCCACCTGTCCTCTGTCCAACGCAGCCAGCGGGACCTCATTCGGAGCCGGAGCCAATTGTACCAATTTTTCTACCACCGGGATGCTGTTCAGGTCAGCCAGGGTCTGCCCCGACACCTCCCCACTCCTCGGGCTGCTACTCTCGACCCCGACCTCCTCCGGTGCTGTTCTTTCTTCCTGATCGAAGAGGACGCGGCCACGCTCGTAACCGTCCTGGTCCTGCTCTATTTGGACCACGGGAACGATCGTGACGCCATCGCAAACCTACTGCCACAACCAGAACCCAGTCCGAAGCAGAGCAAAGCAGCGCCGGTCCAGCAACTCTCCCAACCAGTGACCTCGACATCTGGTGCCAGAAAAATTCAAGCTTCATCCTGGTTCAGTTCCCGATATTTTGGCGCTGGTCTCATCAACTTTTGACTCCGGGAGCGATCGCCACAGCGTCGACAACCAGTACCTATCAGCAGGGAATCTGGTGGGCAGAACCCCGAAGAGGCGCATCGGCTCTGGTTCATACCCCTTTCTTTCTCGCCTGGCCGGCTTACCGCCCCTTCCTGCGTGGAGGTAGTGTTTGCGTGTAAACCTTACTTCCCCACCCCTAGTCCAACCCTCCTGTGTGAGGAGTAGTGGATGTAATTAATTTCAACAGGTTGAAGCTTCATCGACGCAGCGTGCGGGTGGCCCACGCTTCCCCGCTCGCCCTCGTCTCCGGCCGGGATCGGCGTCTTCACGCCGATCAGGTGAGCTCCTGGTTGCACTCCTCTTGGTTAGCACTTCTTGCTTAACTAGTATTGCTTCTTAGTTCCGTCGGTGGCGAGGGAGTGCCCGTCCTAAAATCAATCACATCGAGTGTCCACCGCGGGGTGAGTTGTGAGAGAGACCCTACATCCCACGCCCTTGGCGTGCTGGCCGCCCACGAAATTGGGCATCCCAGGCCCTTAGGGGTTCAGCCCAAGCTAGTCAAATCCCCAGAAAGGCAAGGTCCATCCTCGGACCCTCACCACTATCGCCGGTCCACCTACGGACCCGGGTGTGCGCGACGCGGGTGAATCCGCTTGAGTGGGTCCGCCGTTCGGTTCGATTGCTTGCAAATTTAAGTCCGAGGGGTCGTGTCACATCAAATTGGTATCAGAGCAAGTTTTAGACTTGTCTCTACGAGTCTAGTCCTAGGGCATTGGCATTTGAGTCTCCCTTGCATCATGTTTTCCATCACTCCTGTGCATGACCACCCTAGGGAGATGCCCCAAATAAATATGGACCAATTTGACACTGTCATCAACAAGATTCATAACTGTCTAGATACCCTCACCACCCGACTTGATCGGTTCGAAGCAAAAGGGAACCACGGCCCTAGAGATTGGTCACCTCGGGATGAATTTGGATGGGAAGCCAAAGGACCCATAGACTCATGGGAAGAGATGAGAATTGAGGTTAGGAAGATCTTCACTCCCCGACCTTCCCACTCCTACCTTGAGAACCACAACCCGAGGAGCACTCCCACTCCCCCTTTCCCTCCCAGTCAACCCAAGACCTCCCTTAGGGCCCAAACTCCACCACCCCAAATGATTCCAATTCCCTTGGAGAGTAAAACCCCCACACCCCAAAGGGATAAGAATGTGATTGAGGTACATGAGGCCTCCCCCGAATGGGAAGAAGAATACGAGTCACAATGTCATGGGTTAGGCCGAGAAGTTCCCATCCCATGTGGAAGAAGCATCATGGCTCACTCCACCCTCACCATTCAAACCCACGTGGACCCCATGTCCACCCCTCCACCTAGGCCCGTGACAGCCACCATTCCCCAACCCAAAGTTACTCACCCAATCCACCTTCCGCTTCCAACTCCTATCCTACCCAAACCTAGCCCCCCACTACTTCCACTCCCAACCCCAACCCAAGTCCGGCCTCACTCACCGCCCTGGGTACACCATACACCAACCTTTATCATCCCGCCCTCAAAGGACCCACTCACCTCCTTGGTAGAGGAACCCATACCCGACCCCATAGGAGTGAACACTCCGGACCCAGTCCCCGCCATGGAGACCACCCATGTCCAAGAAGAAGAAGAAACTTCACATGGTGGCCTTCACCTTACACCACCCTCTCTAGTTGGGACCAAGATCATCTTCGGAGAACCCCTTGTTAGTTGGCTAAAGGAGAGCCCAATTAGAGAGATCACAACCCATGTTTTCTCCCCCATGGAACAAAACTTTCCCATAGTTCCCTTCTCCTCCTACCACACTACCATCCAATCCTCCTACCAAGTAGAAACTTTAGGAGACCTCCTTCACGGCCTAGCATGGCAAGTGGAGCTGACTGGCATATTGACTGCAGTGACTGACCGACCTAGGAGCCTTAACCTCCTACACCTATGTGTCGGGTCCATCTCCTCAATTTACACTGTGGGTTGCTACACTAGCGACCTTCTTTTACTCCTCCCTACACCCGATGAGCCCGATGCTATCCACAAACTTGAGTTGCTTATCTCGGGGAGAACATCCAGCCCTCCATTCATGGCCGACCATCCCATCAAAAACTTTGGCCCAATCATTTTACTAGAGGAGGAGGACCCACCACCATGTTGTGAGGACCAAAAGGACCTAGAGTTCCTCTCTTTAGATGACCCTTACCATGATCCCTTGGATCCCTTCCTATACCCACCCACCTTACTCACCACCAACCTTTTCCTACCCCAACCAACCTTAATGGACCAAGCCCACTCCATTTTCCTAGACCCCTTTGACCCCTATGAGTGGAAAATCTCACACCAAGTCATACACATAGAAGGAGCCATTTGGATGGGAATGCATGTGCCACTACATTTTGCATCATCTGGTAGGGCTAGTAAGCTCAGTCATCTCATACATGTCACACACATTGCGGGCCCAATGCAAGACTGGCTCACATTTGGATATGTTGGTCCTCCCTCATTCATCACTGATCATATGCATGTCAGGAGCATCTATGGGTGTCCGGGTCCCCCAGCATTCATCACCACTTTGTGTGATAGGTTCCCCTACAGATACCATGGCCCTCCAACCATTGTTATGAAGCCCATGCATGATAGGGCCACTTGTGGCTGCCCCGGTCCACCTAAGTTCATCAAGGTCCACATGGCATCACAGCATGATAGGTCAATTTACGGTTGCACCGGTCTACCTTTACACACCAAGCTTTTCACACCCACACCGCATCATAGTGTATGGCATACGCATACACGCAAGCAATTCGCAATGAGCGGTGAGGTTCACAAAGAGCGGATAAGAGCTCGCGAGCGCCACTTGGAATTTCAAGTAGGCGATTTGGTGATGATGGCATCGGAGTGGCTCTACCTTAGGGTCACCTCCCATTCGATGGCACGAGGACTTGGACCTTTCCCTGTTCCTAGTGGCTTTGGCAACACAGCTTGTGGATTGAATTTATCAATGGGTTATGGGATATACCCCACTTCTCACGTCGCAGACCCGGCACCCTATATGGGCACCGCGGTGGATCCTAGTGAGTGCTTTGAGCCTATACCTTCCTTTAAGAGGGATACCCCGGAGAGCCACCACAAAATAGCATTGAGAGCCCGACGTGTGCACATAGGGGCAATACTATGCAAGCAAGGTTCCATCGCTAGCAAGAGGGTGTGCCCCAGCCACCTTAAGAGGATGATGGACTGTCCCCTGGTCGCGGATGCGGGTTGAGTTTGGAGGTTGAGGGTCACCCTGAGCTGCTTTGGAGGACCGCTCCCCCGGTGGGCCCATACTCGATGGAGTCGAGTTCTCCGCACCCCCGGGATATGATGAGGACATCACCAGCTTTCCCCTTTGTTCGAGGATCCAGAAGCTCGCCAGCTATGCTACATCTTGTCCGCCACTATATTTCGAGTCATATGATGTAATTTTCATTTTCTTATCATGTACTTTTCCTTTTATTTGAGTCCAATACCTAGGTTAGGTAGCTATTTACCTAAGTCTAGAGTCATTATGTTGGTTAATGGGCCCAATTATATGGGCTAGGCCCAGGGGCGCCCCCTTCCCCTTGGTTAAGTGTTAGTAGTCCAAAAGTCAAGGACTTATGTGAAAATGTGAGATTCCTATAAATAGGACCCCAATCCCTCATTGGGAAGCTAATGAAGTATTGATAAAATTGCCACCAGAATTTGTGCCTACCTCTCTAGCTCTCTCTCTCTCTATATATATCTCTCTCTCTAAAGGGGGCGAACCCCTCTCTCTCTCCTCTCCTCTCTCTCCAAATTTCACACCACTCCCTCTCTCCTCTCCTTGCCACCTCATCTTCCACATCAGCCTCCCACCCTTTCATCTTCCCAAGACCCTTAACTCCCCTTCATTTCCCTCCACCTCCCAAACAACCTTTCCCCTTCCCCTTACACCCTTTCACCTTCCCAAGGGAGAATCCCTTCTCCTAGGCACCCCTTCCCCTCCCCAAGGCAACCCCTTCCCATTCCCTAGACCACCATTAACTCTTCTATTAACCCTCCACTCAAATCAAGAGAAGCCCTCCCCATTCCCCCAAGCCTTGTGCGCCCCCATCTCCCACCACCTCCTCCAAGGCCATTTTCGCACCCACCCTCTCTCCCTGCTAGCTCCGCCCCTGCCACCTTCCCCCACCTTCCCTTCCCACCTCCTAACCCTCCCCACCACCAAAACATCCATATCCCCTTCCCCCGCCACCAAAGAAACCACCCCCTCAACCATTCTTTCTTCCAATCTATGTGCAGCTGAAGACCTGCAGATCGACAGTCTGTTGCAGGGCCGCCCACGACCACATCCCGGAGCTCCTGGGGGAGTGTCCTACATCGACGGAAAGCTCTTCCAGTCGTCTGTGCAGGCGAGGTGGTTTCGTCTCAATCCGAGGTCGGAGCTGCCCGGGAGAGCCATTCTTCGCCAACTGTGCAGAACCAGTCCGGTCTGCAACCAGAAGTGACTTGCAGAAGCTCCTGCGACCACCCCCGTGCTCCCCTTGACGCGCCACTTGACCGGAGCAAAGATCCACCTGTCCTCTGTCCAACGCAGCCAGCGGGACCTCATTCGGAGCTCGGAGCCAATTGTACCAATTTTTCCACCGCCGGGACCCTGTTCAGGTCAGCCAGGGTCTGCCCCGACACCTCCCCACTCCTCGGGCTGCTACTCCCGACCCCGACCTCCTCCGGTTCTGTTCTTTCTTCCTGATCGAAGAGGACGCGGCCACACTCGCAAACGTCCTGGTATTGCTCCATTTGGACCACGGGAACGATCGTGACGCCATCGCCAACGTACTGCCACAACCAGAACCCAGTCCGAAGCAGAGCAAAGCAGCGCCGGTCCAGCAACTCTCCCAACCAGTGACCTCGACATCTGGTGCCAGAAAAATTCAAGCTTCATCCTGGGTCAGTTCCCAATATTTTGGCGCTGGTCTCATCAACTTTTGACTCTGGGAGCGATCGCCACAGCGCCGACAACCAGTACCTATCAGCAGGGAATCTGGTGGGCAGAACCCCAAAGAGGCGCGTCGGCTCCGGTTCATACCCCTTTCTTTCTCGCCTGGCCGGCTTACCGCCCCTTCCTGCGTGGAGGTAGTGTTTGCGTGTAAACCTTACTTCCCCACCCCTAGTCCAACCCTCCTGTGTGAGGAGCAGTGGATGTAATTAATTTCAACAGGTTGAAGCTTCATCGACGCAGCGTGCGGGTGGCCCACACTTCCCCGCTCGCCCTCGTCTCCGGCCGGGATCGGCGTCTTCACGCCGATCAGGTGAGCTCCTGGTTGCACTCCACTTGGTTAGCACTTCTTGCTTAACTAGTATTGCTTCTTAGTTCCGTCGGTGGCGAGGGAGTGCCCGTCCTAAAATCAATCACATCGAGTGTCCACCGCGGGGTGAGTTGTGAGAGAGACCCTACATCCCACGCCCTTGGTGTGCTGGCCGCCCACGAAATTGGGCATCCCAGGCCCTTAGGGGTTCAGCCCAAGCTAGTCAAATCCCCAGAAAGGCAAGGTCCATCCTCGGACCCTCACCACTATCACCGGTCCACCTACGGACCCGGGTGTGTGTGACACGGGTGAATCCGCTTGAGTGGGTCTGCCGTTCGGTTCGATTGCTTACAAATTTAAGTCCGAGGGATCGTGTCACATCAATAATGGTCCAAGGCCATTCCTTCTTAAGGCATTCTAAGGGGCTTTAACCAAAATGGCAATTTAAGGGCCTTACAAGTAGCCCAATATGAAAACACAACTATAAAGACCATTACAAGATCATTACAAGCCCAATTTTCATGCCAAATGTATCCAAATTGAAGCCAAATTATCCCCATTTGAACTGGAAGCCGATGTAGTCCAATTGGTGCTCCGCGTGTGGTACCGTCGGTTCACTGACGCGTGCTATTCGCTCGCTCCGGTGTCTGCACCAATTCTTCCCTGGTGGGAGGAACTCGACCCCGTCGAGTATGGGTCCTGGGGCTTGAACTCTCCGCATGTGCTCAAGGCGTTGCTCATCGTGGGGCCTCCTCGCCAACGCACTATGAAGCGTTGGTTGGCTCCGTTCCTGGTGGTGATCACCTGCTCATCCAGTATAAAATCTATGTGCATGTGTTGAGGCTGGAAGAGGTGGACTCTCGGTGATGTGTCACTCACAATAGAAGGATAAGGCTTGAAACTCACTAGGGATCACCGCGGGTTCCAATATGCTACCAAATCAGAAACATGGAACTTCGAACTGTCACCATAGTCATTCGGTAGTTCAATAACATATGCATTCAAACCCACATGTTTCGTGACTCGGGAAGGGTGGGTATCGTGGGCCTAGAGTTGCTTTACGGCCTCCAAGAGGAAATCGTTCAGGTATGACCCTGATCATTACGTAAACTCCCTTTTGAACTCACGGACATGTAGCATGTATCGGCTAACTTCTTATACGTGCATGGCTGACCTTTGATTGGGACACGACTTATACAAACCATATGTATGAAAGAGAATAACTGGAGAGACAAACACACACACACACACATGACCTTAGACAAACCTATGGCTAGTCCGACCTACGCATGGACGATGGCGGACCAGGACACCCAAATGTGTGCCATGCATACAATAGATGCAACCAAAGGTAGGTAGGATTATGTACTCCTAGACACCCAAAAAGACACCATGCATGCAAGGACTTCCTATCAGATGTGGGTGTGGGTGGGCTAAGAGGTTCATCACCACTACATGTAGGTAAGGCATGCCATGCTTCCCAATAATCGGACCTATTGCTATGTGGAGTTTGATTGGCCCGTGTGGGAAGAGAGCGGTAGGGGACTTCCTTAACAAAGTAGAGGGGAAGTGGTGGGTCACGAGGCCCACTAGAGAAGGGGTCCAATGGGTCAAAGAATGTGTGACCCCCCGGTTCCTCCATTACATAGTCCCGTGTTTGAAATTCATGAAGGTGATGGTCACCTCCATCCATCGTGGTAGTTGGGACAGTGTATAGAAGGTAGGGCTCCTCCCTCGGGATAAAAGGAGTGAAGTTGGGCTCGGCCGGTAACGGGAGGAGTAGAAGAACCTCCGTGGTAACATGACCTATGGTGTACACGGAGGTAATGGACCCTAAGGTGGAATGGGTGAAGCTACGACCGGTGGGTCGGTCGAAGCCTGGGGCCAACAAGTGCGTAAATGCCAACTGCCGGTCTAACCCTTTAAGAAGGTCGTCCAATGTATCCACATAGTGACTAGACTGGAAGGTGGTGTGAAATGAGTTGCTTGGCACTAGAGGTAGTGTGGGGTCCATGGACGGGAAGGGAGGTGGGACCAAGCCATCTTTGAGCCAGCTAAGGAGTGGCTCGGCGATGAAAAGTATTCCCGTAAGAAACATGGGTGGCTCGAGCGGAGGTGGCTCCAAACAAGACGGCTCCGGATGAAGTTTGGAAGGAGAGGATGGCAATGGAGCACTCACGAGTGATGAAGGAGGGATCTCCATAATGGGGAGAGGGTTTGGGGACCCCTTAGATGGGGCCGGGTTGGGGCTACGGGCTATGGCCTCCCTAGGTGCGGGTATGGCTACCTCTTGCCTCAAAGGTGGGCAAGGGGAGACTAATGACTCAAAATAAGCGCACCTCCTATCCACCCGATCCGAAATCATTTGCACAAGTTCGGCAACGGTCCGGGTTGGAGTAGGGGTATCGGAGTGGACTCGTCCGTAATCATCCGGCCTAGGCTTGGGTCTAGGCTCATCTACGTGTAGGGCTCTTTGCCTCCGACTAGGACCCACTTGGTTGGAGGTGATTGGGTGGGGTCGGTTGGGGAACGTAGACCGTCCTAAGCTCTCTCTTCATGTCCCACCATGACTCGATGGGCCATTGCCTCCTAACCTCTCTCAAACGTTCAATGTAGTCCCACTTTTTGGCGGCCTCCTGAGGAAGCCGCTCTTTGGCGAAAGAGAATTACATCGCCTCGGACATAGTATAACACTCAAAATATGCGTCCATGGCGGCTTCCCACTTGAGGTAGTCGCTCGGGACCTTGGTTCCATAGAAGTCCGAGGCTTCGGGCCTATGGATGTGGTGGGGTTGGATTCCCCAACCTTGGTGGTGTCGCCACCATTCATATGAACTAGGCGTTTGGGAACCCATGGTACTCGGGGAGTTAATGGATGACCATGCCGACACTTGGACACGACAAGACACTAGACACGACCCAAAATACTGATGCAAAGTTGGCATGAGACTCGACTACACACTTAGACATGACTATGTTGGAATGCACTAACTAGGAACCTAGACTTAACCCACTATTCGGTACGTGGCGGAGCTAATCGATCCGAAGATCACTCGCGCAAGTGTGCGGCCTTCCCGATAGGCGTAGCCTAACGTTCGTGTCACACCTTTTGATATACCGAGTAGAAGAATGCAAATGCAACCTTAGACTTAAATGACCCTAGACTTGAACCTGGCTCTGATACCAATTTGATGCGGGACGGATGACGACCGGGCTAAGACGTACGACGGGCTCGATGTGCGGCCAGCACTAACACGCTAAAGGTAAGCCGGGCGGCTGACCACCGTGGCGTTCTCCTGTTGGAGACGTCTCTCAATAGCAACTCACTCTAGCCCGACGATCGTCCCTTGCGAGGGAAACGTGGGGATCGCAGCGGTTAAGGAACCACTGTCGCCTAGGGGCATCCAGTTCGGGCTCGGTGCTCGACTGGAGCTATGGAACGGGCGCTCACAACTCACACAAACGTAGCATGATAGACAATATACTAAACGCAGCTAGCTAACGGCCCTAATCTCACAAACGCAGCATGATAGACAATATACTAAATCAGCAAGTGAGAAAGGAATCGAAGCGCGTACCTCCACGCCTAGGCGTGGGGAAGAATTCCCGGCCAAATCCGAACAACCCCAATACACACGATTGTTACAATTACAATTCCAGAACTTAATACCCACTCCACGCAGGAAGGTATAGGGTTACAATGGCCAAATTTGGGGTTGCTGGAACCCGGGTTGACGGGATACACTCGCAGGAGGCGAGGGACGCGTGCCGGATACGCTCGGGTACGCTGACGGGAAGTCGACCCGGTTCTGCCCGCGCTGGTCACCCTGCGCAGCAAACTTGCGGAGGCCTGTACGGCCAGATACGATGCCCGATCGAAGCGCCGTTTGTTGAAGAACGACGGCGACTGGATGTAGTTCATCCACTCCGAAGGGCATGAGCAGATCTTTCAGATCTGGGCGCAGCAGCGACTTGATTCAGCGTCTGGTTCTGTGCTCACAGAACTGCACAGAAACACGAGTAATTGATGGAAAATTAGTTTCCGATGTCGGATCGAGGCGCCGTTTATGGGAGATCATTTCTGACGTCCATAGGAAGACGTAGTTCAAAGGGCTTGCTCAGATATCGACCGGAAGAGGCGAAGCAGGCTCTGGAAGTTGACTCTAGATCTGAGCCGGATCTGCTCAGGTCAGCTTGCGCGATCCAACGAGAATTGCCGCCACGAACAGCACAGGTCTCGGATCGAGACGAGACCAGCGGCAACGCGAAGAGGACTCAAAATCCTTCGAACACTTCAAGAATCAGCTCCAAAAGGCTTGAGAGGCGATCTGGATAAATTAATAAGCAGGAAACTTTAAATCTGGGCAGCTGGTTGGGGCAGATCTGCGCGCCGTCACGAGAAAAATAACCACCAGCGATACCGAACTCCGATCGATGCGAAACCACCTCTCAATTCTTCCTAACTCGTAGAAGTATCAAGGATAATTTTGGTGGAAGTAGATAGTAAGGGGATGGGGGAGATACGGGGGTGAGTCACACGCCCTACTTCTGTCCCGTCACAGAACTGAACAAGGGCTTCACACCCAAGAAGGAAAGGAAGAGAGTCACACTCTTAATGCAAACTTCACTCAACAAAACTTCATTAGCTTCTAATCAAACACTATACATGCCCTTATATAGAGTTTAGCAAGGGGGAGGGGCTGAATGGTTCGAAGGAACCAAGGGGAGGGGGAGAGGGGTGCGGGGACCTTGACATTGATGGGAGAGAGGGGGGGGGGGACAAAGTGACATAAACTCACCTAACTTTGAAATTCTAGTAAAAGGGGGGTAGGTGGCAGCCATTTCCCCTTGACCATCAGCCATTCTAATGTCCCATGTGGTAAATGGAGAATGGAAGAAAAGAAAACAAAATTTCTAGCCTAATACAACAAAATAGGGGGCGCCCCCCTTCTTGGGCCTTGAATGGGCCAAGTTTGGCCTTGGTCTTCCTTAAGCCTATTAAGCCAATATGGAACCAATATGGCTTAAGGCCATTCTAATCTAAATAGCCCAAGAATGAAGGAAGCCCAATTGGGCCTTTCATGGCTAATGGATCCATCATAATGGTCCAAGGCCATTCCTTCTTAAGGCATTCTAAGGGGCTTTAACCAAAATGGCCATTTAAGGGCCTTACAAGCAGCCTAATATGAAAACACAACTATAAAGACCATTACAAGCCCAATTTTCTTGCCAAATGTATCCAAATTGAAGCCAAATTATCCCCATTTGAACTGGAAGCCGATGTAGTCCAATTGGTGCTCCGCGTGTGATATCGTCGGTTCACCGACGCGTGCTATTCGCTCGCTCCGGTGTCCGCACCAATATTAGTCCAGGCATCAATATTGATATTTTTTCTAAAACAAAACCGGAGAATTCTACAATCAAAGACGCATTTTATTTGGCAGTTTTCTGGATGTTAAATACCATTGGATGGGTTACTTTTTATTGGCATTGGAAGCACATTACATTATGGCAAGGTAATGTTTCACAATTTAATGAATCCTTACAATTTTTTTATTCATTTGAACCGGATACAAAAGTAAATGTAAATGGGTCAACAAATGTTTGATATTCATATTTGAATTTTACTCCACCTCAGTTTCATTTTTAGGGGCTTTAATTTAAAACCAGAATAATAAAAAACTTAACACCTCTTATTTTATAAAATATGAAAAAAAAAAAAAATGAATCGTCAAATACATCATTATTGTATACTCTTTGATATGTATGGCGCAACCCAACCTTGTTTTGCAAGTTTGTAGTTTACGGAACGCCCCGAATAATCGACCCGTTTACCAAGCAAGGTCTCACGGGATCTTCCCTCTTTGCCTTCAATTACATCTGAAAATGATTTGTAAACTTTAATATTGTTATATAAAGTATAAAATTGTTATATAATTATATAAAATTATAAAATATTAATATTTAATATCAAAAATGAATATTAAAAAGACCGAATCTGTAACCTTCATTAGCAGACTCGTTTTCAGTGGTTTCCCTGATATTGATCGAATATGATACTAATCAATCTCTACCTGTTATTATTGTATGTGCTTCTGGAGGAGCACCTAGGATTTCCAATAACAAACCAAAATCCCCTACAATGGTGTATTGAACAAATATAATTCGATCGTAAATAAATGGATCCATTTATCCCCACCCATATTTATATTGGTTATTTTGGTTTTTTACTTCAATTATTTATTATTGAAGTAATAAAGTATTACTGAACAAAAACGGTCGCTCAAGATCTTTGGTCTCCATTCATACCCAATGAAAAAAATGGGATTACTTCGTTTGGATTTGTTGAGAATGATTCTGATCTAGTTCATGGCCTAGATTGAATCAAGTGGCTAAAAAGTTAAAATTTTTTATTACATATCCGTTGAAACAGAATCAAGATAATACTCCCAAGAGTCCATAAAAATAAACAGAATCTTTTGAGAGCCTCTATCTAGAGAGAAAATAACAAATCAAGAACTCTAGTTCGACCACGACGAAGCAGAGAAAGAACAGACAGAGCAGGACTCTCTATCTCCGCAAACGGTCTTGCGATAGATCGCAAGGCTTCATAAATGGTCTAGCGATAGACCGCATGGCTCAATTATCTAGAAAAGATAAGACCAAAGAAACCCAATAGGACTCTCTGCCTCCTAACAGTCTAGCAAAGGACCGCCAACACCCGTCATACGGTCGTACGATAGACCGCAAGGCTAGTAGACATGGAAAAAGAGATAAAGGCCATTAAATCTTCAAGTTAATCCACAATAACATCCTCATTAGCCCTTATCCAGGCCCGATAAGCTGTAAATGACGAGAAATCAATGGAGCTAGGTCCAACCAGGGAGAATAACTAACAAAATAAGCCCTAAACTGACCAAAAATGGCCCAATAACCGATGAATAACCCGGGATATTATAAAATATAAATAAGGAGATGACCCAACTCATTGGTGATAAAACGGGTGTCAACACTCCTGAAGACCGCCTTCTCAATTTCTCTTCTAGAAGCATCTGAGGTGTGTCGACTCACCCGTTTAAACACTTTTATGATCCCTGTCAAGTTGCGGTCCTCCCATGACCATTTTCTCCAGGTTGCGGTCGTGCGACTGGCCGCCTTCTCAATATAGAATCCAGATGGCCCCGGGCTCCATTTTCTTCGACCTAGGACTCTTTAGAGTCCTATTTGGCACCATTTTTGATTAAGATAGGCTGCCACCTCGATTTCCATCCATTCAGGGCTCTTATTCCCACCATTATCTAGAGATTTATCAAGCCATATCCCTATTTTTGGGTGATTATCCTTAGATTTCTACCAACGATTTTCTGGGTTCTATAAATAACTGCCTTGTGCGTATGCGCGAAATGGGGCGCTTTCTGGACTTGGGGCGAAGCCATGCTACATCGCCATCTCATCTCTTCTACCCCAGGCCATCCAGGGGAGTATTAACTTCATCCTCCACCGCTCAAGGCTCTCTTTCTCTCGCTCCATCCCTTATTTCTTCGCCCTCTCTTTCACTGTTTCATCACAGTTTCCTACACTTTTCTGCACGTTGCTGCACAATCATGCATATTGCATCACGCTTTTCATCCTTCTTTATTGTGTTTTAATTCAATCTCTGCACTCTATTCTCATCCCAATACACAAACCTATCTATTTGTCCCGTTTATAGGGGTTAAAAACCCTCCCCTAGTGCATTCTCCCTCAATTTCTCCTGTTGATTTATGCATATGGGATGAATGCTATATATGCAGTTCTAATGGGTTTTTCCTCTTTATTTTGACTTTGTTTCGTAGGAAAGCAAGAGCATAAGGTGAGGCCCTCCCTCTCTGGCCGGATGGAAGGCAAGGAGGTGTGATCCACATCGTTTCTCGCATCTGTTTCATCGCGCGCGATCATGTTGTGGTCATTTTCTTTGGGCCACGTCTTCATCCTTATTTTCCAAGGTATGAAGTGCCGTTGCAACCTTTTCCTATACCTTTTGGTGTTGTCAACCCTTGGTGGTGATCACGGTATGTTCCTCTTTCATCATCGCCCCTTTGCTTTTACATGTTATTGCAAGTTTAATCATATTATTTGCTAGTTTGGGGCAGGGATATTAATTATCTACAACCTATTTTTTTGGCGATCATGGTGGGACAGCTAGCCATCACGTTGTTCTTGCCCTCCTGTGATTGTTGTGTGTGTGTGTTCTTAGTTGGGATAGCATTCCCGACATTTTCCACTTCATTATGTCAGTTTTCAGGTTCTGGGATAAGAAGACGGTCTCCAGGAGACCGCTACCTTTAGAAGGTGATCTCTAGGAGACCTCCTTCTGTTTCTGGCAGGCCTAGGGGCAGACCCGCAGGTACGTCATTTGTTAAGGGTTTAACCTAGCTTCTGGGGTCTGATTGTGCCGTTTTATGGTCCTATCCTGCTGTCCTTTATATTATCTTCATGTTCTCATATCATTTGCATTCATTGTGTCATATTTTCATAATTTAATAATGTCTTGATTTTTGAGTTTTATGCAAGAAATCTGCATGCAGACCTAGGGGCAGACGCTCAGGTGCGTTGTTCGTTGATGATTCAATCTACCTTCTGGGGTCTGATTGTCTCTTTTTATGGTCATGCATTGTTGTCCTTTATATTGTCTTGGTTTTCCCACTTTTTTTGCATCTATTGTGTCATGTTTGCATAATTTAATATTGACTTGATTTCTCAGTTTTAGGCTAGAAATCTACACATAGACTCTCAGGTACGTTGTTCGTTGATGGTTTAATCAACCTTCCGGGTTCTAATTGTGTTTGTTTATGGTCTTGCATTGTTGTCCTTTATATTGTCATGGTTTTCTCATGTTGTTTACATTCATCTTATCATGATTTCATAATTTAATATTGTCTTGATTTCCTAGAATTAGGCTAGAAATCTGCATGCACTCCGGTGCGCATAGGGCCATGCATTGCATTATTATAGCTGCATTCCTACCCTGTTATATGACCCTCTCGCCTCCATATTCCTTGGAGTCGACTAAGTGATCTTATCCAGGACCTCCGTAAGTCTCCGTGAGCCGTGAATTCCCACACGGACGCTGAGCCGGTTATACCTTTCCACGTTAGGGAGATTAAACCTAGTTAACCCGAAGTTTGGACCTTATTCCCATAGTATTCCTATTGTGATGACCCAGAGTTCAGGATACCGATATACCGATAACATCGATACACCGATACCAAGAACTGGGGAGGCCACCCAAGAGGCTGATGAGGCCCCTGAAGGGTTAGTGGGGGTTTGTCGAGGAGGTGCATAATGAATTGCAATTTGGAACGCGCATATTACAATTAGGCAATAAAATTAACAGAAGTGCGGAAGTAATTCAAAATAACCAGAGTGATACGTATATAAACTAGTCCAGAGACACAAAAGTACTAGTCCAAAAGTACAACTACACGGGGCATACCCCGGCAAAAGTACACAAAGGCCCAAAAAGGTGACCCATCTACTGCTGGCAGCTAAGGACGGTCTCCGAGTAACTCACGAAACTCCGGGAGACGGCGGGCGCGGCTCACCTGAAAGAAGAAGGGTGAGTCACATCCAGACTTAGTAGGGGTCACGCGGATCCCTACCTCGCACTAAATAAGCATACATGCAAAAATAAAGGCAATTAGAGCATGCATTTAAATAAATTAACAGGCATTGGCAGGAATAAACTAATCACAGAAAAGCTGTAAACTCTAACTAAACAGGTATAACAGCTAATACATGCCAATAACGAGTAAGTCCAAACGATAGAAACTAAATCTACCAGTAGAATATGCCTCAACTAATCCAAGCAGCAGGGAGTAGGACAACCACTAGGAACAGAAACCAGATGCGTCCACTGACGACTTACACTGCGTCTCAAGCACTCGCAGTCGACAACACGACAAGCTAAACGCGTAAACAGTACCAAACCAAGTGACCAGTCAGAGTGACATTCGTCAATGTCAGTCCACAGCCTCTGACCACGTGTGCACACACTGACTCTCGCCTGAGCCAGGTCCTCTAGCTAGTTTTCTCCCTCGACAGGACGCTACCGTTGGCCGGGAGCCCACGGAACTAGCTTACAAACCGTGTATGGGAATGCCCCTCCGCTATCCCCAAGCGGGTCGGTACTCAAAGACCTTAGGGTCACAACAGTGGTTCCATTGTAAGGAAAGAAAAGTTACTGTATTGGGGCTTACAAACATGCCATTATATAATAAAATAACTCAACATGGCATATAAACATTTCGGAATGCATAAAGAACAAGCCGGCAACTTTTTGAATCTGACAGGCGAGGGGCGGTCTGCTGCCACCGCGTCACAGGTGTGTGACGATCGTGGACTGGCGCATTACATAGATTGTAACGCGTCCATCCCTATCCGTTACATCTACCGAAGTTCCAGCTCAAAGCAAACCAAACAGAGTGTAACGCGCTTGCCCAGGCGCGTTACACCACCCTGATGGCCGGCCGATAGGCCGTCAGATCCACCCGAGGCTAAAATTCAACTAACAATTTTTAATCGCTCAGAACATGAAGTAACGCGCTCGCCCAGGCGCGTTATAGCCACCTGACGGTCGCCCGACTGGCCCTCAGGCCAACCGCCAAAGCCGGTCAACGTAAATCAACGGACGAGTAACGGTTGGGAGTCCCACCGTTACTCTCAATATGACGCCCCTTCAAAGGGCCGTTACATTAATGTAACGCGTCCTCTACGGACCGTTACTAGTGTGACGGTTCCTGGAAGGACCGTCACACCATCTGGGTCACGGACGGGTTACGTTTGAAAATGGTTCCCTCCCGGACGACCGGAATCGCCGGGTAACGACGAAACAAACCTGTTCCTGTCAAACCACACATCCTAAACAACAATATAACAACTAAAACACCCGCATGCAACACCCACAATGGCTTATACATGAAGAACAAGCTTAAAACCCTAAAAATGGAAAATACACCATATGCATGCCACAAGGGTTTAAACAAGAAACCAAGCTATAGGAAATGATCCTAGCGAGATCGAGATTCCATCCCCCTACCTCGTACGAGCCGAAACGGCTGGAAAAGCCGCATGCAAGGAGGAGGGTTCACCGAACCTCCACACTCCGTCCCGCTCCCACGATCTCCGAACCACGCCAAGATGGGTACCCACGCGTTCCTATCGACGCGAGGAATCCACCGGTACCTTCCATGCCTCAATCCGACGTCGTCTCGCCTGAATTCCAAGAAGAGGGGAGAGGGGCGATCGGACTAGAGAGAGAAAGAGGGGGTGAGAGTGAGATCGATGAGGGAGAGAGAGGGGGTGAGGGGTTAGGGAAAAAAAATAAAATTAATATATATAATATAATTATTATATATAAAAATCTTATTATTTCCTTAATCTCAATTAATTCCAAATAAATCCAGAAAAATACCAAAAAAATTCTTAAAAATCCAAAAAATAGCCAGAAATTCCAGAATAAATACTAGATTCAAACCACTAAGGATCCACTAAGGCACGGGCCTCACCGTCCCTCCCTCCTAATAAAAAAATTCACCCTCGAAATTTACAACAACGGATAAGGAGGAAACTGAGAAAAGAATTATACCTCACTGGAATAAGAAAGGAAAAAGCTAACGCATCTCATCTTCACGTTCCCAAGTAGACTCATTACCAGAGTGATGCTGCCAAGCAACTCTTACTAGAGGGATAACCTTATTTCTCAACCGCTGCTCATGACGGTCTTCAATTTTGATAGGAAACTCTGGGGTGGACAAATCAGCAGTCACCTCGGGCCAAACTGAATCATCGAGAACATGAGAAGCATCAGGCACATACTTCCTTAACTGAGAGACGTGGAACACATCATGAATAGCTTGTATAGCCGCTGGTAGTTGCAGACGATAAGCTACCTGACCCACAGCTTCAACGATAGGAAACAGGCCAACATACCGCGGACTGAGCTTTCCACGCTTCCCAAACCTGGAAACACCTTTCATTGGAGATACCTTGACAAAAACTATATCTCCTGGCTCAAACTGTAGTGGACGTCTACGCGGATCTGCATTACTTTTCTGTTGACTCTGAGCCGTCAACAATCTCTGCCGAATCAGACGAACCACATCAGAACACTGCTAAACCATGTCAGGTCCCGTCAAAAGTCTATCCCCAACATCAAACCAGTTCAGAGGGGTACGACAAGGATGACCATATAGTGCCTCATAAGGAGCCATGCCAATACTGGAATGAAAACTATTATTATAAGCAAATTCAATAAGTGGCAAATGTTGACTCCACGAACCTTGCCAATCAAGGCAACACGATCTCAGCATGTCTTCCAGAGTCTGAATAGTCCTCTCCGACTGTCCATCTGACTGTGGGTGATACGCTGAACTAAATGCTAACTCAGTGCCCAAGGCTCTTTGAAAACTGCGCCAGAAGTCGGAGGTAAAACGTGGATCACGATCTGACACAAGTGAAATTGGAATTCCATGCAATGGCACGATCTTTTGCACATAAAGCTCGGCCAACTTCTGCACATTCCAAGCAACTCTTATTGGCAACAATCTGGCAGTCTTAGTCAATCTGTCAACAAGCAACCAGATACCATCAAAACCTTGAGAAGTCCGAGGTAAACCCACCACAAAATCTGTAGTAATATGGTCTCATTTCCATATTGGAATCTCTAAAGGCTGAAGTAATCCACCTGACTTTTGATGTTAAGCTTTAACCTGCTGACAAGTCAAGCACTTGGAAACAAACACGGTCACATCTTTCTTCATACCTGGCCACCAGAACTGCTTCTTCAAATTCTGATACATCTTGGTGACACCTGGGTGAATAGCAAAGCGGGAACCATGGGCTTCACTCAGAACCTTAAGTCTTAATGCATCATCAGCGGGAACATATAATCTGCCCTGGAAACTGACGACCAGCTCATCATCAAATTCCACATCATATCTTGATACAACACGGGCCAAATCAGAATCAGCTTGCTGAGCTTCCTTAATTTGCTGATATAAAGATGAACCCAAAGCCAAACTAGCACAAACTGCCATCCTCAAATTGGCAGGAATCTCTACACTGAATGCCTCTCTCGGAAGCTGTTCCCACAATTTCCATTCATGAAGCAACAGACGATTGACTTGCACCTTCCTGCTCAGAGCATCAGCCACAACATTCATCTTACCCGGCTGATAGGAGAGTGTAAAGTCATAATCTTTCATGAATTCCATTCATCGCCTCTGCCTGAGATTCAGATCTTTCTGGGAGAATATATACTGTAAACTCTGATGATCAGTAAAAATCTGAAAGTTCTCACCATACAGATAATGTCTCCAGATCTTCAAGGCGAAAACAACTGCAGCTAGCTCAAGATCATGCGTAGGATAATTTTCTTCATGCTCTTTCAATTGCCGAGATGCATAAGCAATAACCTTACCATGTTGCATCAGCACTGCACCCAAACCCACTCGAGAAGCATCTGTGCAAACAATAAATCCACTCAAGCCGGAAGGCAAAATCAACACTGGAGAAGAAGTCAAGAGCCTTTTCGATTCAACAAAGCTCTCCTCACACTGATCCGACCAGACAAAAGGTACATCTTTACGAGTCAGTCTAGTCATAGGTGCTGTAATCTTTGTAAAATCCTTGATGAATCTGCGATAATACCCAGCCAAACCTAAGAAACTTCTTATCTCTATTACAGTTCTCGGTCTCTGCCAATTCAAAACAGCTTCAATCTTTGCAGGGTCCACTGCCACTCCATTACCAGAAATCACGTGGCCAAGAAAATAAATTTCCCGAAGCCAGAATTCACATTTACTGAACTTCGCATAAAGCTCGTGATCTCTTAGAGTCTGTAGAACGATCCTCAAATGCTGCACATGATCTTCATCAGAAGCAGAGTAAATCAGAATATCATCAACAAAGATCACCACGAACTGATCAAGAAATGGACGAAAGATACGTTGCATTAGGTCCATAAAAGCTGTTGGGGCATTCGTCAATCCAAACGGCATTACCAGAAATTCATAATGACCATATCGAGTACTGAAAGCTATCTTCTCCACATCAGATTCCCGGATCCGCAATTGAAAGTAGCCAGACCGGAGGTCAATCCGTGAAAAGACAGTAGCAGACTATAACTGGTCAAACAAATCATCAATCCTGGGAAGCGGATATTGATTCTTGATAGTCACCCGATTCAACCGTCTATAATCAATACAAAGTCTCAGGCTTCCATCTTTCTTTTTCACAAATAGTACTGGAGCACTCCACGGAGAAAAATTGGGGCGAATATAACCTTTTTCCAGCAATTCAAGCAACTGTGCTCGCAGTTCTTTCAGTTCAGCTGGAGCCATTCGGTACAGTGTCTTTGCTAACGGGCCAGTACCAGGAATCAATTCAATCACCATCTCAATCTCTCGCTTTGGAGGCAAGCCTGGCAACTCGTCAGGAAACACATCAGGGAACTCACAGATAATAGGAATATCACCGACATACTATCGTGGTTTTTCAACAGCAACCACAGAAGCTAAGAATCCCTGGCAACTTGCACTAAGCAACCTATAGGCTCGAATAGCAGAAATAATCATGCGAGAAGAACGGGATCGAATACCTTGGAAATAAAAAGCTGATTTTCCCTGTGGTTGAAAATAGACTTTCTTCGATCTGCAGTCAACCACAGCTCCATAATGCTCCAACCAATCCATTCCCAGAATAATATCATAATCTGCCAGCTGTAACACATACAATCTCGCCGGCAACCGATGATTATTAATCATAACAGGAGACTCTTCCAAACACAAAGGTGTAATCATGAAATCTCCAGAAGGCAATTCAACAAATAGCTCACAAGTCATTTCTGATGTCGGCTCCTCAACACATGCCATGAAATCCTCAGCAATAAAAGAGTGAGAGGCACCAGAATCAAATAAAACACGAGCTGAATGACCATAAAGCATAATCGTACCTTCCACCAGATGGGATGCAACTGCTTCAGCTCGAGTTATATGCGAAACCTTGCCTTTCTGCTTCTTTGATCCGGCTGAAGATTACTGAGAAGACGCCGACGCTTGAGAATAGAACTGTTGTTGAGGTACAGGAGGTCTGAATTGCGACTACTGAGGCTGAGAGAACTGGGGAGCTTGCACCTGCTTCGGTCTCAGCGGGCAATCATGAACAACGTGACCAGGCTGGTCACAACGAAAACAGACCACAGGAAGAGAACACGGCTGACCCTTATGGTGACCACCGCATCTCCGACAAGTCCACGGCTGACTGACAGCAGAACTCTGACGAGTCTGAGAAGAAGGCGATGTCGGCTACTGAACAGAATCTGTACCGGATGATGGCTGCTGGAAAAACTTCTTCTTCTTCTTGAATCTCTTAAACTTGGTTTTGGAAGGGGAAGAAGCGCTGCTAACATCTGACTGGACCGAGGGAACACCTGACACCGGCGGTCGGTAAACCTGCTGAGACTGCATCGCCGGCTGAACCAACCCCATTTGTGGATACCCACCTGGTCTCGCCATCTCCAGCTCAAGTGCCACGGCTGCCTGGCACGCACCATCTAAATCAGCAACACGACTCGCGATCAAAGGCAATTTCAACTCTGGCCTCAATCCTCGCAAGAATTGCTGAGTCTTCAAAGCTTCATTAGCCAGCACATGGGGCGCATATTGACCCAATTCCATAAACTTGTTCCGATATTGAAGCACAGTCATACTGCCTTGAGTTAGTTCCATGAATTGATACATCTTAGCCATCTACAAGCAAGCAGGAGTGTAGGCACGCTCGAAAGCAGCAACAAACTCTGCCCATGTGATCTGCCGAAGAGGTCTGGAGTGAAACGCAATCTGCCACTCGGCTTTCCACCACGTAATGGCTGTACCTTGGAGTTGAAACGCAGCAAGCATAACCTTCTCATCCTCAGCGCATTCCATAGATATGAACACGCGTTCAACTGCATCCAGCCACTGCCTCGCAACCTCTGGATCTGGCTGTCCGTCGAAAGCAGGCGGATTGAACAGAAGAAATTCTTTCAAAGCCTTGCCTCGACTACCAGGCACTTCAACCTGAGGAGCAACGACGGGCACTGGAGGAGGAACAACAGGAACAGCGGGAACTGCTAGACGAGGTGCAGAACCACTTTCTTCCCTGGGCGCATCTCTAGGAATCTAGGAAGTCGAGGAGGTCTTCCTCGACGAGGTGGCATAGTTACACTGCCAAAAGCATAAAACAACCACAAATACATCAATCACACGGAAAACATCCTATGCCAGCAATAGACGACACGAAGGACTAGCTCTGGACAAGTGCAAATTCCAATTCCTTACACAAATCCTCAACATGGCTCTGATACCAGCTGTGATGACCCAGAGTTCAGGATACCGATATACCGATAATATCGATACACCGATACCAAGAACTGGGGAGGCCACCCAAGAGGCTGATGAGGCCCCTGAAGGGTTAGTGGGGGTTTGTCGAGGAGGTGAATAACGAATTGCAATTTGGAACGCGCATATTACAATTAGGCAATAAAATTAACAGAAGTGCGGAAGCAATTCAAAATAACCAGAGTGATACGTATATAAACTAGTCCAGAGACACAAAAGTACTAGTCCAAAAGTACAACTACACGGGGCATACCCCGGCAAAAGTACACAAAGGCCCAAAAAGGTGACCCGTCTACTGCTGGCAGCTAAGGACGGTCTCCGAGTAACTCACGAAACTCCGGGAGACGGCGGGCGCGGCTCACCTGAAAGAAGAAGGGTGAGTCACAGCCAGACTCAGTAGGGGTCACGCGGATCCCTACCTCGCACTAAACAAGCATACATGCAAAAATAAAGGTAATTAGAGCATGCATTTAAATAAATTAACAGGCATTGGCATGAATAAACTAATCACAGAAAAGCTGTAAACTCTAACTAAACAGGTATAACAGCTAATACATGCCAATAACGAGTAAGTCCAAACGATAGAAACTAAATCTACCAGTAGAATATGCCTCAACTAATCCAAGCAGCAGGGAGTAGGACAACCACTAGGAACAGAAATCAGATGCGTCCACTGACGACTTACACTGCGTCTCAAGCACTCGCAGTCGGCAACACGACAAGCTAAGCGCGTAAACAGTATAAAACCAAGTGACCAGTCAGAGTGACATTCGTCAATGTCAGTCCATAGCCTCTGACCACGTGTGCACACACTGACTCTCGCCTGAGCCAGGCCCTCTAGCTAGTTTTCTCCCTCGGCAGGACACTACTGTTGGCCGAGAGCCCACGGAACTAGCTTACAAACCGTGTAGAGGAATGCCCCTCTGTTTTCCCCAAGCGGGTCGGTACTCAAAGGCCATAGGGTCACAACAGTGGTTCCATTGCAAGGAAAGAAAAGTTACTCTATTGGGACTTACAAACATGCCATTATATAATAAAATAACTCAACATGGCATATAAACATTTCAGAATGCATAAAGAACAAGCCGACAACTTTTTGAATCTGACAGGCGAGTGGCGGTCTACTGCCACCGCATCACAGGTGTGTAACGGTCGTGGACTGGCGCGTTACATAGATTGTAACACGTCTGTCCCTATCCGTTACATCTACCGAAGTTCCAGCTCAAAGCAAACCAAACAGAGTGTAACGCGCTTGCCCAGGCGCGTTACACCGCCCTGACGACCGGCCGATAGGCCGTCAGATCCACCCGAGGCTAAAATTCAACTAACAGTTTTTAATCGCTCAGAACACGAAGTAACGCGCTCGCCCAGGCGCGTTATAGCCACCTGACGGTCGCCCGACTGGCCGTCAGGCCAACCGCCAAAGCCGGTCAACGTAAATCAACGGACGAGTAACGGTTGGGAGTCCCACCGTTACTCTCAATATGATGCCCCTTCAAAGGGCAGTTACATTAATGTAATGCGTCCTCTATGGACCGTTACTAGTGTGACAGTTCCTGGAAGGACCGTCACACCATCTGGGTCACGGACGGGTTACGTTTGAAAACGGTTCCCTCCCGGACGACCGGAATCGCCGGGTAACGACGAAACAAACATGTTCCTGTCAAACCACACGTCCTAAACAACAATATAACAACTAAAACACCCGCATGCAACACCCACAATGGCTTATACATGAAGAACAAGCTTAAAACCCTAAAAATGGAAAATACACCATATGCATGCCACAAGGGTTTAAACAAGAAACCAAGCTATAGGAAATGATCCTAGCGAGATCGAGATTCCATCCCCCTATCTCGTACGAGCCGAAACGGCCGGAAAAGCCGCATGCATGGAGGAGGGTTCACCGAACCTCCACACTCCATCCCGCTCCCACGATCTCTGAACCACGCCAAGATGGGTTCCCACGCGTTCCTATCGACGCGAGGAATCCACCGGTACCTTCCACACCTCAATCCGACGTCGTCTCGCCCGAATTCCAAGAAGAGGGGAGAGGGGCGATCGGACTAGAGAGAGAAAGAGGGGGTGAGAGTGAGATTGACGAGGGAGAGAGAGGGAGTGAGGGGTTAGGGAAAAAAATAAAATTAATATATATAATATAATTATTATATATAAAAATCTTATTATTTCCTTAATCTCAATTAATTCTAAATAAATCCGAAAAAATACCAGAAAAATTTCTAAAAATCCAGAAAAATAGCCAAAAATTCCAGAATAAGTACTAGATTCAAACCACTAAGGATCCACTAAGGCACGAGCCTCACATCTATCTTGCAGGAATTATTCTTAACTCAAATCATTAAAAAAGGTCCACCAAAACTTTGAAAAATAAAATCTTTCGCATCATATCAACTTGTTTGATCTTGGGTGAAATCCTTCACATTCATATCGTTTGTATTGTTTGGGTTTATTCAAGCCCATTCATGGTGTTTGTGTTGCATTTCCTCGTCCATTATATACATTTTGTTGTTGATTCATTTAGTTTTAGGCTTCGGTCTTTCGTTGTAGGTCGCATTTGCATTGGTTTTGTGCATAAGTCGGTTAGTCAGTCAGTCTATCTCAAAGCCTCATAGCGGTCCTCCCAGGGCCGCCTCCTACTAGCCGCAGTCATCCCAGAACCGTCTTCCCCCCTATAGGTCCTATATTCTTCCTTAGCCCTTCGCACCCTCTTCCCTGATTGTATTTCCCTTGATATTCCTGCATCAAGTCTCCATTTTCTCTCATGGAGCATCAATTTCGTTCTACGTACTCTTCTTCTTCCCCATCCCCCTATTCCTGAGTGGAATCCTCTTCCCACGCGAGCTCATCTTCACGTGGTCCCGCTAATCTAGTCAAGGAATAGGCTAATCTTATGGCCCATATTTCTTACCTTGTTCGCAAAATGGACCCCGGTCAGGCCCAAAAATTGATTGCAAATCACCTTAATGGGCCTTCCTCTCTTAATGGGCCTTCTTCTCTTAATGTGCCTTCTTCTCTTAATAGGCTTTCTTCCCTTAATGGGCCTCCTCCTTCTACCCATGTTGCTGTTAGTCCAATGGGTCTATAGAAACCCGATAATTAAAAATGAGAATAAATTTTTTAATTTCATTATGTAATTAAAATTTTCATGAAATAATTAAATTACATTTTTACTATATGAAATAAACTAGTTTATTGAATTTACTTGAATTAACTAGAAGTAAATAGAGATTAAATGCTTTAAACCTTAGATAAATCATAGAAAGCCCAATAAAAGTCCATGTAATGGACTAGGATCACAATTGGCCCATTGGATAATCCATAATGGGCTGGATTAATAGATTAAAGGATTTATTAAAGGTTAAATTAACCTAAATTCGTAACATGTGTTTAATATGTAATTTAAGGGATTATAATAATCTAATTTCTAGAATGTTGACACAAAAATCGACTCTAACCTAACAGCCCACCTTGGACCAACCATTTTTACACTGGTTTCACACCAAATGGAGGCTAGATTAAGAAGAAAAATTAGAGTTTTCTTCTAATTCGGAGTTGAAAAGTTTGGCATTGTTAGGTAAGGAATCTTGACAAATTTGGCCAAGTTTTAGCTATAAATAGAACCCCATTTGACCATCAAATCATCCCTGGAGGTTAAGGTTACGCTGCTGCGATGATTGGTGGAGATTTGAAGGAAGATTTGGAAGATCAAAGGGTTTTCTTATATTTGGGGATATTTATTTAGATCCACAAAAGGTAGATGTTTCTCAATCTAAACTCTAATTAAAGCGTGCCATCTTGTTCATTTTTCTGTCCTCTTTCCATTGATAGCTCATTTATTAAATTCCGTTATGAAATGAGCAAGTTATGGTCATTTTACTGAGGGATATTTCTGTTTCGGTCTCAGAACCAGAATGCGCTACTCTTCAGGAGCGCGTTCTGAACGCGCCATCCCGACCCAGCGCGTTCAGACAGACCCAGCCCCTTTCACCAAATTTTTAAAATGTACATATAATAATATAAAGATATGTTCCAGATCGCGCTATATGTACATAGCGCGTTTCTACAGTAACCCCCGGATGACTAGGGGTCAAAAATATAATACTTCTAGTATATACATATACATAAGGTGTTTATATATATATATCAGGTGTTTATATATATATTATGGTTTATATAGAACCCATCTCTTTCATCTAGTTTTCAAAAATATAAAATATATATATGTTCAAGATCGCGCCACTCACGGCCAGTGCGTTCTTTAAGATCATGCCAGCAACCTATAACGCGTTCAAAACAATATACCCGGAATGCCCGGGGGTCAAACAAAATAATTTCAAAACCAACCACACCTCAGTTCAGTGCAGTGCAGTGCGGTGCGGCACAAATAAATAAATAAATATATATATTAATAGTATAGTTTTGTATTCACATACAACTCGAGCCCACATCCTATGGGGTGAACTCTCCAACCTATAAAGTCATGCAAGTTTTCCAAACTTCCAATGTGGGACTAAAGATTAGTCACTACACATTATGAACACAATATGGATTATAACATTTGGAATCTCCAATAATTATAAGTATTTAGTCACCAAAAGTAAGAAAATGTAATATTAGCATGTTTTAATTCTTACATCATGTTAGAAAATTATTTTTGTAGAATGAAATTATTTTTACATGTAAAAATCTAATTTTAACCATATTAGTAAATTAATGCAAGAAAAATATTTTCAGCATGTTAAAAATGACTTCCAACATGATAAAATTATTTTATACATACTGAGATATAAAAACTATTTTCAGCATGTTAAAATCTATTTAAAACTATTTTTTGTGCATGCTAAACCTAATTTCCTATTAAATAATTAGTAAATTGATGCATGAAAATTACTTCCAGCATGATAAAATTTCTTCCAGCATGATAAAATTATTTCTAGCATGTTATAATTATTTTTAGCATGATAGAATTATTTTCAGTATATTAAAACTATTTTTCAGCATGATAATTCTATTTTCCTATCAAATAATTAGTAAATAAATATAGAAAAATAATTTTCAGCATGATAAAATTTATGTTGTTATCAGAGAATTTATGTAATTAGCATGGTAAACTTATCTTTATCATCTTATCAGTAAGTTAATGTGTGAGAATTATTTTAGCATGGTAAGTATTAATTTTAGCATGTTAAAAATTAATTTTCAGCATGTAAAAATTAAATCCAACATGAAAATTTATTTTTTATCATCTTATCAGTAAAATAACGTATGAAAATTATTTTCAGCATGTTAAAATTATTTTCAGCAAGTTAGAATTATTTTCGCATAAAAACCTATTTTCATAACCAAATTCTGATTTTTATAATAAATCACGTTTTGGCTAAACTAATACATTTCTAATGTACAAAAAACTTCTGTAAACATGTCTAAACACTTGTAAATCAAATGCACACAAGATTAAACATGGAATTAAATTAATTCTATTAAACTCTAATTACTTGAATTTTCTTCCTAGTTACCGTTCTTTCTTGAATTCCACGACTTAATGTCGTTAAACATGATGCCTTAAAATTATTATTCACTCCTCTTGCTACTTCTGAGATTTTTGCCAGATCTGTACTTTTTACAAATGAGCTTATTCTTGAAATTCATTGGCCATAGTGTTAAGTGGATGTCTAAACGTACTTGGGATCTTATGATCCACTGACCCAATGCCTGGCATTAATGGGGCCCGGTCTGGTCCTAGGAGGAGAGCCCGAAAGTACTTGTGCCCATGGGAGTTGATTGACCACGGTGTGGCATTGCACCGAAGTGCATGACTTGCTAGATTTTACGGCATTCCACTATTCGTACTTGTTACTTGTTTACTTGAAAATTACATGAATTACTTGACTTGCGTGAAAATGGCCAATTACATGAAATTCTTTACTTGTTCAAAGTCATTACTTGGAAATTCATCTTGATATCATATTATCTCAATTACTTGGAAATTCCATTCATGTTTATACACTTCCCGATACAAGTTAAAAAATTGCTTAAATTGTTAATACTTAAAGATTGTCTGGTTCTTAGAGATATAAAATCCTACTGAGCTTTTAGCTCACCCTACGTTTTGGTTAATTGTTGCAGGAAATGAAAATGAACAAGAGAATGGACAAGAGTGAGAGAGTGATTTTTCTTTTTTACCTAGGTTTATGTAGATCATTAGTGTTTTTACTAGAGTGATGTATTTTGGATTGGAAGTTGTAATTTACCTTTATGGCTTATCAATTAGTGTTGTAAACTTCATTTTGATGGAATAAAAGTATCATTTTTCCCATTCATTTCTGTCTTTAGAAATAAAATTGTACATGCTCTGATCGACACGCTTGTTTACGACTAGTTCGCTCCCGATATTCCGCGTCGGGGCGTGACAGTCTTTGTGGTATCAGAGCCTAGGTTACATAAAATCCTAGGTTTCACAATTATAGGTTCATTCTTAAACTTAGGTTAGGTTTAAGATCAATATCTAGAAATTGGATAGGTCTTAAAACCTTCCGGTAAGATTGGGTAGAAACACTGGTTAAGTTTTAAGAAAAAGGGAATTATCAGGAAATAAATACCAAAACAAAAATAATAAACCTTGGAATTATGGTTTCAGGCTAATTCTCTCAAATGGCCGCCGAGAGAGCTCAATGGCGCGAGATGCAGTGCACCGTTCAAGGCTTAACCCAAGCCCTCCAACAGGTTGCTCAGGGAGGAGCAAACCGAGGAGCTGGTGATTTGCATAGGAATTTCTGAAGCATGAACCCTCCCAAGTTCGCTGGATCTATGGATCCGGATGAAGCCGAACACTGGATTAAGGAGATCGAGAGGATTTTCGAGTCATGCAATGTGCCGACGAGGAAAAGGTCCTACTCGCTACTTTCCAACTGGAAAGGGATGCACGTGCCTGGTGGGAATCGGTCGAAGCTACTTTACCGCACGACCAAATTCTATGGGAAGAGTTCGTGGAACACTTCAATAGTAAATACTTCTCCGACCGAGTACAAGAAAGGAAGGCCGCCGAATTTGCCGCTTTGAAACAAAGGGGATTATCGGTTGCGGAATATGAAGCTCAATTTTCGAGGTTATCTCGGTACGCTCCACATCTCGTGGGTACCGACAAAATGAAGGCACGGAGATTTCTTAACGGCCTTAAGCCTCAATATATTACTCAACTCGCCCCGATGGATATTCAAATATATATGATGCGGTACGGAGAGCACAACTCCTAGAAGATGCAACGGAGTTATCGGATCGCATCCGAGGAAGAGAAGCCAAGAGAGAGCAAGTTACTGGGTCCGGAAGTTTCAAACCTTCCTTCGGGAAGAAAAGGCCCAATGACGGCGTAACTTCATCAAGGATGGGCGTAATTTCAACAAGGGTGGACGTAACTTTCAAGGGGACAAGAAGCCGAGACATTTGACAAGCAAATTGTTCCTTTCTCTACGTCATCAAAGGAATTATGCAAATTCTACGAGAAGCCCGGACACAAAGCCGAGGAATGCTGGAGAAAACTCGGCGCATGTCTTCGATGCGGGAGTCGGGAGCATAGGATCCCGAATTTCCCTCTTCTCAACGAGCAAGCTCCACACCGGCAAGACTTCCTATTATTGCCAAAAAGTAAGGAAGACTTCAAGCTCTTATGGATGCGGAACCTACCGAGGAAGGAGGCATCGTGGAAGGTACTCTTTTCATATACTCCAAGCCTGCCTCTGTCTTATTTGACACCGGAGCTACGCATTCATTTATATCTAGAAGATTTGCTGGTCTTTTACCTATGAAGCATGTTCCATTAGATTCTACACTCACTATTACTACCCCTATTGGAACGGGAACGGAGATTAAACATTTCTATCCTACTAGTGAAGTTCTAATTAGCGGTTATAACTTACCCGCTGATTTGGTATGCATGGAGATGGAAGGATATGATGTTATTTTGGGTGCCGACTGGCTATCTACACATGGAGCTAGTGTCAATTGCAAGTTGGGTACGGTAACTTTTATTGGTTACCCCGACCTTCTATTTTCTGGCACCAGGCATTCCAAGCATATATCTCTTATTTCGGCCCTCAAAGCGAGAAATTATTAAGGAAGGATTGTGCCGGTTTCTTAGTTTCTATCACTATGACTGAGCACACGGAACCCGTTCTAAAGGACATTCCTATCGTTCGGGATTATTCTGATGTATTTCCGGACGAGTTGCCTGGTATTCCTCCGAGAGAGAAGTGGTTTTCTCTATTGATTTAATTCCGGGAGCTGCACCAGTTTCTAAAGCTCCGTATCGGATGTCTGCTGTTGAAATGAAGGAGTTAAAGGAACAACTACTGGAGTTATTGGAAAAGGGGTTTATCCGACCAAGTACTTCACCTTGGGGAGCCCCGGTCCTCTTTGTTAAAAAGAAGGATGGTTCGATGAGGTTATGTGTTGATTATCGACAATTGAATCAACTTACCATCAAGAATAAATATCCATTGCCGAGGATTGATGAGTTATTCGACCAGATTTCTGGAGCTCAATATTTCTCAAAGATTGATCTTCGATCTGGTTATCATCAATTAAAGATCAAGGAAAGTGATATTCACAAGACTGCATTTCGGAGTCGGTATGGACATTACGAGTTCACCGTTATGCCTTTTGGCTTAACAAATGCGCCTGCCGCATTCATGCAATTAATGAACAGCGTATTCAGGCCATACCTCGATCAATTTGTAGTTGTCTTCATTGACGACATTTTGATCTACTCCAAGTCAAGGAAGAACATGAGAACATCTCAAGAAGGCCCTTCAATTATTAAGAGATCACAAGCTTTATGCCAAATTAAGCAAATGTGATTTCTGGTTGGAGGAAGTTTCTTTTCTCGGTCACATAATTTCCCGGAACGGTATACCGTCGATCCTTCAAAGGTCGAGGCCGTAAAGAACTGGGAAAGACCTACTAGTGTGACGAAATCCGAAGCTTCTTGGGATTGGCTGGATATTATTGAAGATTTATCAAGGATTTCTCAAAGATCGCAGTATCTTTAACAAGATTAACAAAGAAGGAGAATCCTTTTATATGGTCCTAGGAATACGAGAAAAGCTTTCAAACTTTAAAGGATTGTCTGACGACTGCTCCTATTCTCACATTACCTACGGAAGGAGGAGGATTCGAAGTATATGCTGATGCATCTGGAATTGGCCTAGGTTGCGTATTAATGCAACATGGCAAGGTCATAGCTTATTCCTCACGGCAATTGAAGAAGCACGAGGAAAATTATCCCGTACATGACCTAAAGCTGGCAGCTGTGGTCTTTGCTTTGAAGATCTGGCGACATTATCTCTATGGCGAAGCCTTTACTGTGTATTCTGATCACAAGAGTCTCAAATATTTATTCTCTCAAAAGGAGCTCAATATGAGACAAAGACGGTGGTTGGAATATTTAAAGGATTTCGACTTCTCTATACAATATCACCCCTGAAAAAGGCAATGCCGTAGCTGATGCACTTAGCCGGAAGCCGATGGCTTTATTATCAAGCATAATGGTTAAAGAATGGATCTACTTGAGCAAATGGCCAACTTAAACCTCAATATGAGGAGAAGGAAGGCGGAGTCTTTATTGCTAATATTCGACTCCAACCCGAGTTACTCTCGGAAATCAAGGAACGGCAAGTTGATGATCCGTTGATCGTTGAAATTAAAGAGAAACTAGATCAACGACCAGATTTCCTTCTGGCTGATGATGGAAGGCTATTATTCAAAGGAAGAACTTGTATACCGACTGTTCTACTATCAAGGGTAAAATCTTGGAGGAAGCACATCGGTCCAGGTATACTATTCACCCTGGTGCTACAAAAATGTACCAAGACCTCAAGAGAACATTCTGGTGGCCGAATATGAAGAGAGAGGTAGCCGAGTTCGTAAGCCGATGTTTGGTTTGTCAACAAGTCAAGGCCGAACACCTCAAACCGGCTAGCAAGCTCAAGCCTCTCGAAATACTGGAATAGAAATGGGATAGTATCGGTATGGACTTCATAGTTGGATTACCGAAGACCAGAAGTGGTTTTGATGCTATATGGGTAATTGTGGACCGGTTAACCAAGTCCGCTCACTTTTTACCTATCAAGACTAAATGGACTGTGGATGTTCTAGCCGCCTTATATATCAAGGAGATCGTAAGGCTGCACGGTATTCCAAGCTCTATTATTTCAGACCGAGATCCGAGATTCACCTCTCATTTCTGGAAGGGTTTACAATCGTCTATGGGTACTAGACTAAGGTTTAGTACGGCTTTTCACCCTCAGATGGATGGACAAACCGAGAGGATGAATCAAATTATTGAAGATATGTTGAGAGCCTGCATGATTGACTTCGGTGGTAGTTGGCATGAACACTTACCGCTGACTGAGTTCGCTTATAACAATAGCTATCAGTCGAGTATTCAAATGGCACCATTCGAAGCATTATATGGCCGAAGTTGTAGATCGCCTCTATGCTGGAGCGAGGTTGGTGACAAAGGATTGATTGGTCCCGACATTGTACAAGACACAACTGACAAAATCCAGTTGATACAAGAAAGGCTAAAGGTCGCTCAATCACGGTAAAAGAGCTACGCCGACAACCGGAGGAGAGACCTTGAATTCCAAGTGGGGGAGCATGTCTTCTTAAAGATCTCACCCACACAAGGAATTAGAAGATTCGGCATCAAAGGAAAGCTAAGTCTGAGATTTATCGGCCCTTTCGAGATTCTGGAGAGAATCGGCGAGGTAGCATACTAGCTGGCTTTACCTCCTCAACTGGCCAGTGTACATGACGTATTCCATGTATCCATGCTAAGGAAATACGTCTACGATCCTTCACATGTGATTCAATTTGAAGAATTGAAACTCCAAAAGGACTTATCATATGAAGAAAGACCGATCAAGATATTGGATCGAAAATTACACCAACTGAGAAATCAGGCCATACCGATGGTGAAAGTCTAATGGAGCAAGCGTGGATTCAAGGAAGCAACCTGGGAATCGGAAGAATCCATCAAGAAGAAATACCCGGATTTAATCTTAGGTTAGAAATTCGACATTTCTACTCGAATCTTTGACTTTTAGTTATATAATGTGAATTTGGAGGACCAAAATCTTTTAAGTGGGGGAGGATGTAGAAACCTGATAATTAAAAATGAGAATAAAATTTTCAATTTCATTATGTAATTAAAATTTTATGAAATAATTAAATTACATTTTTACTATATGAAATAAACTAGTTTATTGAATTTACTTGAATTAACTAGAAGTAAATAGAGATTAAATACTTTAAACCTTAGATAAATCATAGAAAGCCCAATAAAAGTCCATGTAATGGACTAGGATCACAATTGGCCCATTGGATAATCCATAATGGGCTGGATTAATAGATTAAAGGATTTATTAAAGGGTAATTAGACTAAAATTCGTAACACATGTTAAATGCCTTTTGAAAAGGATTATAATAATCCAATTCTAGAAGGTTGACACAAAAATCGACTCTTACCTAATAGCCCACCTTGGACCAGCCGTTTTTACATTGGTTTCACACCAAATGGAGGCTAGATTAAGAAGAAAAATTTGAATTTTTTTCTAATTCGAAGTTGGAAAGTTTGGCATTGTTAGGCAAGGAATCTTGACAAATTTGGCCAAACTTTGGTTATAAATAGAACCACATTCAACTGTCAAATCATCCCTGGAGGTTAAGGTTACGCTGTTGCGAAGATTGGTGGAGATTTGAAGGAAGATTTGGAAGATCAAAGGGTTTTCTTATATTTGGGAAGATTTCTTTAGATCCGCAAAAGGTAGGTGTCTCTTAGGCTAAACTCTAATTAAAGTGTGCCATCTTGTTCATTTTTCTGTCCTCTTTCCATTGACAGCTCATTTATTAAATTTCGTTATGAAATGAGCAAGTTATGGTCATTTTACTGAGGGGTATTTCTGTTTCGGTCTCGGAACTAGAATGCGCTACTCTTCAGGAGCGCGTTCTGAACGCGCCATCCCGACCCAGCGCGTTAAGACAGACCCCACCCCTTTCACCAAATTTTTAAAATGTACATATAATAATATAAAGATATGTTCTAGATCGCGCTATATGTACATAGCGCGTTAGTCAAGATCGCACTAGTCTATGCTAGCGCGTTCAGACAGTAACCCCCGGATGACCAGGGGTCAAAAATATAATACTTCTAGTATATACATATACATAAGGTGTTTATATATATATCAGGTGTTTATATATATATTATGGTTTATACAGAACCCATCTCTTTCATCTAGTTTTTAAAAATATAAAATATATATATGTTCCAGATCGCGTCACTCACGGCCAGCGCGTTCTTCAAGATCGCGCCAGCAACCTATAGCGCGATCAAAACAATATTCCCGGAATGCCCGGGGGTCAAACAAACTAATTTTAAAACCAACCAACCACACCTCAGTTCAGGGCACGGCACGGCACAAATAAATAAATATATTAATAGTATAGTTTTGTATTCACACACAACTCGAGCCTACATCCTATGCCCCTTGGGTCCTGACCCAAGAGTGAGCTCTCCAACATATAAAGCTATGCAAGTTTTCTAAACTTCCGATGTGGGACTAAAGATTAGTCACTACACATTATGAACACAATATGAATTATAACATTTGGAATCTCCAATAATTATAAGTATTTAGTCACCAAAAGTAAGAAAAGGTAATATTAGCATGTTTTAATTCTTATAGCATGTTAAAAATTATTTTTGTAGAATGAAATTATTTTTACATGTAAAAATCTAATTTTAACCATATTAGTAAATTAATACATGAAAAATATTTCCAGCATGTTAAAAATGACTTCCAACATGATAAAATTATTTTATACATACTGAGATATAAAAATTATTTTCAGCATGTTAAAATCTATTTAAAAATATTTTTTTGTGCATGCTAAACCTAATTTCCTATTAAATAAATAGTAAATTGATGCATGAAAATTACTTCCAGCATGATAAAATTTCTTCCAACATGATAAAATTATTTCTAGCATGTTATAATTATTTTTAGCATGATAGAATTATTTTTAGTATATTAAAACTATTTTTAGGCATGATAATTCTATTTTCCTATCAAATAATGAATAAATAAATATAAAAAAATAATTTTTAGCATGATAAAATTTTATATTATTATCAGAGAATTTATGTAATTAGCATGGTAAACTTATCTTTATCATCTTATCAGTAAGTTAATGTGTGAGAATTATTTTAGCATGGTAAGTATTAATTTTAGCATGTTAGAAATTAATTTTCAGCATGTAAAAATTAAATCCAGCATGAAAATTTATGTTTTATCATATTATAAGTAAAATAACGTATGAAAATTATTTTCAGCATGTTAAAATTATTTTCAATAACTTAGAATTATTTTCGGCATAAAAACCTATTTTCATAACCAAATTCTGATTTTTATAATAAATCACCGTTTTGGCTAAACTAATGCATTTCTAATGTCAAAAAACTTCCTGTAAACATGTCTAAACACTTGTAAATCAAATGCATATAAGATTAAACCATGAAATTAAATTAATTCTATTAAACTCTAATTACTTGAATTTTCTTCCTAGTTACCGTTCTTTCTTGAATTCCACGACTTAATATCGTTAAACATGATGCCTTAAAATTATTATTCACTCCTCTTGCTACTTCTGAGTTTTTTGTCAGATCTGTACTTTTTATAAATGAGCTTATTCTTGAACTTCATTGGCCATAGTGTTAAGTGGATGTCTAAACGTACTTGGAATCTTATGATCCACTGACCCAATGCTTGGCATTAATCTGGCCCGGTCTGGTTCTGGGAGGAGCGCTCGAAAGTACTTGTGCCCATGGGAGTTGATTGACCACGGTGTGGCATTGCACCGAAGTGCATGACTTGCTAGATTTTACGGTATTTCACTATTCGTACTTGTTACTTGTTTACTTCTTTACTTGAAAATTACATGAATTACTTGACTTACGTGAAAATGACCAATTACATGAAATTCTTTACTTGTTCAAAGTCATTACTTGGAAATTCATCTTGATATCATATTATCTCAATTACTTGAAAATTCCATTCATGTTTATACACTTCCCGATACAAGTTAAAAAATTGCTCAAATTGTTAATACTTAAAGATTGCCTAGTTCTTAGAGATATAAAATCCTACTGAACTTTTAGCTCACCCTACGTTTTGATTAATTGTTGTAGGAAATGAAATTGAGCAAGGGAATGGATAAGAGTGAGAGAGTGATTTTCCTTTTTACCTAGGTTTATGTAGATCATTAGTGTTTTTACTAGAGTGATGTATTTTGGATTTGAAAGTTGTAATTTACCTTTATGGCTTATCAATTAGTGTTGTAAACTTCATTTTGATGGAACAAAAGTATCATTTTTCCCATTCATTTCTATCTTTAGAAATAAAATTGTACATGTTCTGATCGACACGCTTGTTCACGACTAGTTCGCGCCCTCGACATTCCGCGTCGGGGCGTGACATGGTCCTTATGCTCATGTCCCTTCCAGGCCCATGTACCCTTCCATTCCTGGAATGGGCCCTTCTTCTTCTTAGCCCGGATCTGCCTATCTGGCCCATTACTCTAATCTTGGTTCAAATTCACAACATCTTACTCAAGCTGGCCCACATCATTCTCGATCTCTCTCTACCCAGGAGATGATTACTCAAGCCCAACACCAGCTTGATGAGCTTCAACATCTAATTGATCCCAAACCCTCCTTGAGTGTTCCCTTTGCTTTCCAAAATCTTCAACTTCCACCTCCTTCACAAATCCCTTCTTATCACCATTATGGTGGAACCGGCAACCCCTCTGTGCACTTAAAGGAGTTCATGTACAAGTTGGCCCAGTTTCGACATGACCAATGCTTGATGGCCTATATGTTCCATCTATCACTAGAAGGCCCGACTGGGGATTGGTTCTTTTCCCTCCCGCAAGAGTAGGTTGTGAACTTTCAGATTGTTCAAGAGAAATTTATTCAGCAGTATCAGGACTAGGTTGGGCCCAGGTTTTTCGTTGTGGATCTGGCCCATGAGAAGATGAAGCACGATGAGGACTTCTCTACCTTTGCCGACCATTGGCATCGCCTCGCCGCGCAAGTCCCGGGGCATATTCCGGAGCAAGAGCAGATCAAGATGGTTATTTCTAATGCGACGCCTGAGAACCGCTTCGTCTTAGCCCTGAACGACATTACCTCTTGGCAACAACTTTACAGCCGAGCCTGCTTCATTCGCCAACAACTCCATAGTTCCCTTGACTCCGAGTCCCCTCCACCTTCTATGGCACCTTTCACCTCGCCATCCACATCTACCCCCTACTCGCCCTCCACGAGTCAGCCTTCCGCCACATGTCCCTCCGTGAGTCCACCCTCCATGAGTCAGCCTTCCGCTCCCGCATATCAACCCTCCACAAGCCAACCTATTGTCATCCCAAATCGGTCTCCCATCATTCATGGCCAGCCCACCACATACCCGCATGTGTCTCCGTCTCCAGTCAAGGGAACACCGAACCCTGAGCAAGTGGATGTCGTCCACTACATACCTCCCCGCTCCACTCATCATATGCCATTGCTGTGGACGTCAAAAAAAAGAGAGAAGAAAAAGAATGTTCCCGCGGCACGGACGTCTCGACATCTCGAGAGCAAGTCGAAGACGGGAAGGTCGAATAAACTCTGTACCTCATCCAACCAGGATAAATATATACTCGGTGCTCCGCCACCCAACAAAGAAGCCCCTCGGGCAGAAGAGACACCCCCGGCTCCCTAGTCGACGGTGCCGAAGGCCGAGTCAAAAGAAACTCAGGAATTCGAACACATGTTCGGCACGTGCCGGAAATCACTCAAAGTCCTGAACCGGGACTCGGAGGCTCACAACTAAACAACACGGGAGGGCAGGCGTCCATCCAAATCGCCGCTAAGCTGGGAAGAAATATAATGGGCCTTAAACCGGCGCGGCTATACCTATACACCCATTAAACCGGTGCTCCCCTTGCAAGAGCTTTAAACCGGTGCGCCCCCCTCCTGTGGCCATTAAACCGGCGCGCCTCTTTATATGTTGTTAATCCGGCGCGTACAACATCCGTCCGAGCTCCGGCACTCTGTTCTCCCATCAGCTCCGGGCGCAGACACAAAAGGGCATGGCATTCAATGCTATCAAGCCGTTTCTCCACCTCCGTTTGACAGCGCAGTGGCATCAACGGCGATGGCATGGATCCACGGTGGAGAAGCAGCAAAAGATCTCCCGGCAAACCCGCGAACGTCCTGTCCTCGGACGAATGCCAGCGTACTGTGCAAATCAACAGACGACACCGCGGCATGTCAATCCTGTTCGTCTGGCAAACAAGAGTAAGTGGCGGGAGTTTCTTCCGTTCGAACAAAGAAAGGGCAGCCGGTTATATATATGCTCAGCCTATTCAACAAACAAAAAGAAGAGAGGGAAGGAAGAGGCTGGCCATTGAAAAAGAGACAAAGAGAAGAGAAGCTCCATTCCCCTGTGCCCGTGAGGTGAAGAAGAAGAGAGTGAGTGTGGGAGAAGCGAGGTGAGCCTGGAGGGGGAGATTTGTGCTCCGTTCCCCTCCCCCACCGATGTATCTCTTTCTTCTTTCTTTCTTCGATGTATTTTTCCTTGCTTTGGGGTAAATTCCCCTCTGTATCTCGTCTCCCCTCCTTTTGCGGATGAATAAAAGAAAAGCCCCTTTCGCGATATATGGTGTTCTATTTCCCTCTCTTTCTCTCTACCTTCTCCTCATCCAGGGCCCTTCAAAACTCGCTTCTGGATAGCATGGCCTTCGAAGGGGTCCGTCAGGGGATGAACATTCATAGCCTCCCATGGCGAATATCTACCCCATTGAGGCTCCTACGAAGTTGTTGCCCGTGAGTCGTGAGAGCTCTTGAAGGCTAGTCCTCGAGCTTTTCCACACTCACATCTGGGTTATCGGACCGCCGTAAGGTCTGCATTTTGAGGTTCACCCCGGAGCAATCAGTTTGGTGTTCCTCTATTTATCTCTGGCAAGCCTCAGTCCGGGGGAGATGCTGCCCAATTTTCGCTAGGAATATGAACGATAAGAACTAAGAACGAATTATCATCCTTTTTTCTCACTGCAAAATAAGCTTAAGCACTTAAAGGCTGCTTTGAAAACTTGGAACAAAGAGGTCTTTGGAGATATTCAGCTTGCTAAGGAGGCTGCTGAGACTCATTTACAAAGAAGTCAAGAAACCTTTGATGATAATCCTACATTGGATAATAGGATAAGATTAAATAAAGCTAATGCTGAGATGAGGCTTGTTCTGCACAGAGAAGAGATTTTCTGGTTTCAAAAATCTAGAATACAGTGGCTCAGTTGTGGTGATCGCAACACTCAATTTTTTCATCCTTATACCAAAGTCAGAAGGCAAAGGAACTTCATTCATAAACTGAAGATTAATGACATTTGGGAGGAAGATCAGACTGTCCTACTAAATAGAGCTATGAATTTTTTCAAGACCCTCTTGTCTACTGAAGCTCATAATATAAGTGAGCAGCTCATTTCAGTCATTCCTTCTGTGATCACAGAAGATCAGAATACATATCTTTGCTCTATTCCATCGACTGAGGAAATTAAAAATATAGTTTTCTCCTCATCTGGTAACAGTTCTCCTGGTCCTGATGGATATACTGGTAGCTTCTATACATTCTGCTGGGACATTATAGACAAAGATGTCATATCTGCTGTTCAGAGTTTTTTCTATGGCTGGGGGCTTCCGAAGGGAATTACCTCAACTACATTGTGCCTAGTTCCTAAGGTTAAAAATCCTATCACCTTTGCGGATTTTAGACCGATTAGCTTATGCAACTTTTCATGCAAGGTGGTCTCCAAAGTCATAAGTGATAGATTGAGGCGCATACTCCCTTTGATAATATCTGATCATCAAAGTGGCTTTGTGAGTGGTAGAAGCATAATTGATAACTTTCTGCTGGCCAGAGAACTTTTCATGGATATTGACAGGCCGATTAGAGGCCACAATATGCTCATCAAGTTAGATATGGACAAAGCATATGACCGCATTGAATGTGATTTCATTCTCATTGTTTTGCAAAAATTTGGATTCTCTAACAAGTTTAATTCTTTCATTGCTCAGCTCTTGATGAATTGTTGGTTCTCAATTTCCTTCAATGGCCAAACTCATGGTTATTTTAAATCATCCCGGGGGGTGAGACGAGGAGATCCTCTAGCACCTGCTCTTTTCATTCTGGCTGAGGAGGTTTTAAGTAGGGGTATTAACCAGCTTTTTCAGTCTGGCCAATGTCAGTAGTATCACTTGTCTCGCAATGCCATGCCCATCACTCATATTCTTTTTGCGGATGATTCCATTATAATCTTGAATGGTGGATTAACCTCCATCAAGGCCTTGTTGAATTTCTAAGGAAATATGAAGAATTTTCTAAACATCAGATTAATTCTCACAATAGTTCATTCATTGTTTCTAAACATATGCACAGTCATGCAGTTGAGAGAATTAGTCAGTTTACAGGATTTCAGCATAAAACTGGTAGCATAGTCTACCTAAGGATTCCTCTATTCAAAGGGAGAATCAAAGTCCCTCAATTCAAATATCTGCTTGACAAAATTAATGCTAAGCTTGTAGGTTGGCAGAGTAAATTTCTTTCACAAGCTGGTAGAATCATTCTTATTAAATTAGTGCTTTCGGCTGTTCCCATATATACTGCCAGCTCTGCCAATATTCCATATACAATAATTAAGCAAGTGGAAAGCATCTGTGCGAATTTTTATGGCAAGGTCTTGAGTCTGCACACAGGAAACATTGGGTATCATGGATCAAGATATGTCGTCCTCAATCTGAAGGAGGATTAGGCATCCGCAGTCTTAGGGACATTCAACTGTGCTCACAGGTTAAACAATTATGGTCCTCTCTGCATAACAATTCATTATGGGCTCGCTTTGTCAAGATGAAATACATCCAAGGACAACATGCCTCTGATTGCAAGGTCCCTTTCCCAGTTGGTATTAAAGCCAGAGATTTTGAAAAAGCTTGCTCTATCCTTTTGGCTAGTATGCGTAAAATTGTTTTCAATGGTGCAACCACAAACTTTATCAAAGATACTTAGTATAAGGGAATATCTCTGCTTGAGTATATACCTCAGCAGGTTATCTCACAGTTTGAGAATTGCTCCCTGCAAGAAGTCTTGGCTAATCAGCAACATCCTATTTAGCATATGATTGAAGACACTAACCTGAAAATTGAAATGTACAGTTATGCTACTCAAGAAGGAGATGATATCCCTATATGGTCATTTTCCACTTCGGGCAGATTTGACTTTAAATCTACATATAACTTGATCAAAGGACAACACTCAGGTGATCACTCAGCTAAGTTTTGGTATCAAAAATTTCCACCTAGAGCCTCACTGTTCTATTGGAAAATGCTGAACCATGTTGTCCCAGTTTATGAAAAAATTCAGAATTGTGGTATCCCTCTAGCTTCCCGCTGTAACTGCTGCAATGCTTCTCCTTCTATTGAAAATATAGATCATCTTTTTATCAATAGTGAGCTAGCCTCTTATTTGTGGAACAAAATCTGCTCACTTATAGACAGTTCTTATATGGGAATTACCTCTATATACAGTAGGCTTCAAATGATTATCAGTGAGTCTATTATATCTAGTCCGCAGGGATTCATTCAGTTGCTTATGGCAATGCTGATCATATGGGAAATTTGGAACAGAGATGTAGAAATAGATTTGAGGGTATTAGTTTTAACCCCTCTCGGATTGCTCTGCAGATACAAGAGGATGCCAAACATATCCTTAGTCAGATTACATTCAAACAAGGCACCAATCACTCCTATATGCAAAATCTACATGCTATGGGTGATAATATCAAACATAAGATTCTTCAATTCCATACTGTATGTTGGCAGGCTCCTATTGTGGCTTTCTCACTGAATGTCGATGGATCTAGTAAAGGAAATCCTGGGATTTCAGGAGGAGGTGGCTGCTTTAGAGACTCCCGAGGTAAACTGTTATTGGGTTTCTCTTACTATTATGGCCAAGGTTCAAGCATGGTAGCAGAAGGGAGAGCTCTTCTAGATGGTCTTAGGATGGCTCATCTGCATTGCATTCCTATCTCAATAATATACATAGACTCCATGACTTTGACTGAACTATTAAAAGGCAAAAGCATCCCACCGTGGTCTCTTCTCCCATGGTGGAAGCACATTCAAGAAATCTTCTCTACATTTCAGTGCCCTCTTGTTCATACATACAGGGAAGCTAATCAGCTAGCGGATTCTTTAGCAAAGCATGCAACCATTACGGGCCACAATATAGAGTTCTCATCCAAAAGGGAGCTGCCTCTATTGGCCAAAGGCTATGCTACGGCTGATGCCTCCTGCCTTCTGAATATTCGTATTCGGCGATTGTAGTTATTTTCTTCTTTGTTAGCCTTTTTGTGGCTAAGGGGCTGCTCCCCCATGTACTCTTATCCAAAGTTTATAATCAATAAAGTTTCATCTAGTGGTGAGATGGTGGAGTGAGAACATTCCTTTCCTTTGGAAAGGGGTGCACTCTCCCTTCTTCCCATTAGATGCTGTGCCAAAAAAAAAATGCACACAGGAATGAATGAACAGATAGGTCCCTTCATGTCAAGAACTGCTCAACTCAGAAAGCCCCACTTTGAATCAAACACAACTTGGGCCTGAACTCCTGAGTCTCTGAAACCCTGCATGATAAGCCCTTCCAATAAAACATTCAAACCCTCATGCTAATTCACCTTAACAAACGATTAAAATACTTAAACTTCCTCTCCACAAACTTAATCCACCCATTGGGTGAATAAACCAATCAACAGATTAACTTGCAGGTGAAAGAAAGAAGAAACAGAGCCAACAAGAATGAAGGAAAACCTCATAAAAGCTATCCTGGAGGGCTCCTAATCCGGCGTGGGCTAATCCGGCGCGGTACCCCCCCCGTGCCGGTTTAGCTTCACACTCAAAACCCTCTCCATTTTCTTGGCACCTATCCGGCGCGCCCCTCTTTCTCCTTGGCCTTTAATCAGCGCGCACCCCACCTCTCTTGTTAACCGGCACGCCCCCCCTTGGTGGCCTTACCTGGCGCACCCTATGGCATTCTAAAACCAGCGCGCCCTTGCACCTCCTATTCCGGCGCGCCCTCTTGGGCTTCCATTAACCGCCCCCCCTGGCTTCCTTCAACCGGCGTGCCTCATGAAAGAAAACACAAATTAACTAAATAGAAGAAAAGGTTTGAAACTAATGAGTAAAACAAAAGAAGGGACCTAAATTAATAAATGAAAATGAAAGGAATATGAAGCCAATAATTAATACCCCCCTTGCTATAATCAAAATTTTCTTCCGCGTGCGAGGGCGCACGTTGGCGAGTTCGGGCTCCACACTTAACAATTCGCTTCCCTGGACTGTGCGTGAAGAGAAAAGTAATGATGTCCCATGGTATCAGACGTGGACCTCGGAATCCCCGACATGGCCATAGTCTGAAACCTTCTCGGGCCAATAGTCCATCAGCCTGACCCACTTCTATCGGGGTCCAATCCTGCAATCCCATTAAACTTGCCGCACTCGCGGCAAACATTCGTATGGTTTGTCATCATCTTCGATGCTTCAAATGTGGACTCTTGTCCGAACAATGAATGGTCCGTTAGTGACTGACATATATACCGGGATCTAATACCGCACTTGCATTAAACTTGCCGTACCTACGGAAGACATCCGTATGGCTTTGTCGTTGTCTTCGATGTTTCAAATACGGACTCTCGTCCGAATAATGAATGGTCCGTTAGTGACTGACATATATACCGGGATCTAATCCCGCACTTGCATTAAACTTGCCGCACTCACGGCAGACATTTGTACGGTTTGTCACCGTCTCTTATGTTGCAAAAGCGGACTTCCGTCCAAACAAGAAATGGTCCGCTAGTGACCAACATGCACACATACCTTAGGACCTTCGTTTCCCAGGACTGAGTGTGAAGAGAAAACCAATGACACCCCATGGCATTGGACGCGGACCTTGGGAACCATCCTGATATGGCCGTAATCCGACGTTGCTCTGGGCCGATAATTCGTCAAACCAGACTCGTTCCCATTGGGATTCGTTTCCGCTCTTTCATTAAAATAGCCGTAAACTCAGGCATACATTTGTACGAGTTTATTTCCGTTTACGTCGTGCCTTCAATACGGATCTTTGTCCGAACATAAAGTGGTCCATGAATGACCAACAAAATTTGAATGGAACGAGACGGCTCTCGTCTTCCCCAAACCCTACGTGCGGGAATATCAATAAGACCTTCGTGAGTCACGTTTGGACCTCGGGTTCGCCCCAACCATGGTCGATGCCTGACCCACGTCCTAGGCCTATAGCCAGCTATCTATGTACACGTCTTTGTTTTGGAATCTAGTCCCGGGACACTTTCCCGCTGCCCTTCGGCACCGGAAATATTAACGATGCCCACGCAAGCCTCGTTTGGACCGCGGGAGGCGCCCCCGGAATGGTCCTGACTCGATCTCGCACCGGGCCAATAAACTCGCTGATTCTCGACCACTCTAACCGAGATTCAATCGAATGTCTCCTATCCCTTTGAACAATAAATTTGTCGTACCCCATGATGTGCACCGACTAGTGTCGTTAAGAAAGCCGTGACACAATTTCAAAATATTCACACTCACTCACTTTAAAAGATTGAAAAATTAAGAATATATAGTGGTAAGCGGAGTCGATCCCACGAGGAGAAATAATCCTTATTGAACAAGTTGGAAAAATCACTTTGTGCTTTTGAAAACCGAGTTTTGAGTGTGATTAAGACTAAAGAAAATAAACTACAAGGAAAACTTAATTAAAGAAGTTGAGAGGGTTTAAGAAGAGAAATTGGAGGAGATAGAGAGAGAAAATTAAGCCAACCATAATATGCGAAAAATGAGTTTTATTACCTTAGGAGGTGGCAAGTACAATGTAAATGAAAATTAAAAGCACAACTTAGAACATGAAAAAGAAAAGAGCTTGAGAGCCAATGGATGAAGAGCAACGCCGCCTCCTTGCCAAGCCTAGGATGCCGCCCCGCCTAGGATGCTGACGTCGTGAGAGGATCAAGAGATGAAAACCCGCCAAAGGGATGTATGGATGAAATATGGGAGATGAAGAGAGGAAGGTGGAAGAAAAAGTTTAAAAATCACGTATGATGTGTGTGAGAGTGTGCTGTAAATAGAGAGAAGAAAGGAGGTTCGTGGGAAAAGATGGAAACGTGCAGTAAACAAAATTTTGGTAAAAATAGAGGGAGATTGGAGGAAGGATAACTTTAAAATAAGAAGGAATTAGGAAAAATGATAAACATGAAAGTTGTAGAAGATGAGAAGGGGAAGACGATTGGTGAAGACTTTAGAGTTTAAAAACGAGAGGAAGGTGGAGAAAATGGAGGATGAACAAGAGGTGGTCGCGGATGAACAGTGCAGAACTCTAAAAATCTAAACTTTAGAAAATTGACTGTAGCTTGAAAACGGTGAAGATTTGGACGAAGTGATAAAATAAGAAGTTGAAGAACTTTCAAAAATGCACAACTTTCATGAAGAACATAGAGAGAGATACGGACCAGAAGGGGGAGAAAAATGATGAAGAACAGAAGGTGTGAAAATCGGGTGAACAGTAAAATCCGTAGATAGAACTTTGAAAAACTAATTATAGCATAAAAACGTGCAAGAATTAGAAGATGAGCAAGAATAAGAAGTTGGAGAAGACTTAAAAACGAAGAACTTTTATGAAGAACTCAACTGAAAAAGATGAAAGGAAAGGCTTCGAAATTAAACCCTAAGGCAGATCTCCAAACTGTTCTCTCCTTAACCCTGCGACCATGGCATCCTTTTAATGGCATTCGGCAGTTTCCTTCGACCGTGGACTCCAATCTTGATGCATATCCTTATTTCCAGCAATGGATCATTACCCCAATAGAGTCCTTACTCATAATAGAGTCCTCCTTTCCACTGTGTCTTCGTAGATAAATTAAAATAAGGAAGATTAGCTCGATCGGGAACTGCAATTGCCGTTTCTGGATGAACTTGAAATAGCGACTTCCTCAGGGGCATCTTTTTAAATGACGCCTTGATCCAGGGCGTCTCTTTCTAAAGTAACGCCTCTTACTTAGGCGTCAATTTCTTATTTCCATATTTTGCTATTTCCACATTTTTCGTAAAATAGGAATTTGACGACCTCCACAATGGGCGTCCTTTCAATGAGTAGCGACCTCATCTCGGGCGCTAATTCTTTTCTTCTCCCGCCAAACGAATTGACGCCTTATCTTGAGTCGCTTCTTTCTGAAAACGCGCCCTTGCATCAGTCTCTTTTTAAATAGCGCCTTGATCTAGGTCGCTTCTTCTGCAAAATTAAAATAACAACTGATTTATCTCTAAAATAATTGTGCAAATATTTAAATATTTCTCACATGGTCTTTTAAGCTCAAAAAAAATGATAAAATGCATGAAGACTCAAACAATGTGTGAGAATGTCATTAATGCTCATGTTGCACAAATATACTCAAAAAAAATGCTCAAAGATGATGAATGTGATGTAAATTATGATGCAAAATATAGCACTTATCACACCCCCCAACTTACTCATTGCTAGTCCCTTAGCAATACAATTAAATTAAAATTAAGGACCAACAAAAGTTCACAAAGATCATACTCTTATATCTAGCTCTCCTTTCATAGAATCAACCAAAGATTAGGAATCCAGAATCATTAATGCTCATACTAGCTTTACATTGGAAATTTAAAGTACATGACTTAAGAATACAAATCAAAGTTCAATAGCACTTATGCATGTGTAATTCCAAATCTGCAGTTAAGACAATTGCATCCCCAATTTGTTATTCCAAGTAAGTACCTTTCAACCCTGCACCTCTTAGATCGGAGCATTTAAGCATACTAGCTTTTGTCTGCCTTTTTCTTCTGTCCCTTTGGGATCTTATTTTCTATTTGTACACACATGATGCTGCACTACCTTTCTCTGTTTCACACAAACCTCAACTCTTGCCTTAGGAGAAGCAGGCCCGACAATCGCAGATCCAGGTTCCCTTTTCTTTTTTTACGCGAACCTCAACACGTCTTAGGTGAAGTAGGCCCGGTTACTTAGATCAGGAGCATTTTTCATGGCGTGATCTTTCTATTTCATCATTTCTTTCTTCTTGTCTCTTTTTTTTTTCTATAAAACTTGACAGAAAGCTTTTTCTTGAAATAGATCTCCTCCTCAAGAAATGTAGAGTATCAGATACAGTTCCCAAAATAACAGAAGGCTTGTCTTATTTTGCTTCATCAGGGTGCATAGTGAATATATTTTTTTTCTAATAGTGCACATGAGCTTTAAAAAGATTCTTATATCAGTTTTCCATGGCTAGATTGAACTTGATTTTCCTTCAACCTTCTCCCTAGCCTTTTCTAATCTAGAATTACTTTCAATTCAAGCATGAAACAATAAAACTCAGTCGGGAATTTCATCTTTTCTCTTTCATACAAAAAATGTTTATGCAAGAATTCATGCCAAAATCCTACCAGATTGTACTATATGCAATGAAAATTTTCTGCCCTCTCCCCCCAACTTGAATGACATTGTCCTCAATGGCATGTACAGTTGAAATGCAAGAACAATGTAACAATGAAGTTTGCTGAGTAGGAAAGAGACAACCTGGTGTGCGGGCAGAACTCCATCAAATAGACGGCAACAGCTTTTTCTCATTGGCTTAAATCTAACAACTAAAACACACTGAAACAAAAAGCATCAAATAACAAAAACCTTGGGTTGCCTCCCAGAAGCGCTAAGTTTTCCGTCTTCAGCCAGACGCATTAAGGCTCACAAATAATTACTCCAAATCACACAAAGCAATAGATTCTTTTGCAGTTAACTGTTCATTCTCCAAGTAAGGTTTTAACCTTTGGCCATTGACAGTGAAAATGTGGCCATTTTTAGGATCCAAAATCTTAACAGCACCATGATCAAATACTTTAACAATAACAAATGGTCCATCCCATCTGGATTTTAGCTTACCCGGGAACAAACGCAGCCTTGAATTAAATAGCCAAACCTTTTGATTTTCTTGAAAACTCTTTCTGTGAATGTGTTTATCATGAAATGCTTTGGTTTTAGCTTTGTAAATCCTTGCATTTTCATAGGCTTCGTTTCTTAATTCCTCCAGTTCATTAATTTGTAGAGCTCTTTGGGCACCAGCTTGATTAAGATCAAAATTAACTTGCTTAATAGCCCAATAAGCTCTATGTTCCAATTCTACGGGCAAGTGGCATGCTTTACCAAAGATCAAGCGATACGGTGACATACTAATGGGAGTTTTGTATGTAGTTCTATAGGCCCATAATGCATCATCTAGTCTTTCAGACCAGTCTTTTCTATCCGGCCTAACAGTCTTATACAGAATGTTTTTAATCTCCCTATTGGATACTTCAACCGGACCACTAGTTTGGGGATGATAGGGGGTAGCAAGCTTGTGAGTGATTCCATACTTACGAAGCAAAGCTCGAAATTGAAAATGAGTGAAATGAGAACCCCCATCACTAATCAAATCTCTAGGACAGCCAAACCTATACAAGATATTCTTCTTCACAAATTTCATCACCACCTTATGGTCATTTGTCCTAGTAGCAATGGCTTCAATCCATTTGGAAACATAATCGACCGCCACCAATATATATTCATTACCAAATGAAGATGGAAACGGTCCCATGAAATCTATTCCCCAAACGTCAAATATTTCAACTACCAGATTGGGATTTAGCGGCATCATATTTTTTTTTGAATTATTGCCCACAGCTTGACATCTCAAACAAGATTTAGAAAATTCATATGCATCCTTGAATAAAGTGGGCCAGTAAAATCCACTTTGTAGTACTTTTGCCGCTGTCTTCTTTCCAGAGAAGTGTCCCCCACAAGCAAGATTATGACAAAAATTCAATACTGATTGTTGTTCTTCTTCTGGGACACATCTTCTTATAATCTGATCGGGACCCACATGAAACAACTCAGGGTCCTCCCAGCAATAGTGTTTTACCTTAGAAAAGAAGTGATCCTTTTCCTGTCTAGTCCAACCTCCCAGAATTTGTCCTACCGCCAGGTAGTTAACAATATTAGCATACCAAGGAGTGGATGAATGAGAAATGGAAAGAATTTGTTCATCAGGGAAAGAATCTGTCATTGGAGTACTTTTAGGAATCACTATCCTGGACAAATGATCAGCAACAACATTAGCTAACCCCTTCTTATCTCGAATCTCCAAATCAAATTCTTGCAACAATAAAATCCATCTAATGAGACGGGGCTTAGCATCCTTCTTGAAGAGTAAGTATTTTAAAGCTGAATGATCGGAGTAAACAATAACTTTGGCCCCTAGAAGATATGATCAAAATTTTTCCAGGGCGAAAACAACAGCTAACAGCTCCTTCTCCGTGGTAGTGTAATTCAGCTGTGCATCAGCAAGGGTGCGACTCGCGTAGTAGATTACCACGGGCTTCTTATCTATCCTTTGACCTAGGACAGCTCCAATAGCATAATCAGAAGCGTCGCACATAATCTCAAAAGGAAGCGACCAATCTGGAGATTGAAGAATTGGAGCTTGAGTAAGGGCTGTTTTCAGAGAATTGAATGCTTTAAGACAAGCATCATCAAACTGGAATGGAATATCTTTAGCAAGCAATTGCGTGAGGGGACGAGCAATGGTGGAGAAGTTCTGAATGAATCTGCGATAAAACCCGGCATGGCCAAGGAAAGATCTGATCTGCTTAACAGAAGTAGGAGGAGGAAGATTGGAAATTAAGTCAACCTTGGCTCTATCGACTTCTATCCCCCTTTCTGAAATCACATGGCCTAGAACTATGCCTTCTCTCACCATAAAGTGGCTCTTCTCCAAACTTAATACTAGATTAGCTTCCATGCACCGCTCAAAACTTTTGATAGATTATCCAAACATCCTTCAAATGAAGATCCAAAAACTGAAAAATCATCCATAAAAACTTCCAAAGTCTCCCCTACCATGTCAGAAAATATTGACATCATACACCGCTGAAAAGTAGCAGGAGCATTGCACAGACCGAATGACATTCTTCTAAAAGCAAACGTGCCAAAGGGGCACGTAAAGGTGGTCTTTTCCTGATCCTCCGGATAAATAGCAACCTGATTGTATCCGGAATAACCATCCAAGAAACAAAAATAATTCTGTCCAGCTAATCTCCCCAGAATCTGATCAACAAACGGAAGTGGGAAATGATCCTTCTTTGTCACAGAATTAAGCTTTCTATAATCAATACAAACTCTCCACCCCGTCTGTAATCACATAGGTACCTCCTCTCCTTTCTCATTCGTCACCACAGTGAGTCCCGACTTCTTAGGAACCACTTGTGTCGGGCTCACCCATTTACTGTCAGAAATGGGATAAATTATCCCAGCATCTAGCCACTTTACAACTTCCTTTTTCACCACCTCTTTCATATTCGGATTCAGCCTCTGCTGCATTTCTCTGCTGGGTTTGGCATTATCCTCTAAATAAATGTAATGCATGCAAACATCAGGACTTATTCCCTTCAAATCTGCCACAGACCACCCTATTGCCCCCCTATGCTCCTTAAGAACTTCTAAAAGTTTGGATTCCTGAGCAGAGGTAAGATTAGAAGCAATGATAACAGGCAAGGTATGATCTGGGCCTAGATAAGCATATTTCAACGAATCCGGCAGAGGTTTAAGTTCCAAAACGGGCGGCTGATCAAGAGATGGAAGAATTGGTTCAGATCTTAACGGAGGTAGAGGTTCTAGTCTAGATGAAAGAAGGGGTGAATCCTGAAGCAAACTACCCTCTTCTAACACAATATCATTTTCGTCAGGACATTCCTCAATTATTTCCTCAAAAATATCAACAATATTGCATTCTTCCTCATTGTCCGGGTACTTTGAGGCTTTGAAAACATTCAAAGAAACCTTTTCTCCTCCAAAAGTAATATCCATCATCCCAGTTGCACAATTAATGTTTGCCTTTGCCGTAGCCAAAAATGGGCGTCCCAAAATAATTGGTGTATGCTTTAACTCTTGGGATGGGGCCATATCCAAGATCAAAAAGTCCATTGGGAAATAACATTCATGAATTTTTACAATCACATCTTCTAACAAGCCCTTAGGTGTTTTCACAGATCGATCCGCTAGTTGAAGGATAATAGAAGTGGACTTCAATTCTCCTAGATCAAATTGCTCATATATGCCGATGGGTAACAAATTAACACTCGCTCCAAGATCTAACAAAGCTTTATCAAATGTTACCCCACCTATATCACATGAAATTAGTGGAGCACCTGGATCTTTCAACTTCTTTGGCAAAGAATTCATCAGAACAGCACTGACATCTTCAGAAAGACGGATCCTTTGTGTGGTTGCCTTCGGCTCTCTTCTTGGGGTACAAAGCTCTTTCAAAAACTTGGCATAAGCCGGTACATGCTTAATGGCATCCAAGAGCGGAATATTGATATTAACTTGCTTGAATAGTTCCAACATCTCTTCTTGTTGGACCGGCTTCTTTTGAGCTTTCGACTTTAATGCATCTGGAAAAGGAACCTTAGGAACATATCTTTCAACACCTTCATCAACCTTACCCTTTCCTTTATCCATTGTCTTTCCCCCCCCATTCGACTGCTTTGGCTCTTCTTCCTCTTCCTCACTCTCCTCTTGAATGTCTCGGCCCTTGCTACAACCCTCATCCTTAGTGTGATAAGGATCACTTAAAATCTTCCCGCTCCTAAGAGTAGAAATAGCTTTGGCATTTTCGAATTGAGGAGCATTAGGAAGAGGAGGCTGGGGCTGATAGGGTTGATTTGGAGGAGGAAGAATAGGAGCTCTTTGTTGGAAACCTGGAGGTTGTTGATTACGGGGATTAGCAACGGGTTGACTAGGTAGTTGCCCAACATCTCTCCTCACATTACTCGCAGCCAGCTGACCTATTTGACCTTCTAACTTGGCAATTGATTGTTGTTGAGAAAGAATAAGTTGCTGAAGTTGGTCAAACTTATCTTCAAAATTAGGCTGGTGAAATTGAGGTGGTGGCTGATAAGGAACTTGAAATTGGGCTCCCTGTGAGTAGCGATGTGATGGAAACTGATTGAACTGACCTTGATATGGTGGAGTTTGTTGAAATTGGGCCTGAGCTTGATGGAATGATGACTGTTGAAATGGAAATTGTTGGTGATTTTGTTGAAAAGGAGATGAAAATTTTTGATGAGATTGATTTGGAACTGGAAAAGATTACTTAGGGACTGAGGGAACTGAGGGATTGACTTGATTGGATGGACCTGCCTGAGATTTCCAAGAGAAATTAGGGTGATTTCTCCAGCCTGGATTGTAGGAATTAGAATATGGATCATAACTGGGCTTGGAGACTCCCTGAGCAGCAAAAACTTGTTCTTGAATAAAATGGGGTAGTTGGGCCGCTGTAGGACAATCTATGACAACATGATTTGGGCTTGAACACAAGGCACACAATTCTTGCATGTTTGAATTTGAGCTCGACTGAGAAGAAGGAAGGGAGGGCTCCTGTCTATTCATCGACAAAAGTTGATCTAACTTTTGGGCTACTAAATCCACCTTCTCAATTTTCTGCGCCAATAAATCAACTTTATTCAATTTCTGGGCAAGCGCATTGACATCAAACCTATTCTCAAAATCTCCTTGTGTTTTAACTTCATATAGCCCACTCTTCTTAGACGGTCCAATCATTCTCTCATATGAAGAAAGTGAAGCATGACTAATAGAATTTTCACTTAACATCTCAAATAAATCATAAGCTTCATCTTCACTTTTGCTCATAAAGGCTCCCCCACAAGAAGCATCCACCATCTGTCTGTAATTTTCAGTTAATCCCACATAAAAAGCTTGAACAATTTGCCATCTAGATAGGCCATGATGGGGACATTTCCTTAATAGATCTTTCAATCTATCCCAGGCCTCATGAATTTGTTCTCCAGGATTTTGTGTAAACCCAGTGATGGCCCTTCTCATGGTGTTAGTTCTACCAATGGGATAAAATTTCTTTAAAAACTCCTTTTGCATCTCTTCCCAAGTACTGATCGTTCTACCCAAGGAGCCTAGCCAGTATTTAGCTTTATCCTTAAGGGAGAATGGGAAAAGAGTGAGCTTAAGGGCATCATCTGAGAAGTTTTGAATTTTGACAGTGGAACATATTTGGAGAAACTCATCTAGATGTTTATATGGATCTTCATTAGTATTGCCATAGAAGGATGGCAACATCTGGATGGTGCTAGATTTAATTTCATACTGAGCAGCTTGATTCTATGGTGCTTGCACATAGAAGGATGGTTGATATTGATTTGGAATGAAATAATCCTTCATTTGTTTAGGAGCTTGGATCTGATTTTTGTTCTCCATAAGGTTAGGTTGGGATTGGGCTTTGAAATGCACTAACCTTTCAATCTCACTATTGGGTCCTAACAACTGTGGATGGAGAGATCTCCTACCTTGCATGCAATGCAAAGGGCCCAATATGAATGATAATTTTTTTTATTTTTATTTTTCTCTTTTTTTTTCAAATGCAATAAAGGATGCAATCAACTATCTCCTATATGAATGCCTTTTTTTATGAATTTTTTTTTTAAATGCAAGGACTTAATTCCTATATGAATGAGTTATGCAACGAGAATGATGATGAAATATTTTTTATTTTATTTTATTTTAGGAAAACCTTCTATGGGCGCTCTAACTCCAAGGTACTTCGTGGTACAACCGGCCCGGCGTCCGTGAGGGAATCCACGGGTGCGGAGACTTATGGAGGTCTTAGAAATGAAATTTCAAGTCCAAAGAGACGGAGTGCTCAATGGAGTGTCCTTCCAAATCCAAGAAAGGTATGTGGATCCTAATGCCCTTAAGAGGAGAAATAGATGAGAAAAGAAAGATTTTTTTTTTTTTAAGAATGCAAGCAAATATAAAATCAACTAAAATACATGATGCATGAACAAAATGCAACTAAGATGAAGATATGCTAACATAAAAATTTTTTTTCTTCTTCTTTTTTCTATTTTTTTTTGAATTTTCTGATTTTTTTTATTTTTAGGAATTTTTTTTATGAAAGAGGTTAAATAAAATCAATAAACTAACTAAAAATGATAATTAACATGCAAACTAATGAAAAATAAAGCCAACAATCATATTTTTGATGTTTTCTGGATTTATGATTTTTTTGGATTTTTTTCAGAATTTTCAGAATTTTTTAAAATTTTTCTAGAATTTTACAAGAAATGGACCTTTTCCTACGTATACCAACCTTTAGTGACGTTTGAATATCCCAGAATTCCTGATTTCCAACTTTCTACGACAGATTATTTCCTGGGAATTTGCAGATCCGATTTTTTGTAAATTTCTGATTTTTTGATTTTTTTTTAAAGATTTTTCCTTCAAAATAAAAACAGAAAAATAAGAAAACTATATACAAATCAAGCACAAGGAATTTCCCAACATAAAAATTAATTTTCTCCCCGGTAACGGCGCCAAAAATTGATGTGCACCGACTAGTGTCGTTAAGAAAGCCGTGCCACAATTTCAAAATATTCACACTCACTCACTTTAAAAGATTGAAAAATTAAGAATATATAGTGGTAAGCGGAGTCGATCCCACGAGGAGAAATAATCCTTATTGAACAAGTTGGAAAAATCACTTTGTGCTTTTGAAAACCGAGTTTTGAGTGTGATTAAGACTAAAGAAAATAAACTACAAGGAAAACTTAATTAAAGAAGTTGAGAGGGTTTAAGAAGAGAAATTGAAGGAGATAGAGAGAGAAAATTAAGCCAACCATAATATGCGAAAAATGAGTTTTATTACCTTAGGAGGTGGCAAGTACAATGTAAATGAAAATTAAAAGCACAACTTAGAACATGAAAAAGAAAAGAGCTTGAGAGCCAATGGATGAAGAGCAACGCCGCCTCCTTGCCAAGCCTAGGATGCCGCCTCGCCTAGGATGCCGACGTCGTGAGAGGATCAAGAGATGAAAACCTGCCAAAGGGATGTATGGATGAAATATGAGAGATGAAGAGAGGAAGGTGGAAGAAAAAGTTTAAAAATCACGTATGATGTGTGTGAGAGTGTGCTGTAAACAGAGAGAAGAAAGGAGGTTCGTGGGAAAAGATGGAAACGTGCAGTAAACAAAATTTTGGTAAAAATAGAGGGAGATTGGAGAAAGGATAACTTTAAAATAAGAAGGAATTAGGAAAAATGATAAACATGAAAGTTGTAGAAGATGAGAAGGGGAAGACGATTGGTGAAGACTTTAGAGTTTAAAAACGAGAGGAAGGTGGAGAAAATGGAGGATGAACAGGAGGTGGTCGCGGATGAACAGTGCAGAACTCTAAAAATCTGAACTTTAGAAAATTGACTGTCGCTTGAAAACGGTGAAGATTTGGACGAAGTGGTAAAATAAGAAGTTGAAGAACTTTCAAAAACGCACAACTTTCATGAGGAACACAGAGAGAGATACGGACCAGAAGGGGGAGAAAAATGATGAAGAACAGAAGGTGTGAAAATCGGGTGAACAGTAAAATCCGTAGATAGAACTTTGAAAAACTAGTTATAGCATAAAAACGTGCAAGAATTAGAAGATGAGAAAGAATAAGAAGTTGGAGAAGACTTAAAAATGAAGAACTTTTATGAAGAACTCAACTGCAAAAGATGAAAGGAAAGGCTTTGAAATTAAACCCTAAGGTAGATCTCCAAACTGTTCTCTCCGTAACCCTGCGACCATGGCATCCTTTTAATGGCATTCGGCAGTTTCCTTCGACCGTGGACTCCAATCATGATGCATATCTTTATTTCCAGCAATGGATCATTACCCCAATAGAGTCCTTACTCATAATAGAGTCCTCCTTTCCACTGTGTCTTCGTAGATAAATCAAAATAAGGAAGATTAGCTCGATCGAGAACTGCAATTGCCGTTTCTGGATGAACTTGAAATAGCGACTTCCTCAGGGGCGTCTTTTTAAATGACGTCTTGATCCAAGGCGTCTCTTTCTAAAGTAACGCCTCTTACTTAGGTGTCAATTTCTTATTTCCATATTTTGCTATTTCCACATTTTTCGTAAAATAGGAATTTGACGACCTCCACAATGGGCGTCCTTTCAATGAGTAGCGACCTCATCTCGAGCGCTAATTCTTTTCTTCTCCCGCCAAACGAATTGCCGCCTTATCTTGAGTCGCTTCTTTTTGAAAACGCGCCCTTGCATCAGTCTCTTTTTAAATAGCGTCTTGATCTAGGTCGCTTCTTCTGCAAAATTAAAATAACAACTGATTTATCTCCAAAATAATTGTGTAAATATTTAAATATTTCTCACATGGTCTTTTAAGCTCAAAAAAGATGATAAAATGCATGAAGACTCAAACAATGTATGAGAATGTCATTAATGCTCATGTTGCACAAATATACTAAAAAAAAAATGCTCAAAGATGATGAATGTGATGTAAATTATGATGCAAAATATAGCACTTATCACCCCAGCATACATCTGCTCCAGTTTTCCCCGTGACGATCATGATTTTCTGAAACCGGATGCTCGTCCGAATATCAAATTGGTCCCTTAAGTGACCGACATATTTTGAAAGCTTGCTTGCCTAGACATCGGGCTTTCCGACTAATTCGAGACCACTATCGGCTTGTTTCTCTCGATATAGTTTCCTGGCCATGAGGCCCTGATTCCCAGCAATTAATCAAGGGTGTGTTCCCCTCTCCGAGGGGATGTAAATGACGCCGTGACCTTTACGGCGCGGCGGGTTTTGGTCCCGACACGAACTACACAATCGTCTGATTAGTCAGATTGAGCGCACAATAAATCGTCACCTAGGTGACTAGCACGTCCACACACTTAACAAACCCAATCAACAAATAGACAACGATCTTAATAAAAAAGTGCGTCCACAATTGCCTAATCCTTCCATTAGTCACCGCGCGCCCTTGCCTACGCAATCTCTATAACCTTCTCCATTACCTTCTCATACCCCTCGTCATCCACCTTACCCGAAGCGGGCTCATTATCCTTCGTTGCTAGAGTGTTTTACTGATATTCTCAGGGCTTTAAAGGCCACTCACGCATTGCTACTCCATCCGGTTGTGCCTTGCCGACCCGCGATCGAGAATTTGCGTCAGTTTGTGATTTTCATCGCCAGTAGGGGCATTTGGTTGAGGATTACCCCGAGTTCCGGGAGTTTGTTTATAACTTGGAAGATAAGAAGCGGATTGATTGGCCTATAATTCATAAGGTTGTTCTTTATCTTCACAGCCAGCAGCAGCAGCAGCAAGCGCCGTCCAGGCAGCCATCTCCATCACTACAAGGCCAGGGGCACCCCTGTGATTCTTTATCTAGTGTAGCACCCGCTCCATCACTTACTCCATCACCTGCCCTGCCACCTACGCCATCACCTGCTCCATCACTGATTCCCTCGCCTACTCCATCGTCTATCTCACCACCTACTCCCTCACCTAAGCTATCACCTACCCCACTGCCATCTCCATCTCCATCTACCCCGTCATCTTTTCTACCTCCTACCCCGTCTCCATCATCTCTGCAAACCCAAGCCTCTTCTGAGGCTGGTGCTCCCCTTGCCACCACTTCTTCTACCCCCGATTCTGCTCCAGATGCCGCCCGACGCATCATGTCGATACGTCGACAGTGGGCGCCGTGCTCCTCCTCTTCATCTTCTCCATCACCCACACCACCTCCACTACCTCCATTGCCTGCATCACCATCTCCACCACCCTCACCATTGCCTAACCCTCCATCATTTTTGCCACCTCCTCTCCCCAAATCGCTTAATCCACTACCTCCGATGCCTTCATCATTTCCTCCACCATCTTTGCATCTTCCTCCATCTCCCTCCTTGCCCGAGCCTGAGCAGGTTACATCTCCACCTTCACCTTTACTCCCACCTACACCTCCACCTTCGCCTTTGCCTTCACCTAAGCCCATCATTGTCGTATTGCCTTCGCCTTCACTTGACATCACCATCCCCATTAAAGCCTCCATGCTTTCCAAACCTACTACCTCCACTCCACCTACTTCCACCCCACGGAGCAGGTGCACGCTGCCTTTAGTGCCCCTTGGGTCTGGTCCCCGGGGAGACGATGAGCCCAGTCAGGATCAGGCGATGCCGGTTATACACTTCAAGATTCAGGATTTCATCTGTCGCATGCTGGTTCATGTCCTGGTCCCCGGCTGTTTTGGGGATGTGAGCCTAAGCTTCCCATGACAGCTGTTAAGAAGAGATCTCTTGCACTAGTGCTAGTTTCTTCACAAGCGAGACCGATGGTAATCTCATTGGTCGCTAGGGAGTTCACAGTTGACACTATTTTTTCTTCTCGCTCTGTTGCCATTAAGATTGCTGGCCAAGAAGGGTTCTCTATCTACATTATGCTAACCCGTACGGCTGCCGAAGAGCTTATGAATTCTATGTTCAAGGGGCAATTGGGCGTATTTTCAGCATTTTCCAAGGACATTATGCACTTTTTATACAATCTCCCTCGGTTCATTAGCAAGCGTGCCACGTCAACGTCGCGCATTAATCTCCCTCAGTTTCGTCCTTCCCTTTTATCAAGGGAGTTGTGCTTCAAGCTTGATCGTCGAGTGGAGTTGCCGAATCTCAGGCTCCTCGTGCCGAGTGACAAGACTACATGGTTTCATGATGCTCATCCCAAGGGGTTAGTTGTTCGAGAATGTCTGCATGATGTTAGCACCGGGTGTCTAGGGGCAACCGCCCCGATGAAGCGGCATGTTCATAATCGGGTCGGGCCGTCTGCCAGGTGGGCCCATTTTTTGAGAAGATATTACAGATTGAGAGGTCCGAAGGTTCGAGCCCACGCCAGGTGGTTCCATTTTTGAGAAATTTTTGCTAAGAAGAGGCAGTGGCGCAAGTTCAGAGGCTGATTATTGTGCACTCCGGCGATCACCCCTTCTCTATCCTTTCAGTCATTCTTTCTTTTGCTTAGTTCCTACAGTCGGTGGTGCATATACCTTCTTCTAATCCAGTTTCCACGATTTTCTCCTCTCTTCCCAGGTCCATGAACCCCCATTCCGATCCTTCTCATCCGGAGCCTCCAGATTTTTCTTATTTTCACAATTCTAGGCCTCGGCCTATGCCCTCCTTTCATCCCTATTTCGGGGCATCATCCGATTCTTCTCCTCCGATATTCTCGGGCTCTGTTTTTGATCCTTCTTCAACCCTATCGGATGTCTATCATTCTTTCTCACCGACCATGTCGGATGACTATTATTCTTCCTCTCCGATCTTGTCGGATGACTATTATTCTTCTCTGACTCCGTCGGATGATTATTCCTCTTCTTCCTTATCTTTGTAGCAATCTTCTCATTGTTTTTCTATTCTTTCATTATCGCCCTTTCGGGGTCTTTACCCTTTTTCATGCTGCTTTCAAGGCTTTAGCCCGCCTTGATCTCAACTGATCTTTGTTTATTCTCTAGCTTGTTCCTTGTTATCAGGGTCTCTGCGTCCTAGTGAGGGAGTTCTAGCCCTCGCCTCTCTTCCTTTTTATCCTTCTTCGTGCAGTTTGGTGTCTACTGCTCCTTCGCGTTAAGGAATCTTCACACCTTATTATCCTTTCATACTTGTCTTGTCAAGCAAGAAATAGAAAGCTTGTGCTATACAAAGCTCGATGATCAAGCCCTCGCTTCGGGATGTTGTTTCCACGTCATGGATTTGCAAGGTATTTTTTATTTTACGTAAGAACATGCTATTATTTCTATCATTTCTATTTCTCCCACGCATAGTTATAATGCTGGTTCGTTAAGTCGTCCGAGTGGCTTTAAGAAGTTTGTTTTAGTCAAAAATGAGTTCGCTTTTGCAGCACTCTTAGGCTGGTGAAAGCTCCGCGTTGGGAGTCTAGTTCTTTCCCCAATCGTTGAGGGTGACCTTTGGCATGGGTTTTTCACACAACACGGCGAGCTGTAGCCGATCTCCTCTAGGGCACACCGTTGCTGCTTTGGCCATATCTCTGGGTATGCACGAAGGTCTTTTCTCTTCTTTGCTAGGCCACGTGTAGGGGCAAGAGATTGATCGATGAGATGCCAAACCTAGGCGCTCCCTAATACGAGAGAGGTCTCGAATAGGGGCAGTCTTGACCTTGTAAAAGTGATCGTTTATGCTAAATCCAACCAATGAGGGATATAAATATCAAAATCAAGTCAATGTCAAACATTATGAAATTGAAGGCATGGCAAGAGTGGCAGTACAGTTTCCCGCGGAACGTTATGAGCCTGGTCGCATGCGTGCCTACTAATAATGTGTCTCAAAATCAAAGACATAAAGCCTTGGTGTAACAGACTGTATCTTTGAGGGGTAGTTCCTTGGAAGGAATTCAAGTCATGATATCTCCCATCCTGTGTAAGGCTTATCTCCATTTTCTTTCTGCTTCTCCCTCTTAGGTGGAGTTGTATCCCAGGTATGGCCTTAGTATGGGCACCGTTCTTTAGAGGCGGTTGGTTGTGGTGCGCCACCCTCAAATGCACGCCCTCCTCAAGGGAAGTCTTTAATGAGAGGGAAGGAATGACCACTCCTAGCCAGTCGTTTGAGTCAGTCTATGGGTGTTGCAGATTGCTATTTCAAAAATAAAAAATAAAAAATTAAATATTATCAAAAATCCAAAAAAATCAAATATTATCAAAAATAAAAAAACAAATATTATGAAAAATCCAAAAAATCAAATATTATGAAAAATAAAAAATAGATTTTTTAAAAATCCAAAAAAATCAGAAAGTTGTCAAAATCTAAAAATATGTGTCTTGAGGACAGATATAATCTGTTTGTTAAATGTGCAGGTTGTAAGTATTCAAGCTTTCCTTACTCTATCTCTCGCTCTACCTCCTATTCACATACTTCTGATCTGTTCATCTCTTCAATCTTATCTCTCGATCGATACTGAAGCTCATGTCCTTCTCAGCCTTTGCTTACTTCGCTTCGCTTCATCATCATGTCTCCATGAGAGGGTTTTGCCTTACGATTGGGAACCTGTCGGTTCTGCTTCATCTGATCTTGGGCTTTGATTGGAGCATATTTGTCGTGTCTTTTATCCCACACATGTTGTTTTGTCCCACGTATCATCGTCCCGCACTATGTTGGCTATCGTCCCACGTGCTATCTTTTGTCCCCTGTGGCTGTTGTCCCACGTGCTGTCTTTTGTCCCACCATGCCGTGTTGTTATCCCGCGTGTGTTGTCCCACCATGATATCGTCCCACAACGTGTGCCGTCCCACCGTGTTATGTTGTCCACCATGTCCCACCATCCTACGCTTGTTATTTATTCTCGTGATGTTTTACTTATGTTGTTGTGTTATGTTATGTTTTGTTCATCATCGTGTGGTTATGTTTCGTGCATCTCTTCTATGTTATTCTTTGTTCATTTCATGGTTATGTTATGTTTTGTTCATGTTTGTTATGTTATGTTATGTTTAGTCCATCTGATGTTTGTTCTTTTATGGTTGTCTTATATGAAAAACCCATAAAAATTTAAAATATGTAAACTCAAAAAAATGTCATTTTGCCTGCACATGTAAGTCAGATATGGCTTTCTATCCCACTCTATTTGTTGCATTACTATATGGTATTCTACATTATTATAGTTTCTCAAGGACCGACTGGTTTTCCCTTACCAAAAACGATGATGATCTAGGAGCATATGGTTAATCGTTGGATATGCCGTTAGTTTGAGTCGGGTGAGGGACGATGGACTCTAACTCATACGTCGTAGTTGCAAGAAGACTCTTGACCCCGTCTTACTCGGTCTAGCAATATTATTCTTGAGTACTTTCTATTTTATCCTTTCTTTGCATTTGTTTTGATGATTTCTTTATTTTAGCCCAGCATGCATCATGTCATTTTTGAGCACTCACACCTCGTGATTCTCTCAAGGTTTCTTTTCAGCAATGGTTAATTGTGTTTATTTCTCTTGGATAAGAGACCTTTATTCCACTATGAATTTGATCGTCTTCTCTGATCTTCCTGGTCAGTCTGGTTGGCCAGCGTGATTCCTGTCTGAATTTTTTATCTTAGTTTTATTTTCCCTTTTCTAACTTTTCATCTGTGGCTCTTCCGATCCCCTCATTGGCTCTGGATTGTGTCCCCTGATGAGGTTGGTCGTGTTTCCTTTTCCTCCCTTAGTTTAGTTCTCCAAACATGTCTCATCCATGTCAGCTGTTCCTTGTGGTTAGTTTGACATTTTCGAGAGAATTCATGTCGCTTGTTGGTTGTGCTGGGTGTCTTTTGCCTTGATGCCCACTTTTCAATTCTCACCACTTCATCCCTGCTTCATCTCCATTTCACGTCGCTTTCACTTTCACTCCATCTCCTTTCCATTTCGCTTCCGCGCCGCTTTCGCTCGTTCCCTTGTAAAGTGGACATCAAGTAGGGGCATCTGTTGACACCCGTTTTTAGCCTACCACTTGAGTTATTTCTCTTATTCATCTTTTGAAGTCCAGAATTATCTATTATTTTGGAGCCTTCCTTGAGTGTATTTAGAGCCCATTTCTTAGTCATTTTTCGAGCCCATTGAGCTTTGGAGGCTATTTACCTAAATTCCCCCACTTTTGGGTCCATTTCATGCGGTTCGGATGGCCACACGGCCGTCCGGAACAAATCTTATAGGACCTCGCTGGACGCGGTCTACAAGGAGACTGTGTTCATCCATTTTTCATTTTTTACTATTTTAGTTATTTTATTTATCTTTTTAAGCCTAGCGACAGTTTTGAGGAGACCGCTACCACCAGGTGGCGCTCTCCTGAAGACCGCCTTCTCAATTTCTCTTCCAGAAGCATCCGGGGTGCGTCGACTCACCCGTTTGAAACCTTTTATGATCCCTATCAAGTTGCGGTCCTCCCATGACCATTTTCTCCAAGTTGCGGTCGTGCCACTTGCCGCCTTCTCAATACAGAATCTAGATGACCCCGGGCTCATTTTTCTTCGCCCAAGGACTCTTTGGAGTCTTATTTGGCACCATTTTTGATGAAGATAGTCTACCACCTCGATTTCCATCCATTCAAGACTCTTATTCCCACTATTATCTCGAGATATATCAATCCATATTCCTATTTTTGGGTGATTATCCTCGGATTTCTAGCAAGGATTTTCTGGGTTCTATAAATAACTGCCTTGTGCGCATACGCAAAAGGGGGCGCTTTCTGGACTTGGGGCGAAGCCATGCTACATCGCCATCTCATATCTTCGACCCCAGGCCATCAAGGGGAGTATTAACTCATCCTCCATCGCTCAGGGCTCCCTTTCTCTCGCTCCATCCCTTATTTCTTCACCCTATCTTTCACTGTTTCATCACAGTTTCCTGCACTTTTCTGCACGTTGCTACACAATCATGCATATTGCATCACACTTTTCATCCTTCTTTATTGTGTTTTAATTCAACCTTCTGCACTCTATTCTCATCGCAATACACACACCTCTCTATTTGTCCCGTTTATAGGGGTTAAAAACCCTCCCCCAGTGCATTCTCCCTCAATTTCTCCTGTTGATTTATGCATACGGGATGGATGCTATATATGCAGTTCTAATGGGTTTTTCCTCTTTGTTTTGACTTTGTTTCACAGGAAAGCAAGAGCATAAGGTGAGGCCCTCGCTCTCTGGCCGGCTGGAAGGCGAGGAGGTGTGATCCACATCGTTTCCCTCATTCGTTTCATCGCGCGCGATCATGTTGTGGTCATTTTCTTTGGGCCATGTCTTCATCCTTATTTTCCAAGGTATGAAGTGCCGTTGCAACCTTTTCCTATACCTTTTGGTGTTGTCAACCCTTGGTGGCGATCACGGTATGTTCCTCTTTCATTATCTCCCCTTTGCCTTTACATGTAATTGCATGTTTATGCATATTATTTGCTAGTTCGGGGCGGGGATATTAATTATCTACACCCCCAAGCTTGGTATGAAAGGATAAGTACTTTTCATATTGAGAATTACTTCAAGAGAAGTAATATTGACCAAACCTTATTCACTTGAACTTGCAATGAACATTTTAAATTGTTCAGGTATATGATGATGATATAATTTTTTGAGCCACAAATAATACTTTGAATGAGGAATTTGGAATTTGCTGAGTTGATGCAGGGGGAGCTCGAAATGAGTCTCTCGGGTGAATTAACATTTTTCTTGGGATTACAGGTTAAACAATCAGAAGATAAATTTTTTTTCAATCAGAAGAAGTACACACAAGAGCTCATCAAGAAGTATAAGTTTGAGACTGCCAAGCCACACTCCACTCCTATGTCTACATCTCTTAAACTGGATAAAGATGAGCATGGCAAGAATGTTGATCAGAAACTTTTCAGGGGAATGATAGGATCCTTGCTATGCTTAACTGCTAGTAGTCCCAACATAAAATTTAGTGTTTACATGTGTGCATGATTTCAATCCTATCCTAAAGAAACACACGTGTCTCTCGTGAAAAGAATCTTTCAATATTTGATTAGGTCTAGTGATCTTGGTTTGTGATTTTCAAAGGGTTCCAATTTTGATTAGTTGCATATATTGATTCTGATTTTGTTGGTTGTAAAGTGGATCGCAAAAGTACTAGCGGGTATTGTCAGTTTCTAGGGAGCTGCATAGTTTCATGGGCCTCTAAGAAATAAAATTAAGTGGCATTGTCAACTACAGAAGGTGAATATGTGGTTGCAGGTAGTTGCACAGCCCAAGTGCTATGGATCCAACAACAAATTATTGATTTTGGCATATACTTTAAAAACACACCAGTTCTCTGTGATAACACGTCTGTAATAAATTTGTTTATAAATTCAATTCTACACTCAAGAACAAAACACATTGAAATTCGCCATCATTTTCTTAGGGATCATATAAATAAATGAGATTTTGAATTGATATTTGTAGATTAAAAAATCAACTTGCAGATATATTTACCAAACCTTTAAATGAAGAGAAATTCTCAAATTTGAGGAGATAACTTGGAATTTGCAGAATAGATGGTTGTTAAGTTCATGGTAGTCATTTGCATGCTTGGTGAATTTGAATAAAATTCAATACACACTTTGTATTCTCACATGCTTTCTGAATAATCAGTCTTTCGATTAAAGTGAAAGGAATTTTTTTTGCATGATTTTGTTCTTGACTGTGTCCTTATACTCCTTGCATGCTTGATTATATATAGCTTAATACACCTTCCTTGGATTTTTTAAGACCATACTTTCTTGCTAAATAAATGTTGCCTTAATTCAAGACTATTGTGTGAAAGTTTTGATGATGATTGAACTATAAGTGATTATTCTCATGATCTCTGACACAATCTGAATGATCATATAAATTTCTCAGGAAATAAAAAAGTTGATTGAATTCACTTCAAATTAATTTAAGTATTTGAGCCTTGTTTAAGCTTCTCTGTCGATAGGAAAATAAAGCAGTTCGACATGAGCTATTCTGATAGACAGAAGAACAGAAGAGTCGACTTCATGGCCCTCCAGAAGCAGATAAAGTGAAATCAATAAAAATACCTAAAGGACCTGTTAAATACATGTCGACATGATCAAACTAAGGTCGACAGGCTGAATAGCCAGGTCGACAGACATGAACTTAAACTGTGTAGACTTCTACAGACTTCATCATCCAGAAGGAAAGTAGTGAATCCTCTCTTCCAAGAACAGATTTCCTCATCTAGAACAGATGCAAAGGGCAAAGCGTGAATTTCAGTCGATAGGATCAAAGCTCGTGTCGACGGGTCATTCAAAGGAATCCTACTAAATCCTTGATGAAGTCAACTTTATCAAATCAAGCCTTGGGTCGACAGAACTTCAAGAAAAAAGCAAGTCAGGTCGACGGAGTTAGTCTCCCAGTAGCTCATCTGAACAGAATTCTCCAGCCAGGTCGACAGAACAAAGGTAATTTCAGTCAACTAAGTTTCAAATCAGTCGACAGATGCGAAAGTCAGTCGACATATGTGCAAAAGAGTCGACAGATATGGATGAAGATGGGTAGAGTGTGAGTCGACGGAGAAAGGAAAATTCAGTCGACCTAGTTAAAGCTCAATCGACAGAGGTTGCTCAGCCCAATTGAAAGGATGGTCATGTGAGGTTACACTGAGTCGACCTACCAAGTCAACTAGGTCGACTGATATCGTCTGAAGCTAACATGTCACACCCCGAGATATATACAGCAGAAACAATCGGGAACATGAACAGTTGGCAAAGTAAGCCTCATGCTAGCAAGACAATCAGAGCGCTACACATACAACATCATAAACATTGTACGTAAATGCCATATGATAAAAAGCAGGACAGAGTGCAAAAATCTTGAAGTGCTCTTCTAGACTTGGGTTTTTAGGGTACAACCAGCTCGGCGTCCTAGTGGGAATCCCAGGCTTGTTGAGACATACGAAGACCTTGAAACATGAATTCCTAGTCCGATAGAAGAAATATCCGGCGGAGAGGCATTCAATCTCCAAGAAAAGTTTCCTATCATGTGCATGTGACTAATAGCAATGTACCGGAGTACGGGCTATGTACAAGTAATGAAGAAAGACATGAGATGAGAGTGAATCATATTGAAACAAGGATCAATGTATGGAAAGATCAAAAAAAAATTTCTTAAGTACAAAATTATAGGGGTTGATTTGTGAAACTAACATATATGAAATTAATTTCCTTATAGCATGAGAGGGCATAAAACATAACCTGATAAAACATGCTATAATAGAACCATAACCAGAACAAAATAAAGCGAAACATGGTGTAGATAACTAGATACATATCAGGAGGATCATGAGAGTGATCGGGTCACTGTTTAGGGTTAACAGTGAAGATCACGGTTTGTTGAGAACTGCTATTTGGAGGTAGCGATCTCTGTAGGACCGCTATCTGTCTGTCACCAGACAGAAGCAAATCCTGGCCTGCTAGGTCTATTCTATGGCCAATAAAAGATAAAACCAATATAAAATAGAAGGGAAAAGCATGCTATTATGTAACTAATGCATAACAATGGCATATGATTAATGAAAGTTGTTATCTTTTGATTAGGGTTACATGGACAGTTTGAGTTAAAAACCCTATTGTGCAGTCATGGAAAAACTAGAAATTCTCCGTGTAGAAAGTATGAAAACGAGCAAGACCTGAGGGCTTTTATTCCTAACATGTTGTTTGAGCCATTCACGAGACAACCTACCTCTAGGTTAGTCCCTAAACTTGGAATTCCTCGCCGGAAGGAGGCTTCCGTTCCTGCGCGTCCTGCATAGAAATAACAACTTCCGACCGTTCTACCTCTTTGTCTGCTTGATCCCCTAACATGAAAATCGGAACGAAGTTAGACAATACTAAGGGTAACAAAATGTTCTAAAGGATGAACTTACGAAGATGATGTTTTACCTCTGCCATGCGGAACAGATCTGGGTCCTATTTATAGGGATTGGCCTAGGGTTAAGGTTTTAGGTTGAATTAGGAGTCCTTATTGGCGGTATAGTAGATCCCTAAGAGTCCTAGACAGGTTTCCTTCCCAGATCACATCGAACCATGGTGATTGGGTGGATAAAAATTCAATATTTCCCGTGTTTATCACTTTCTATTTTCGGAAGTAGGTAGCGGTTAGGTCACGATCGCTATCTTGAGAACGCGATCACGCAATAGACCACGACATGGTCCTTTCTCCAAAATTTGAGTTTAATTCAAACTCCCTTCTAATTATCTCCTAGTTTCCCTATTTATCCATTTTAATTAGGGAATTAGCCCCTATTATGTCTCTAGGGTTTGGGCTTGGGCCAAAAGGCTAAATTTTTTATTGTAAGGCCCATTTTGAGTGGACTTATTTATCTGGTCAATAGCTAGGCTTTTAAATCAATGGGTTTGACCTATTAATCCATTAATGAGCCTACTAAGCTTATTAAAATGCATAAATAAATCTATTTAATTTCTAAAAATTCTAGGAAAATTTTCAGGTGTGCTAACCCTCCCCCACTTAAAAAGAATTTGGTCCCCAAATCCATTGCATGAGATTGTGGAGGGTGTTTTACTTACAGTTAAACTGCTCTGGGAATTTTCTGTGCATTGCTTCCTCTGTTTCCCATGTAGCTTCTTGTTCCAGGTATTTGTTCCACTAGACTTTCACCATGGGAATGGTTTTGTTCCGGAGCTGACGTACCTCATGATCGAGTATTTTAAGTGACTTTTGCTCGCACGTCAGGTCCTTCTATATCACAAGATCGTCATGACTTATAATATGATATGGGTCATGAACGTACCTTTCAACATTGATACGTGGAACACGTCATGTACTCCAGATAATTGAGGAGGCAAAGCTATCCAATAGGCGACCTTGCCAACCCTTTCTAGAACTTCAAAAGGGCCAATAAATCTCAGAGTAAGCTTGCCTTTAATGCCAAATCTCCTAATTCCATGACCTGGAAAAACCTTAAGGAACACATGGTCTCTAACTTAAAATTCTAGGTCTCTTCTTCTGATGTCAGCAAATGTCTTTTGCTTTGACTGTGCCATCTAGAGTCTTTCTTTGATAACTTGTATCTTCTTGGTTGTATCCCTGACAAGTTCCGGGCATAGAAGATGTTTTTCCCCAACTTCATTCCAGCAAATAGGTGAACAACAACTTCTTCCATATAGTGCCTTGAACGGTGCCATTTAAATGCTAGCCTGGTAGCTGTTGTTGTGGGCAAACTCAACTAGAGGCAAGTGGTCGTGCCAACTTCCACCAAAGTCTATAGTGCAAGCCCTGAGCATATCTTCTACCACTTGATTGGTTCTTTCAGTCTGGCCATAAGTTTGTGGATGAAATGTTGTGCTAAAATTTAGCCGGGTCCCCAAGGAATGTTGTAGACCCTTCCAAAAATGTGAGGTGAAACGAGGGTCTCGGTCTGATATTATCATAACAGGGACTCCGTGCAGTCTAACAATCTTCTTGATATACAATGCCGCTAAAATATCCACTGACCATCGACTCTTAATGGGTAGAAAGTGTACAGACTTGGTTAGTCGATCAATGACCACCAATATACCATCATGTCTGCCCCTTGTTTTTGGAAAACCCATAATGAAATCTATCCCTATGCTTTCCCACTTCCACTCGAAAGTTTCCAGGGGATGTAGTTTACTAGTGGACTTTTGATGTTCTACCTTGACTTGTTGACAAGTTAAGCAGCACGACATAAAATCCGCCACCTCTCTCTTAATATTGGGCCACCAAAAATTTCTTTTCAGGTCTTGATAGATTTTGGTAGCACCAGGGTGAATTGCATATCGTGACCTGTGAGCTTTTTCCATAATGAGCTTCTTTATATTTGCATGATCTGGCACACAGATCCGACCTCGGAATAATAGTCTTCCATCAGTCGTGACAGAGAAATCTAGCTGTTGATCGATGTTGGTTTTCATCTCAACCAGTGTAGGGTCATTCTCTTGTAGCATTTCTAGATCTTCAATTAATGTGGGTTGTGACCGGATGTTGGCGATAATACACCTTTTACATTCCGTGTCAAAATCTAGGTTCAACTAGGCAAAGTCTTCAAGGTGGTTTGTCATGCCTATCCAAAGGCTAGAGAGAGTGGCCATGGGTTTCCTGCTAAGTGCATCTGCTATCTGCTACAGCATTTGCCTTCTCCGGGTGATACTGAATAGAGAAATCAAAGTCCTTTAAAGATTCCTGCCATCTCCTTTGTCTTATATTTAATTCCTTCTGGGAGAAAAGATACTTCAGACTTTTGTGATATGAGAATACCGTGCATTTTTCTCTATAAAGGTAATGCCTCCATATCTTCAAGGCGAAGATAATAGCAGCAAGTTCTAGATCATGCATCGGGTAATTCTCCTCATGTCACTTCAACTGCCTTGAAGCATAACATATCACCCTACCATATTGTATTAAGACACAACCGAGGCCTATGCCTGATGCATCGGTGTAGACCTCGAAACCATCACCTTCAACGGGTAGTGCTAACATGGGTGCAATGGTGAGATGTTCCTTGAGAGTCAAGAAACTCTCTTCACAATCTGTTGACCATATAAAAGGGTTCTCTTTTCTCGTTAGTCTGGTCATAGGAACAGCGATCTTGGAGAAATCCTTTATGAATCACCTATAGTAACCAGCTAGACCGAGAAAGCTTCTAACTTCAGTCACAGTCGTTGGTCTGCTCTAGTTCTTGACCGCTTCAACCTTAGAAGGATCCATAGCGATACCTTCTTTTGAGATAATATGCCCAAGGAAAGAAACTTCATTTAACCAGAATTCACATTTGTTCAGCTTCACATAGAGTTGATGTTCTCTTAATACTTTCAAAGGTATCCTTAAATGTTCTTCATGATGTTCTTGGGTCTTGGAGTAGATGAGAATATCATCAATGAAAACGACCATAAATTGGTCAAGATAAGACCTAAAGACGTTATTCATTAGTTGCATAAAAGCTGCAGGGACAATGGTTAACCCAAATGGCATAACCACGAATTCATAGTGCCTATATCGACTTCTGAATGCAGTTTTGTGGATGTCTTCATCCTTAATCCTCAGTTGGTGATAACCAGACCTTTGGTCTATTTTTGAGAAATATTCTACTGTAGAAATCTGGTCGAACAGCTCATCGATGCGCATCAATGGATATTTTTTTTTGATTGTTAATTGATTCAACTGCTGGTAATCTATGCATAGCTTGAGAAATCAATCCTTCTTTCTGATGAAGAGAATGGGCGCACCCCAAGGGGATGTGCTCGGCCTGATAAAACCCTTCTCCAGTAGTTCTTGCGGTTGCTTCTTCATCTCCTTAAGTTCAGTGGGGGACATCCTGTAAGGAGCTTTGGAAACAAGGGCTACTCTTGGAATTAACTCCATGGAAAAGTTCACTTCCCTTTCGGGCGGTAAACTGGGCAGTTTGGAGGGAAAGACATCGGGATATTCTTTTACAATAGGAATCTCCACGAGAATAGGTTCCTTATGTTCGGTGATAACAACGGAAGCAAGGAATACTTCACAACCTTGCGAGATAAGTTTGCAGGCGTCAAGAGAAGAGATAAGAACAGGATGCTTCCTGTACTTGATGCCAAGGAAATAAAACTTTGGAAGGTCAGGTTTGTAGAAGGAGATTTGCCTATGGTGATAATTAATGTCAGCATAGTGGTCTGACAGCCAGTCTATACCTAAGATAGCATCGTAGCCTTCCATATCTAGGCATACGAGATTTGCGGGAAGATTATGACCTTCTATGGTTACTTCACTACTGGGACAATGATATTTATGTTCAGTTCCAGAACCTTGAGGTGTGGTAATTGCTAAGTCTTAAGGTAAAGGAACTGGTGAAATAGGTAAAGTTTTCGCAAACGCAGTGGAAATGAAAGAATGCGAAACCCCGGTATCAAATAAGACAAAAGTTGGATATGAATAAATTAGGATAGTACCTTCCACCATGTCACCTTCTTTTGTTGGCTCATCATCTATGATGGCGTTTAGATGACCTTGCCCCCTACGTCCTCTGTCATTCTTGGAAAGTTGCTCTTTCATAAGTGGACAATCCGGCATTCGGTGCTTCCGACTTCCACAGCGTAGACAAGTGCCGAGGTGCTTCTAGCATTTTTCGACGGTATGTCAGAACTTCTCCCAGAATTTGCAAGCCTCCATGACTTGCTTTTCTTCTTCTTTGACTCATTTTTTTCTTAATGTTGTCGTTGCCATTGCGGGACCTCTTCTTGTTGTCACGGGACTTGTAAGTTCTCGTGATGCTGAATTTCTCTTCTTTCTTCCCTCTCTTGTCATGCCTACGGCTTGACTCTTCATTCTTCCCCTTGAAATTTTCTACCTTTTCAAGGGTCCTCTCACATAAATGTGCCCTATGGACCATCTCCGAATAAGTTCAGATGTTTTGTGGGCCAAGTTGCTAGACGAAAATAGGTCTCAATCTGTCCATGAATCTATTGGCCTTTAATAGGTCCGTACTAACCGGGTGGAGAGCATATGGTGCATGCCTTGAAAATTGTAATTCATATTCAGCCACGGACAACATTCCTTGCCTTAGAGAGGCAAATTCCGCCGCCTTCCTCTCTCGGACATGCTCTGAGAAATACTTCTCACGGAAGAGCTCGAAGAACTCCTCCTAGCAGAGTTGGGCATTTGGTAGGTGAGCCGAGGTGGCCTTCCACCTGGTATGAGCATCTTTGTTTAGTTGAAGGGTTGCTAACAGAACCTTCTCCTGGTCCGTCCATTGCATAACCTGGAAGATACGATCCATCTCATCGATCCAATTCTCCACCTCATCAGGATTTGATAATCCCGAGAAGCGAGGAGGGTTCATGCTTCAAAAATTTTGATGTAAGTGTGATGACCCAGACTCCGGATACCGGGTAAACCCGATACCACTTGGAACCTGCGAGGCCTCCCAAGAGAGAAAAATCCGCAAAGGGATAGGACAGTATGTGATAATACATTAAACTTCTAGATAAAGCAATAAGCAATTAAATTTCAATGATCAATTAAATTTCAATGATCAAGATTACTAAAATAGCATAAATAAAATAACATTTTCTATAACAATTAAAACTAACAGAGTCCAGTCCAAAGAAAGACAAGTACAGTCCAACAGGAAGGAGAACGTACTCTCAAGTCGGGGGAAACCTGACACCGGCAACGCTAGCAACTAAGAACCACGCAGTATGTACCACCCATCAGGAGGAAGAATTGCTACACCTGAAAAGTTAGGGGTGAGCCCCGTGTCACTGGCTCAGTAGGGATCCCGCAGAACCCTATCACAAAATAACGCAGTAACAGCAGTGCTACACTAAAGCAAAGCAGTAACAACAGGAGCAAGACCAACAAAAGTAAATGAGAAAACCCTAACACGGAAACACGATAGTCGAAGGAACCTCGGTCCTCTAAACTACTCCGAACAGCAACAGAAAGTTTAACCCCGATCTCACAAAGTCGAGCGTTACCGATCCATTGTCAAATCACGAAACCCTATCGTGAAAAAGCTTACCAAAATAGGTAAAAGCCTGTCAAAGACTTACTCAGTCGAAGGCACTAGACATACACGAAGTCACTGTCGTGTACGCTACAGAACCCGGAACCTCGAGTGAAGCCATGCACAGACTACCCGGACAAGTCACGAAAACACAAGTCATCGTGTAAAGTGACAGAAGCACCTCCTCACAAGAAGAACAGCTAGATACGTCCACTGACGTCTTATACTATGCCTCAAGTGTCTCCCACTCGCCTCGAACGAGGTGACTGAGACACGAACCAAGTACAAGGAACAACAGTAACGAGTGACTAGTTAGGGTCACGCCCGTCGGCGTTCGTCCAACCGCCCCTGACCACGTGTGCACACACAAGCCCAATGCCTAGAGCCATGCCTCTAGCTAGTTTTCCCCCCAGTAGGACGCTACCGCAAAGCAAGGGGGCCCATGGAAACTAGCCTAAAAGCCGTCAACCGGGAACAACCTCGCCACCACTCCCAGGTGGGCCAACACACCGGAAGGTGTCGTCAGGCTATGACTAGTGGAGGTTCACTAGACACAGAGACCCAAAACAGCGGACACCGAAGTACATACAGTGTAAACACACACCTGTCGCACGTACTACAGAGCATAATGCAGTATACAATTGTTACCAGACTTAGGACAGTCAACTAGACCTGCTGATAACGATCCTTGAGTCACAAGACTCGAGTCAAGATTGTCGCACATCACAGCAACACGCTGTTAATCAGCCTAGTCCCTAAGCTAGAAATACAAGAAAACACATTATGGAGGACGGCACAGAAAAGTCGGATCCATAAAAGCAATAATGATAGCAATGAGTCCTCGGCCTCCGAGCCACACATCGGACTCACAATTCCGTATAACACAAAACACGGAACACGAGGGATCACCCAAAAAGCCCTTACACCACATGGCATGTAAAATGAGGTAGGATAATACCTCTAAGCCCCCAAAACCATGTCTCGATCCTCACAAGACAGACGAGACACTCACGAGGTCATGTGTCAACCACTGGGTCACAACCGGGTTGACCAGATACCATAATGACCCTCAAAACAATACAAAACACACCTCGATACAATGGTCCTCTCAGACACCCTATAACACGGTCACAGCCCTCATAGGACGTCCAAGACATCCACGGAACTATCGGCTAACCAAGGGGTGAAAGCCACATTAACCGAAAATTAAACAAACTCAAAAATCACAAAGCAGGAGCCTTGCGGTCTGCCTGAATCCGCTTCTGACAGAAAATGGTATCCTCATGGCTGCAAGCAAGACCCTAATGGTCACGACCTGACTGCTACCTCCAGTCAACTCTCGAAACAGTTAAACTGACTTAACCAGTCAAAACAACCTAACACTCTACCAAGGACCGTTACTCAAAGCCTTGTGGTCATCCCAAGGACGCCAAGGACACCCTTGCGGTCCAAGCTAGACCGCTAGCCTGAACTGACTTAAAATCGTTGACCAAATCAACGATGCCTAGCGAACTCCCAACGGCCGCTAAGGCTAGGCTTGCGGTCAATCGCATGACCGTTAAGCCAAACCGACAAGCCACTCAACCTAGCGATCTCCCATGGAGCACCCAACAACCCCTTGTGGTATCTGGTAGGGCCGCTAAGCCGACACGGCGGGAAAACCACAGGACTACCAGAAACCCAATTTTTCCACGCCCCAATCGTGTCTAAATGACGGGGAACCAACCTTAATCACAAAACCATCCTTCTAGAAGCCGGAAGGGATCAAACTGTGACGACCCGGATCCCGGATACCAGATATACCCGGTAGGACTACCGAATACACCTGATACCACTTGGAACCCGCGAGGCCTCCCAAGAGCGGTAAAGCTCCGAAGGGAAAAAGGACTGTCGTGTAGTACATTGAACTGACAGATATAACATCAAGCAATTAAATTTCATTAGATCGGTTTGCTAAAGTAGCAGAAATAAAATTACTTTTTATTATTAACAGATTTTACACAATTATATATCATGGTCAGATGGATTGCTCCAGTAGCAGGTTACTCCCTAAATGTTGATGGTGCATGTAAAGGGAACTCTGGCCAATCCGGAGGAGGTGGTTGCATTAGAAATCAAAATGGCCAGCTTATACTGGGGTTTGCTTACCACTATGGCTTAGGGACAAATATGGTTGCTGAATGTAGAGCCTTGCTAGATGGCCTTCGCCTGGCCCACTTCCACAACATCCCCTCAGTTGTGATACAAACTGATTCTCTAATTTTGGCAGGCTTGCTGAATTCTAAGAAAGATCCGCCCTGGACCTTGCTCCCTTGGTGGCAACAATTGCTGCAGTTGCATCACACATGTCAATATCCTGTCATTCATGTATATAGAGAGGCCAACCAGCTTGCTGATGCATTAGCCAATCATGCAATCTATATGGGCAGTAATGCAGAGTTTCACTCCATCCGTGAGCTACCTATGCTTGCAAGGGGCTATGCTATAGCCGATGCTAGTGGCTTACCTAATTTTAGAGTAAAACATGTATAGGCATCGTCCCTATTTTTGTAGGTGACTTGTATAGATTTTTCTCCTTCTTGCTTTGTATGACAAAGACATGGTCTCCTCCAATATGTACTTTCAATCCACAAGAAAATAAAATTGCATCTAGTGGTTATTGGTGGAGTGAGAACATTCCCATCCTCTGGATCGGGGGTGCACTCTCCCTTTATACCACGTGACGTTTTGTGCTTAAAAAAAAAGTCCAAAGGAAAGACAGCAAGTCTACCAAGTACAGTCGATAGAAAAGAAAGATGTACTGGGAAGTCTGGGGAAGCCCGACGGAGGTACCAACTGGCAGCTACAACTCGAACTCCAGGATCCGCGGTAGCAGAACGAACACGTCACCCCACCTGAAAAGTAGGGGTGAGCCTCGTGTCACTGGCTCAGTAGGGGTCACGCGGATCCCCACTGAAAAATACGCAGTAACACGGATCAACAGAAACGATAGGAACAGCCGCAGGAAACCACACTAGAAAGCTGTAAAAGAAAGGGAAGCAAGGGTAGGGAACAGGTAAGGACGAGGGGAATAACCCGAACAGGTAAGCAGGCCTAGAAAGGGAAAGAGGAGTAGGGAGCAGTAAGGAAAAGGGAAAAAGAGGAAAGCCGAACTAACCTCGGCCCCCAACTACTCCTAGCAACAGCGTGCAAAAGAAAGTCTAGAAAAGACTTAGACAGACATAGACGACACGACCGGAGCGTCGTGCACAGGACAACACACAGACCTCGAGTCTAGCCACGGGAAGGCTAACTCGGGCAGATCACAACACAGGAAAAGCAAGGGAGTCACGCGCCACACTCCGGAGAACCCCCGCACCAGGAGAACGGCCAGATGCGTCCGTGACGTCTTACACTGCAGCGCAACACACACCACAAGTGTCTCGACTACCAACCGATCGCGTCTACGCGAGCTCGGCCGAGTCGCAGACCCACGCGGAACACACACCACAAGTGTCTCGACTACCAACCGATTGCGTCTACGCGAGCTCGGTCGAGTCGCAGACCCACGCGGAACCACAGTAACAAGTACTAGTCAGGGTCACGCCCATCGGCGTCAGTCCTATGCCCCTGACCACGTGTGCACACACTGGCTCCTGCCTAGAGCTAGGCCTCTAGCTAGTTTTCTTCCCCCGTAGGACGCTACGGTGTAGCCGGGAGCCAACGGAGACTAGCTTACAAACCGTACACTCGGAAAGTGCCCCGCTCCGCGAGCTGTCACAACGAGTCTGTGACGAAAGGCAACAGCACGAGAAGATCACGAAATACGGAGCTGAAGTACAGATATTCAGACATGCACTATCACCCGTACCTCAAACACCGAAGGCAGCACAAGAAACTACCGACAGACTCGAAAACGTAGTCTTAACCTTCATAGGAACATCAACCGATGTCCACGGGGAAAGCGGCCAGACCACGGGAACGATGGACATCACCCTAACTTAGATAGACACACACACAGACACGCCACAAATCTACCTCTAAACAGCCCCTAACATCACCTAAAACGGACTAACAAACACACAGCCGCACACCGAAAAGCCCAACAGCCATCACGGCCACAACAGGACCGAACGCACCACCATAGATGCGTTACACGAACCAGACGCCAAACGAAGGTAGCGGTCACCGGAGGACCGCGACCACGCAGTCATGGTCGCCTGAAGACCGCGACTAGACTAACACGGTCTGTCGCAAGTCCGCGACTCTTGCCGACTCTCTCGGCCGGGTAAACGTGGTTCTCCTAGGACCGCGACCAAATGAACGCGGTTACTGGTGGACCGCGATCAGTTCGGAAAATCGAGAACGGCGGGAAAATCAAGGGGAAGGCTGAATCGGCCCGTTCCACACCCCATTCACGCCGAAACGTAGGGGAAACAAAGGCAAACCATGAAAAACAACATCTGGAGGCTAAAAAGCCCACATGCATGCATTAAAACAAGAGATCGGGGCGATTTAGATAAGTCGACCCTAAACGGGTCACCGAGGTTCCCGGACTCCTACCGGCCTCGAATGACGACCAATCGACACGAAACTAGCATGAATGGGATCCAGACATCCCAGCGGTCATTTTGATACTAACTAGACTAAGAACGGTTGCCGTTTTCCGGCGAACCCTGAAAACCCCAAAAACTACGGTTTTCACTAAATCGGCCCGATCTCCCCTGATCGAGCACCAAACTACGCACGGAAGCAGGAAAAACGCACAGAACGAAGTGGCGGTCCCTACCTCCACCGAAGAAACTGTGCCCCGAAGGGACTAAACCATGCCGAAAATCGTGCCACGAACCGAACCGCCGGCTTTGAATCCACCGTTCAGGATCGCGCCCAAACCGCACCGATCCTCGCTCCACCACGCACCTCTGCAGCTCCCCGGTGTCGCCACCTCACCCACGGTCGCCTCCGTCTGTAGCCGGAGCCGAGAGGGTGAGAGAACGAGAGAGAGAACTAGGGCATTACATCCTCCCCTCCTTCAAGAAATTTCATCCTCGAAATTGAAGGACTAACAAGGGTAAGCGGAGAAGAACAACCCGACAACACAACTACGGAAACAACACAAAACACAAGGAATGGAGCCCGAAGGAACAACGTCAGACCATTATCACGAGTACACGCTCGGGAGTGAGCATGCCACAAGTGAACAGAAGTCCGACACCCCCGAAGCAAGGCAACGTCGCTTGCGTCTCACTGGAAAAAGAGACACGACTGCCAGAACAACAGATATCGAGAAACAAAACGATAGACACATCAGGGAGCAGCTTAAACAAGGAAACACAGTCCTCTTAGCTGACAGCCTGACAACATCATCGGCTCCAGTGCCAAAGGGGACAGGGAACACCTGGCACACAGGACACCAACGACAGCTTCACGGAGAAACGACAGCAAAACAACAGCACCGATAGACAGACAAAATCGTAAAGAAACAGCGCTTATAAAAACAACAACAGCAGCACTTGCAGGATTCAGGCTCCGCACAGGACACAGAACCACGGAATGCAATTGCAAGCAGGGTCACCTCAAGGCATGATAGTAGCTGGACACACTACAACAGGGGAACGAGTCATGCATCGAGCAGCTTACCAAGAAAAGACCCACAACGATAAGAAATGGAAATCACGAAACCTAACGCCAGCTGAAGACTTTACTGTACTTAGCGACTCTGGACACTGTATATCTGAGATTCCAATGTACTTCACACAACAACGCTCTGATACCAACTGTGACGACCCGGATCCCGGATACCAGATATACCCGGTAGGACTATCGAATACACCTGATACCACTTGGAACCCGCGAGGTCTCCCAAGAGCGGTAAAGCTCCGAAGGGAAAAAGGACTGTCGTGTAGTACATTGAACTGACAGATATAACATCAAGCAATTAAATTTCATTAGATCGGTTTGCTAAAGTAGCAGAAATAAAATTACTTTTTATTATTAACAGATTTTACACAATTATATATCATGGTCAGATGGATTGCTCTAGTAGCAGGTTACTCCCTTAATGTTGATGGTGCATGTAAAGGGAACCCTTGCCAATCCGGAGGAGGTGGTTGCATTAGAAATCAAAATGACCAGCTTATACTGGGGTTTGCTTACCACTATGGCTTAGGGACAAATATGGTTGCTGAATGTAGAGCCTTGCTAGATGGCCTTCGCCTGGCCCACTTCCACAACATCCCCTCAGTTGTGATACAAATTGATTCTCTAATTTTGGCAGGCTTGCTGAATTCTAAGAAAGATCCGCCCTGGACCTTGCTCCCTTGGTGGCAACAATTGCTGCAGTTGCATCACACATGTCAATATCCTGTCATTCATGTATATAGAGAGGCCAACCAGCTTGCTGATGCATTAGCCAATCATGCAATCTATATGGGTAGTAATGCAGAGTTTCACTCCATCCGTGAGCTACCTATGCTTGCAAGGGGCTATGCTATAGCCGATGCTAGTGGCTTACCTAATTTTAGAGTAAAACATGTATAGGCATCGTCCCTACTTTTGTAGGTGACTTGTATAGATTTTTCTCCTTCTTGCTTTGTATGACAGAGACATGGTCTCCTCCAATATGTACTTTCAATCCACAAGAAAATAAAATTACATCTAGTGGTTATTGGTGGAGTGAGAACATTCTCATCCTCTGGATCGGGGGTGCACTCTCCCTTTATACCACGTGATGTTTTGTGCTTAAAAAAAAAGTCCAAAGGAAAGACAGCAAGTCTACCAAGTACAGTCGACAGAAAAGAAAGACGTACCGGGAAGTCGGGGGAAGCCCGACGGAGGTACCAGCTGGCAGCTACGACTCGAACTCCAGGATCCGCGGTAGCAGAACGAACACGTCACCCCACCTGAAAAGCAGGGGTGAGCCTCGTGTCACTGGCTCAGTAGGGGTCACGCGGATCCCCACTGAAAAATACGCAGTAACACGGATCAATAGAAACGACAGGAACAGCCGCAGGAAACCACACTAGAAAGCTGTAAAAGAAAGGGAAGCAAGGGTAGGGAACAGGTAAGGACGAGGAGAATAACCCGAACAAGCAAGCAGGCCTAGAAAGGGAAAGAGGAGTAGGGAGCAGCATGGAAAAGGGAAAAAGAGGAAAGCCGAACTAACATCGGCCCCCAACTACTCCTAGCAACAGCGTGCAAAAGAAAGTCTAGAAAAGACTTAGACAGACGCAGATGACACGACCATAGCGTCGTGCACAGGACAACACACAGACCTCGAGTCTAGCCACGGGAAGGCTAACTCGGGTAGGTCACAACACAGGAAAAGCACGGGAGTCGCGCCCCACGCCCCGGAGAACCCCCGCACCAGGAGAACGGCCAGATGCGTCCGCGACGTCTGACACTGCACCGCAACACACACCACAAGTGTCTCGACTACCAACCGATCGCGTCTACGCGAGCTCGGCCGAGTCGCAGACCCATGCGGAACACACACCACAAGTGTCTTGAGTACCAATCGATCGTGTCTACGCGAGCTCGGCCGAGTCGCAGACCCACGTGGAACCACAGTAACAAGTACTAGTCTGGGTCACGCCCGTCGGTGTCAGTCCTCTGCCCCTGACCACGTGTGCACACACTGGCTCCTGCCTAGAGCCAAGCCTCTAGCTCGTTTTCTCCCCCCGTAGGACGCTACGGTGCAGCCGGGAGCCGACGAAGACTATCTTACAAACCGTACACTCGGAAAGTGCCCCGCTCCGCGAGCTGTCATAACGAGTCTGTGACGAAAGGCAACAGCACGAGAAGATCATGAAATACGGAGCTGAAGTATAGACAGTCAGACATGCACTGTCACCCGTACCTCAAACACCGAAGGCAGCACAAGAAACTACCGACAGACTCGGAAACGTAGTCTTAACCTTCATAGGAACATCAACCGATGTCCACGGGGAAAGCGGCCAGACCACGGGAATGATAGACATCACCCTAACTTAGATAGACACACACATAGACACGCCAGAAATCTACCTCTAAAAAGCCCCTAACATCACCTAAAATGGACTAACAAACACACAGCCGCACACCGAAAAGCCCAATAGCCATCACGGCCACAACAGGACCGAACACACCACCATAGATGCGTTACACGAACCAGACGCCAAACAAAGGTAGCGGTCACCGGAGGACTGCGACCACGCAGTCACGGTCGCCTGAAGACCGCGACTAGACTAACGCGGTCTGTCGCAAGACCGCGACTCTTGTCGACTCTCTCGGCTGGGTAAACGTGGTTCTCCTAGGACCGCGACCAAATGAACGCAGTTACTGGTGGACCGCGATCAGTTCGAAAAACCGAGAACGGCGGGAAAATCAAGGGGAAGGCCGAATCGGCCCATTCCACGCCCCATTCATGCCGAAACGTAGGGGAAACAAAAGCAAACCATGAAAAACAACATCTGGAGGCTAAAAAGCCCACATGCATGCATTAAAATAAGAGATCGGGGCGATTTAGATAAGTTGACCCTAAACGGGTCATCGAGGTTCCCGGACTCCTACCGGCCTCGAATGACGACCAATCGACACGAAACTAGCATGAATGGGATCCAGACATCCCAGCGGTCATTTTGATACTAACTAGACCAAGAACGGTTGCCATTTTTTGGCGAACCCTGAAAACCCCCAAAACTACGGTTTTCACTAAACCGGCCCGATCTCCCCTGATCGAGCACTAAACTACGCACAGAAGCAGGAAAAATATGCAGAACGAAGTGGCGGTCCATCTCCCTACCTCCACCGAAGAAACCATGCCCCGAAGGGACTAAACCATGCCAAAAACCGCGCCACGAACCGAACCGCCGGCTTTGAAACCACCGTTCGGGATCGCGCCCAAACCGCACCGATCCTCGCTCCACCACGCACCTCTGTAGCTCCCCGGTGTCACCACCTCACCCACGGTCACCTCCGTCTGTAGCCGGAGCCGAGAGGGTGAGAGAACGAGAGAGAGAACCAGGGCATTACACAAACCATGCGTAAAAATGCGAGAAACGGGCGATTCCCATGAATCGACCTAAAATGACTCACATGGATTGCCGGGCTCATATCGACTCCGATTCTCAACCAAATGCAATAAAACTAGCGAGAAATGAATCCCAACATGTGAGGGGTTCAAATGAAACCATTAAAACTACAAATTGTTGCCTGGAATGACGAACACGGTTCACACCTCCCGAACATGCTTTCACCCGAAATGAGGTAAAACCCGCTCAAACTCACACCGTTCGGCTCCAAATCGCAAGAGAATGCAGGAAAAGAGTAGGGCATCTGTCCCCCTACCTCCACCGAAGATCTCACGTGCTGAAAATGCCAAACCACGCTGAAAACCATCACATAGACAACCCACATCAGCTTTGAATCCACGAACGGGATCATGACAACACAACGCTCCGATACTCGCACCATCACGCCTCAGGTCAACTCCACGGCGTCACCACCTCACCCAGCTCCACATTGATCGCGCGCCCGGGGGAGAGGAGAAGTGAGGAGAGAGAATGGAGGGAGAGAAAGTGAGAGAACGTGAGGGAAGAGAGAGGAGAGAGAAAGGGTTAAGAAGAAAAGAAAATAGTAAATTATGCAATTTTCCTAAAATCTGATTTTCTACACAAAAATCTATAATTTCAAAAAAATATGGATAAATAGTCTTCGCGATCCTCGGAACGAGCACAATGCACATGTAGCGTCCCTGAGTCACAAAACTCAACGGTCAACTCTTCACGGGGTTCGGCAAGTTATACAAGGGAAAAACCCGAGTGAATCGTAAAACACGTATCAAGACCCACGAAAGCGATCCTAAAGCTCTCTGATTCTGATCCGAAGAATCCAGGATATTACAACCCTCCCCCCTTTAAGGAATTTTGTCCTTGAAATTCAAGAAACTAACAAGGGAACAAGGGAAGAACAAACCCAAACACTGGCCACGCTCTCCAAGCATCAGCCAAACTTCAAAAACAAAGCACGATAACACAATTCTTGAAAAACACAATTCAGAGGGACACTGCCAGACCACATTCACAGGCACATGCTCCAGATCTCAAGACACATCAATCCATAGAACGAGCATGGCACACAAGTGAACACAAGTTCGACACCTCCGAAAACAGGGCAACGTTGCTTACATCTTACAGGGAAAAGAGATACGACCCATGCCACGAAAATATCCACCGATAAAACACACTCGGCAGACACAACAAGCATCAGCTTAGACAAGGGAACACAGTCCTCTCAGCTGACAGCTCCAAATCATCGGCTCCCGTGCCATGAACAACAAAATTGGCACGTAGAAGGCCAACGACATCACTAGACCACGAGCACAATCAAGTCAGTCCTCACTCAGACCTTATATCTGATTCGAGTCGCATGCCAACTCTACCACAATAGAAGAGTGCAGCAAAACCAACTAACAAGACCTCGGTCCGCACAATGCCAAAACAGACTCACAGGGAACTCCTCCCAAGCTGAACACAACCACAACCTCAAACAGCACCTGTAGAATCTCGGCTCCATTCTCAACACAGAACCACGGGACACAACTGCAAGCTAGGTCACATCACGGCACAATTACAACTGAAGACACGATTAAAATGCACTAGCCATGCTGCGAGCAGCTTACCAACAAGGACCCATAACAACAACAACAATAATCTCAGAGAATGCATCTCAAGGACCACGGTCACGTCCCGAGAACACAACTCCCAAGAAAAATATAGAATAAAGGGTACTCAACCAGCATATACGCCGACAAATTCCCTATTCCTCAAACATGACAATGCCAACAACCATAAGCTTCCAGCAACGGCATGGCAAGCAACAGCATCAAGGCACACATAGCCAAGATGAAGTCACACCGAGGAAACAAACCTCTCTGCCAGTCAGAATGTTCCAACCAAATGATCCTCGACCTATGGGTTATAAGCCCACACACTTCTACAGCACACTCAACACAACGAACACAAGCATCACAAATAACTTGATATTCGCATCTCAGCACACACTCGACGCCATCACAATTCACAAAACTACAATGCACCACGCCTCGAGTACCGATCCTGTAAACAGCTGATCACAAGTCGCCAAAGTGCAAACCATGAAGAGCACCAGCTTCAGCACAAAGAACGCTAATCTTAGCTTATCCTCGCGTCCTGGAATGATTACTGAACCTTCACAACACAATAGCCATCAAACATGGCACGCTAAACATGGTGTACAACGGCCCCCAAACACAAACTAGGTCCAATGCCAAGCAACCACCGAACAAGAGCAGATCAGGTTCAGAACTAACACAATCTACACATAAGCAGACACATGACAAAGGCTTCACCGAGACAGCACTCCCAAAGCTTACCTCGAAAAGATGCCACAAGACAAGATGAGAAGAATTAAGCGCGACTAACAGCAACTCACTAGGAAGGAAAATCCTAGGTTTGTTCGAGCATTCTATCAAACAAGGCATCCAATCGACCACCACAACACAACCTTAACACCTCAGGGGCTGAACAACCTCAAGCTGGGATGACCAAAATAACGTAAGAATGTGCAAGGCCATCATACCAATGATAAAGTCACCAGCCACCTGAACAAGCCACAGAAAAATCTCGAACACCGCACCACAGATTCATGCCTGCCGACGAACTCTGCCAAGTACAGCATACCGAGACAAACACCACGACAAAAGAAAGGCACTCCATCAGAATCTGATGAGAGTAAAACCATCTCGTACAGTGCCAACACAGCACACACAAGACCACACATGAAAATAAAAGCGATAAACAATCGCAAAACCTATGCCAGCTACCAACTGTAGTGGACCTTAAGGACTCTGAACACTGTGATATCTCGAATTCCCATGTACTTCCCAAACACAAGCTCAGCTAGCTCAAAAAAATTCCGAACAACTCTGAACTCTGCTATGATACCAACTGTGACGACCTAGACTCCGGATACCGGGTAAACCCGATACCACTTGGAACATGCGAGGCCTCCCAAGAGTAGAAAAGCTCCAAAGGGATAGGACGGTATGTGATAGTATATTTAACTTCTAGATAAAGTAGTAAGCAATTAAATTTTAATGATCAGGATTGCTAAAATAGCATAAATAAAATTACATTTTCTATAACAATTAAAACTAATAGAGTCCATTCCAAAGAAAGACAACTACAGTCCAACAGGAAGGAGAACGTACTCTCAAGTCGGGGGAAACCCGACACTGGCAACGATGGCAACTAAGAACCACGCAGCAGGTACCACCTAGCAGGAGGAAGAACTGCTACACCTGAAAAGTCAGGGGTGAGCCTCGTGTCACTAGCTCAATAGGGATCCCGTAGAACCCTACCGTAAAACAACGTAGTAACACCAGTGCTACACTAAAGTAAGCAGTAACAATAGGAGCAGGAACAACAAAAGTAAAGAGGAAAGCCTTAACATGGAAACATGGCTGCCGAAGGAACCTCGGCCCTCTAACTACTCCAAATAGCAATAGAAAGGTGAACCCCAATCTCACAAAGTCGGGCGTTACCGATCCATTGATGAATCATGAAACCATATCGTGCAAATCTACCAAAATAGGCAAAGGCCTACCACAAGACCTACACGGTCAAAGGCACAAAACATACACGAGCTCATCATCGTGTATGCTACAGAACCCGTAACCTCGAGTGAAGCCATGCACAGACTACCCGGACAAGTCACGAAAACACAAGTCATCGTGTCAAGTGACAGAAGCACCTCCTCACTAGAAGAACAGCCAGATGCGTCCACTGATGTCTTATACTGCACCTCAAGTGTCTCCCACTCACCTTGAACGAGGTAACTGAGACACGAACCAAGTACAAGGAGCAACAGTAATGAGTGACTAGTCAGGGTCACGCCTGTCGATGCTCATCCAACCACCCCTGACCATGTGTGCACACACAAGCCCAATGCCTTAAGCCAGGCCTCTAGCTAGTTTTTCCCCCCAATAGGACGCTAGCGCAAAGCAAGGGGGCCCACAGAAACTAGCCAAAAAATCGTCAACCGGAAACTACCCCGTCACCACTCCCAGGTGGGCCGACACACCAGAAGGTGTCGTCAGGCTACGACTAGTGGAGGTTCACTAGACACAGAGACTCAAAATAGTGAACACTAAAATACAGATAGTGTAAACACACACCTGTCGCACGTACTACGGAGCATAATGTAGTATACAACTTTTACCAGACTCAAGATAGTCAACTAGACCTGCTGACAACGATCCTTGAGTCATAAGACTCGGGTCAAGATCGCCACACATCACAGCAACACGCTGTTAATCAGCCTAGTCCCTAAGCCAGAAACACAAGAAAACACATTATGGAGGACGACAAAGAACAACCGGATCCATAATAGCAATAATGATAACAATGAGTCCTTGGCCTCCGAGCCATACATCAGACTCACAATTCCGTATAACACAAAACACAGAACACGAGGGATCACCAAAAAAGCCCTCAAACCACATGGCACGTAAAATGAGGTAAGATAATACCTCTAAGTGCCCAAAACCATGTCTCAATCCCCACAAGATAGACGAGACACTTACGTGGTCACGAGTCAACCACTGGGTCACAACCGGGTTGACCAGAAACCATAATGACCCTCGAAATAATACAAAACACACCTCGGTACAATGGCCCTCTCAGACACCCTATAACACGGTCACAGCCCTCATAGGATATCCAAGACATCCACGAAACAATGGGCTAACTAAGGGGTCAAAGCCACATTAACCAAAAATCAAACCAACTCTTAAATCACAAAGCAGGAGCCTTGCGGTCTGCCTGAGGCCGCTTCTGACAGAAAATGGTCTCATCATGGCCGCGAGCAAGACCCTAACGGTCACGACCCGATCACTACGCCCAGTTAACTCCTAAAACAGTTAAACCAACTTAACCAGTCAAAACAACCTAACGCTCTACCTAGGACCGTTACTCAAAGCCTTGCGGTCATCCCAAGGCCGGCAAGGACACCCTTGCGGTCGGAGCTAGACCACTAGCCCAAACCGACTGAAAATTGTTGACCAAATCAACGATGCCTAGCGGTCGCCCAAGAGTCGCTAAGGCTAGCCTTGCGGTCAATCGCATGACCGTTAAGCCAAACCGACAAGCCACTCTACCTAGCGGTCTCCCATGGACCGCCAAGCAACCCCTTGCAGTCTCTGGTAGGGCCGCTAAGCCGACATGGCGGGAAAATCGCAGAACTACCCAAAACCCAATTTTTCCACGCCCCAATCGCGTCTAAACGACGGGGAAACAACCCTAATCACAAAACCATCCTTCCACAAGCCGGAAGGGATCAAACTATGCATAAAAACGTGAGAAACGGGTGATTCCCATGAATCGACCAAAAATGACTCACATGGATAGCCAGGCTCATACCGACTCCGATTCTCAACCAAATGCCATAAAACTGGCGGGAAATGAATTCCAACATGCCGGGAGTTAAAATGAAACTATTTAAACTACAAACCGTCGCCTGGAACGGCAAACACATCCCACACCCCCGAACATGCTTTCACCCGAAACAAGGCAAAACCCGCTCAAACTCACACTGTTCGCCTCCAAATCGCGAGAGAACGCAGGAAAAGAGTAGGGCATCTGTCCCCCTAACTCCACCGAAGATCTCACGCGCCGAAAATGCCAAACCACGCCGAAAACCATCACACGGATAACCCACATCAGCTTTGAATCCACGAATAGGATCGCGCCAACGCCACGCTCCGATACTCGCGCCATCATGCCTCAGGTCAACTCCATGGCGCCGCCACCTCACATAGCTCCACACCGGTCGCGCTCCCGGGGGAGAGGAGAAGAGAGGAGAGAGAACGGAGGGAGAGAAAGTGAGAGAACGTGACGGAAGAGAGAGGAGATGGAAAGGGTTAAGAAGAAAAGAAAATAGAAAATTATGCAATTTTCCTAAAATTTAATTTTTTGCACGAAAATCTATAAATTCAAAAAAATACGAAAAAATATTCTTCACGATCCTCAGAACGAGCACAATGCACCTGTAGCGTCCTTGAGTCACAAAACTCAACGGTCAACTCTCCACGGGGTTCTGCAAGTTATACAAGGAGAAAACCCGAGTGGATCGTAAAACACGTATCGGGACCCACAAAAGCGATCCGGAAGCTCTCCGATTCTGATCCGAAGAATCCAGGATATTACAGTAAGTCTCTGGTGCCATCTTACGCGCCCACTTGAGCCACCGTTTGGAGAGCCTAGGTAAGACCCTGGGCTGTTTGCTGCATGGCTTCCCAGTTAGCTCAGTTTGCAGCCATTGGAAAATAAGGTTCTTGAGAAAATAAAAAAATGTTATTTTTCATAGAATTCATGGGGGTTTAATCTATAGGTTAATTTTTACTGGAGAACTAGCTTATCCCGAGCTCTACCCAAATCTCACTTGGGTTGGAAAAATAAATCTTTCTTAGTTCATAGATTAGAAATCCTTAGAACCTTGGACTTAAATCCTATAACTTGACATTTTTCTAGGACTTAATAAGCCTAGGCTCCGATACCAGCTTAACTATCACGCCCCGAGATATGTACAGTAGAAACAATAGGGAATAGGAATAGCAGGGAAAGTAAGCCTCGCGCTAGCAAGACAATCAGAGCGCTACACATACAACATCATAAACATTGTACGCAAATGGCATATGAAAAAAACTTCAACTTTACTGAAGTAGCGATCACAGTTTACAACTTGACATTGACTCTTTTATCAACATGACACACTAGACTCAAGAAAATAGAAATTACATAACATGACCAACTTCACCGCCTATTACAGTGAAGGACTCCAAATTACAATAGATGACTCAATACTATCTAATTTTCTAGGGCTTCTCATGAACTTCATTCTCTCTCGGAATCATCACTTGAAAAGTCTGACTTTGACTCACTAGAATTTTCTGAAAAGTCAAAGAAAGTAGGGTATGAGCGCACTCGCCCAGTAAGTATCTTCATGTCAACATGATGGCAAGTTTACATGTTTAATATTTTAGCTCTAGAAGGTAAGGTAAAGAGGGTGTAATAAAACATGCGAATAAAACCACAGTAACAAATAATTTAATACCAAGACAAGCTATAGAGATATGATATATTGTCACGCCCCGAACCGATAGCAGCGGAACGTGTCGTTTGCTCGGAACGTGGCAGTTAACAGTCGTGAATAATCAAGAGCATGAAACATGACACCAACTAATTTGAGGCAATAAATAAAAAAATTTATTCCAAATATAAGTCTATTACAAATTTTCAACTTTAATAAAAAGACTCAGGAACAATACCAAGAAAAAAAAGGAATTAGAGACACACTAACGGATCTAGACATGACGATCTAAACAGAGAATATCATCTAGACTCAAGAAAGTAAAAGACTCGGGTTCACTAATTTCCAGAGCTCGCTTGCACACTTGTCCCTCCCATGTGAGTCTCGATCTCGCTAGCCACCTGATTACCTAAAAAATGTTAGAATAAAACTGGGTTAGCGAAAGCTCAGTAGGAATTATATCTCAAGAACAAGCAATTGGTTTAAGTAATTACATTTTTACATGCAAACGCAAGTAAGGCTATGCATGTAGAAATAACCGAGCAAGTGAACAAAACTAGCAAGAGATTTACCATGTCATGTAAACTTTCAAGCGAGTCTCAAGTAAGGGATATTCAGGAGAAAAATTATAGATTATTGGCTATTTCACGCAAGTACTTGCCCATTCTGGGCCACGTAACTCGAGTCACGCAAGTCAAGTCATGTACACAAGTCACGAGAGAATGGGAGAGTGTGGAATGCCAAAGATCAAGAGAGACAAGTACTTCGGTGCAATGCCAGACACCATGATCAATATAACTCCTATGGGCACAAGTACTTTCGGGTGCTCCTCCCAGGACCAGATCGGGCCCTATATGCACAACATTAAAAATAGATCTAGAGATCCACTATAGTTCATATCCAATAGAGAGTTCCAAAGAACAAGCTTTAGTAGAATGATAAATAGAGTTTATGGAACTCAAGGGCAAGACCCTTGGGTAAGGAGAGACTAGCGATAAAATCCACGCAAAGAGCGTAGACAAACCGTGACATGTCGATAAACTAGGTGGAATTGGCACCTAGATAGGTTGCCATGATACTTTGAATAAATGACTAACAAGAGTCATGAATTCAATGGACATGAAGCAAGCTGAAGAATTGGCACCTAACCATAGGTTTCCCAATTCAATAATTCGCCTAGTGGAACGGTCACCCACTCCACCAGCTTGAGAGATTTCTCTCATGGGCCAAGCGTAGCACCATGAAAGGGCCGGGTTATCATGTTTCTCCAGAGTTACATGGCAATTAAAAAGGGTACAAGGTGTTTAAGGTACAACCAGCTCAGTCGGCCTTGAGGGAATCCAAGGCCACGAGGAGACTTACGGAGGTCCCAATGACTAACTTGCCAGTCCGAATGAACGGAATGTCCAACAGAGGGCTCGTATGTCACCGAGAGTTGAGGTGTATAACGTGAACCAATCATGAAACATGGACTCCATCTACGGACATGAAATGAGAGTGCCAAAAGACCCGCGGTATGGGTCAAAACTGGAGAAAAATTACGAGATAGTAAATCTGCGTCCATGTAAGTAGGTGTCAATTCATATCTTAATTTTTATTTAATCTAATAATTTAGAAAATAGCATCTCTTTAAAAGGACAGATATTATTTTTAGAACTAGTTACATGGTAATTAAGGGAAATTTACAAGGATCACGACTATATATATATTGTAATTTTTACCGACTTTGATCATAAGATATGAATTTTCTAGGATTTAAACAGGATATGTAATTTAAATTGATCATGATGAGCAGTAATATTTATCAAATAAAAGAAAATTATCGAAACTAAATATATGATAATTAAGAGAAAAATCTAAGGATTCCAAAAATATATATATTATAATTTTATTTTACATAGTTCAATAGATATAGATTTTCAAAGATACGGGTAAAAGTTACACATTATATATATATATATATATATATATTTAAGAAACAACGACCGCACATATGGTCGTTATTTCATTAAATAGTCTAAAAATCTTTGAAACTTCCGTTCTTGAGGTATACACATCGGAATCGCGCAATCTATATACCAAAATGAAGGGCTCAATAAACTCTACCTAACTAGATGTTCTAAAATATTTTTACTTAAGAGATGGGAGATCTTGAGATAGGAGGATCGAAAAAAGGAGGTATCACCCTCACTACATCGGTCTCCACCCCAATAACACACCCATAAAATTTCATGACCAAAGGACGCTCCGGCGCCCACGAAAGAGTCGAACAAAGCAAAACTATATAACTACTATGCTACAGTGAAAATCGTAATTCGCCGTGTACCTTTGATAATTTCTCTTATTTATTAAAGTTAATTTATTAACTAATTAACACATCATACAATCACATGTAAATATAGGATAAATCATGGGGATTCAAGTCACATGCACTTTTTGATTTTTAGACAAGTAATTATATAGATATAAAAATTTTAACGTAATGTGTTTATTTAATCAATTAAGATAATCATGCAAATAGTAAACTAAAAATTTAGGCAAAACGAAGATCAGAGAAAAACAAAAACATGAATTTTAACATGCAACCTAATTACTACTATCTTGGGCTTCAATTCTTTAAGAAAACCTACTTGGCTTTGTGGAGATGAACGTCGATCAGATCAAGGTAGCAGTGAAGGAAGAAGGAGGAAGAAGCCTTTCATACACGTAGTAGCAAGAATCCTCATGAAGACGCAGCAACGTACGTGAAAGAAGAAAAGAGGAAAAAGCCTTCAGAGTTTCTTCACGTACAGGAGGATGAGAAGTCTGCCTTACGTTCGCTGAAGAAGGGTGAATGCAGCATCAAAGAGGACCCCCTTCGATCGTAGCAGTAATGGAAGCCTTTTGCCTTTTGTGAGAGATGGGATTTATAGAGATGGGTGTCAATGTAAGGGTCAAGCGTTAAGGATGGCAAGGTTCCTAAAAAGACCCACCGTGCGTTACTCTATCAAAGCATTCCCTGCTATCTAAATTGTGGCCTGCCCCTTTTAACTCCTAAACCCTAAAAGCTTGCAACTCATGCAAGCGTTTGATCGAGCATGTTGGGTTGGGCATGCTATGTGGGCATTCGATGGGTGAGAAAGCCCAAAGAGGATGGGCTGGGTTTGGTTTAGGCCCTTTCTCGTATATGGGTGGTAAGGTTTTATGGGCATTAATATATACACACCATGGTTGGTTTTTTAGTGGGGAGATTTTTATCCTTTAACGTGGGCCTCCTATAAGTGTACGTGGGGTGCTATAAGTTGGGCTGTTCTTTGGGTGTATGGGTGAGAGCCTATTATATATGCAATGGTTGTGGGTTTATGTATGTACATGGGTTGAAGCCCTGCATGCGAATGTGGGTTGGCCCATTTGATATATAAGATTCATATATACATGTATTGTAGATATATATATATATATATATATATATATGAGTGGGTTACTCATATGTTTGGTGTAATATATATATGGGGTTGACACACACACACACACACACACACACACAGAGAGAGAGAGAGAGAGAGAGAGAGAGACATATATATATATATATATATATATATATATATATATATATATATATATATATATATATATATATATATAACACATACATATATATATATACACACTGTAAGGCCCGTGCCTTAATGGATCCTTAATGGATTTTGTTCTAGTATTTATTCTGTAATTTTCGGCTATTTTCCTTGATTTTTAGAAATTTGTCTGGTATTTTTTCGGATTTATTTGGAGCTTTGAGGGTTATTAGAGATTAATAAGATTTTAATATATATAATAATTATATTATATATATTTTATTTTTATTTTTCTTCTCTTTTAATCCCTCACCCTCACTCTCTCTCTCTCCCTCGTCGATTTCACCTCACTCTCTCTCTCCTCTCGCCGATCGCCTCTCTCCCCTCCCCTTGGGAAGCAGGCTTTTTGGCGCCGGATTGAGGCGTGGGAGGTACCGGTGGATTCCTCGCGTCGCGTGGATCGCGTGGACGCCCACTTCGGCGTGTTTCGTGGCTCGTGGGAGCGAGGTGGAGCGTGAAGGCCTCGTGGCTCTTCCTCCTTGCATGCGGCCATTTCGTCGGTTTCGGCTCGCAAAAGGTAGGGGGATGGAATCCTGATCTCGCTAGGATCATTTTCTATAGCTCGTTCGTTTGATTAGAACCCCGTAGCATGCTTAATGTTCATATTTCATAACTTTGGGGTTTTAGCTTAATTCTTGAATTTCATGCATTGTGGGCTTTGCATGTGTGGTATTTGGGTGTTATTTTATTGTTTGGGTTGTATGGTTTGACAGGTTACAGGTTTTCACGTTGTTACCCGACGATTTCTATCCTCCGGGAGGGCTCCGGTTTTCAAACCGTACCCGCCCGTGTTTCAGGTGGTGTGACGGTCCTGCCAGGAACCGTCACACGCCTGACGGTCCTTAGTGGACACGTCATTTCCAAACAACGGCCCGATGAGGGTGCGTTATTTGGAGAGTAACAGTGGGATCCCCATCCGTTACTCGTCCGGCGTTTTACGTTGACCGGGTGAGGCGGTTAGCCCGACGGCCAGTCGGTCGGCCGTCGCTTCGGTCCGACGCGCCTGGGCGAGCGCGTCGCTTCGCCTGCGTCTGATTTCGAACGCTGTACGTTGGTTTTTGGCCTCGGGTGGATGTAACGGCGGTGACCCAATGCGTTGCATCGATGTAACGCACAGGGCCCCTACCGTCACATTCCCTTTTGGGCTTTTGGAGCTGGAACTCAGGCGGGAGTGACGGACGGAGATAGACGCGTCGTTCTCGGTGTAACGCGCCAGCCTCCGACCGTTACTTTCATGTAGCGCGTGGGCATCCGACCGCCGCTTTCCTGTTGGGTTTAATAAGTTGCCAGCCCATTTGTTATGCGTTCCTTTACGTAACTGTGCCATGTTTATGTTGTTTCACTGTTCGATGGCAGGTTTCTTATACCAATAGAGTAGCTTTTCTTTCCATGCAATGGAGCCACTGTTGTTGCCCTAGGTCCGTTGAGTACCGACCCGCTTGAGGATAGCGGAGGGGTGTTTCCCATGCACGGTTTGTAAGCTAGTTCCGTGGGCTCCCAGCCAATGGTAGCGTCCTACCAAGGGAGAAAACTAGCTAGAGGGCCTGACTCAGGCTAGAGTCAGTATGTGCGCACGTGGTCGGAGACTGTGGACTGACACCGACGGGTGCCACTCCGACTGGTCACTTGGTTTGGTACTGTTTGCGCGCTCAACTTGTCGCTTTGTCGACTGCGAGTGCTTGAGACGCAGTGTAAGTCGTAAGTGGACGCATCTGGTTTCTGCTCCAGTGGTTGTCCTTCCTTATTGTTTGGATTAGTTAGGGCTTATTCTATTTTGGTAGATTTAGTTTTAGTCGCTTGCATTTATTTAGCTGTGGCATGTGTTAGCTGTTCTACTTGCTTAGTTAGAGTTTCCAGCTTTACTTGAGTAGTTTGTTCATGCCATTGCCTGTTATTTTAATTAAATGCATGCTCTGATTGCATTATTTATGTATGAAAGCTTGTTTTGTGCGAGGTAGGGATCCGCGTGACCCCTACTGAGTCTGGCTGTGACTCACCCTTCTCCTTTCAGGTGAGCCGCGCCCGTCGTCTCCCGGTGCTTCGTGAGTTGTTTCGGAGACCGCGTCTAGCTGCCAGCTCTAGTCGAGCCGCCTTTTTGAGGCTTTTGTTGTACCTTTGCCGGGGTATGCCCCATGTAGTTGTACCCTTGTGGACTAGTACTCTTGTTCATCTGGACTAGTATATAAATATCACTCTGGCTATTTTGAATTGCTTCCGCACTCGTGTTAATTTTATTACTTAATTGTAATCTACGCGTTTCAAATTGCAGTTCGTTATACATTCCCTCGACAAACCCTTCTAACCCTTCAGGGGCCTCATCAGCCTCTTGGGTGGCTTCCCCAGTTCTTGGTGTCGGTGTATCGATGTTATCGGTATAGCGGTGTCCTGAACTCTGGGTCGTTACAGTTGGTATTAGAGCTGTTGTCTGAGGAATTGTATAAGGAATTGAAATTTGTGTTTGTCCAGAGCTAGTCCTGTGTCGTCTATTGCTGGCTTAGGGTGTTTTCTGTATGATTGATGGATTTTGTTATTGTTTTATGATCTCGGTAGAGTAATTATGCCGCCTCGTCGAGGAAGACCTCCTCGAGTTCCTCGTGCTCCTCGAGATGTGCCCAGGGAAGATAGTGGTTCTGCACCTCCTCCTACAGTTCCTGCTGTTCCCATTGCACCAGTTGTTCCTCCTCCAGCGCTGATTGTTGCTCCTCCGGTTGAAGCGCCTGGTAATCGAGGCAAGGCTTTGAAAGAATTTCTTATGTTCAATCCGCCTCCTTTCGATGGTCAAGCTGATCCAGAGGTTGCGAGGCAGTGGCTGGCTTGCCACTTTTCAACTCCAGGGTATGGCCATTACATGGTGGAAAGCCGAGTGGCAGATTACTTTTCATTCAAGACCTCTTCGGCAGATCACATGGGCAGAGTTTGTTGCTGCTTTTGAGCATGCCAACACTCCTGTCTGTTTGCAAATGGCAAAGATGTATCAATTCATGGAGCTGACTCACGGCAGTATGACTGTGCTTCAGTATCGGAATAAGTTTATGGAATTGGGTCAGTATGCGCCCCATGTGCTGGCTAGTGAAGCTTTGAAGACACATCAATTTTTGCGAGGTTTGAGGCCAGAATTGAAGATGCCCCTCATTGCTAGTCGCGTTGCAGACCTTGATAGTGCATGCCAGATAGCTGTGGCACTTGAGCTGGAGATGACGAGACCGGGTGGATATCCTCAGGCATGGTCAGTTCAGCCCGCAGTACAGTCTCAGCAGGTGTACCGACCGCCAGTGCCAGGTGTCCCCTCAGTCCAGTCAGAGGTTAGCAGTGCTTCCTCTCCTTCCAAGACCAAGTTCAAAAGGTTCAAGAAGAATAAGAAATTTTTTCAGCAGCCGTCCGGTACAGATGTAGTTCAGCAGCCGACAACACCTTCTACTCAGACTCGTCAGAGCTCAGCTGTCGGTCAGCCATGGACGTGTCGGAGATGCGGTGGTCATCACAAGGGCCAACCGTGTTCTCTTCCCGTTGTTTGCTTTCGGTGTGACCAGCCAGGTCATGTGGTTCGGGATTGCCCGCTGAGGTCGAAACAATTACAAGCTCCTCAGTTTCCTCAACCTCAGCAGCCGCAATTCAGACCTCCTCCTCACCGCAAGCTCAACAGTTCTTTTCTCAAGCGTCGGCGTCTTCTCAGCAATCTTCGACCGGATCAAAGAAGCAGAAAGGCAAGGTTTCACATATGACTAGAGTTGATGCTGTTGCAGCCCATCTTGTGGAAGGTACGATTATGCTTTATGGTCATTCAGCTCGTGTCTTATTTGATTCTGGTGCTTCTCACTCTTTTATTTCTGAGGATTTCATGGCATGTATTGAGGAACCGACTTCAGAGATAACTTGTGAGATGTATGTTGAGATGCCTTCGGGAGATTTCATGATTACACCTCTGTGTTTGGAAGAGTCTCCTGTTATGATCAATAATCACCAGTTGCCGGTGAGATTATATGCATTACAGTTGGCAGATTATGATGTTATTCTGGGAATGGATTGGTTGGAGCATTATGGAGCTGTGGTTGACTGCAGATCGAAGAAAGTCTATTTTCAGCCACAGGGGAAATCAGCTTTTTATTTCCAAGGTATTCGATCCCGTTCTTCTCGTATGATTATTTCTGCTATTCGAGCCTACAGGTTGCTTAGTGCAGGTTGTCAGGGATTTCTTGCTTCTGTGGTTGCTGTTGAAAAACCACGACAGGAAGCCAGTGATATTCCTGTTGTTTGTGAGTTCCCTGATGTGTTTCCTGACGAGTTGCCAGGCTTACCCCCAGAGCGAAAGATAGAGATGGTGATTGAACTGATTCCAGGTACAGCACCCTTAGCAAAGGCACCGTACCGAATGGCTCCAGCTAAATTGAAAGTACTGCGAGTACGGCTACTTGAGTTACTAGAAAAGGGTTATATTCGCCCCAGCTTTTCTCCGTGGAGTGCTCCAGTGTTGTTTGTGAAGAGGAAAGATGGAAGCTTGAGACTTTGTATAGATTACAGGCAATTGAATTAGGTGACTATCAAGAATAAATATCCGCTTCCCATGATTGATGATTTGTTTGACCAGTTATAGTCTGCTACTGTCTTTTCACGGATTGATCTCCGGTCTGGCTACTTCCAATTGCGAATCCGGGAATCTGATGTGGGGAAGACGGCTTTCATCACTCGTTATGGTCACTTTGAATTTCTGGTCATGCCGTTTGGTTTGACTAATGCCCCAGCAGCTTTTATGGACCTAATGCAGCGTATCTTTCGTCCATTTCTCGATCAGTTTGTGGTGATCTTTGTTGATGATATTTTGATCTATTCTGCCTCTGATGAAGATCATGTGCAGCATTTGCGGATCATTCTGCAGACTCTAAGGGATCACGAGCTGTATGCGAAGTTCAGTAAATGTGAATTCTGGCTTCGGGAGATTCATTTTCTTGGTCATGTGATTTCTGGTGACGGAGTGGCAGTAGACCCTGCAAAGATTGATGCCGTGTTGAGTTGGCAGAGGCCAAGAACTGTGACGAAAATACGAAGCTTCCTAGGTTTGCCTGGGTACTACCGCAGATTCATCCAAGATTTTGCGAAGATTGCTGCCCCGATGACTAGACTGACTCGTAAAGATGTACCTTTTGTCTGGTCAGATCAGTGTGAGGCTAGCTTTGTTGAATTGAAAAGGCTATTGACTTCTTCTCCTATGTTGACTTTGCCTTCCGACTCGGGTGGTTTTCTGGTTTGTACTGATGCTTCTCGAGTAGGTTTGGGTGCAATGCTGATGCAACATGGTAAAGTTATCGCATATGCATCTCGGCAATTGAAACGACATGAAGAGAATTATCCCACTCATGATCTGGAGCTAGCTGCAGTTATTTTTGCCTTAAAGATTTGGAGACATTATCTGTATGGTGAGAAATTTCAGATTTTTACTGATCACCAGAGTTTACAGTATATATTCTCCCAGAAATATTTGAATCTCAGGCAGCGCCGATGGATGGAATTCATGAAAGATTTTGACTTCACACTCTCCTATCAGCCGGGTAAAATGAATGTTGTGGCTGATGCTCTGAGCAGGAAAGTGCAGGTCAGTCATTTGATGCTTCATGAATGGAAATTGTGGAAATGGCTTCCGAGCGAGGCATTCAGTGTAGAGTTTCCTTCTGATTCGAAGATGGCGGTTTGTGCTAGTTTGATTTTGGGGTCAGCTCTCTATCAGCAGATTAAAGAAGCTCAGCAAGCTGATTCTGATTTAGCCCGTGTTATATCGAGATATGATGTGGAATTTGATGATGAGCTGGTTGTCAGTTTTCAGGGAAGATGGTATGTTTTCGCTGATGATGATTTGAGGCATGAGATTCTGAGTGAAGCCCATGGTTCCTGTTTTGCTATTCATCCGGGTGTCACCAAGATGTATCAGAATTTGAAGAAGCAGTTCTGGTGGCCGGGTTTAAAGAAAGACGTGGCTATATTTGTTTCTAAGTGCTTGACTTGTCAGCAGGTTAAAGCCGAACATCAAAAGCCAGGTGGTTTGCTTCAGCCATTAGAGATTCCGATGTGGAAATGGGACCATGTTACTACAGATTTTGTGGTGGGTTTGCCTCGGACTTCTCAAGGTTTTGATGGTATCTGGTTGCTTGTCGACAGATTGACTAAAACTGCCAGATTATTGCCAATTAAGGTTGCCTGGAATGTGCAGAGGTTAGCTGAGCTATATGTGCAGAAGATCGTGCCATTGCATGGAGTTCCTGTTTCACTTGTGTCAGATCGTGACCCACGTTTTACCTCCGGCTTCTGGCGTAGTTTCCAGAAAGCTTTGGGCACTGAGTTAGCTTTCAGTTCAGCATATCACCCTCAGTCAGATGGACAGTCAGAGAGGACTATTCAGACTTTAGAGGACATGCTGAGATTGTGTTGCCTTGATTGGCAGGGTTCGTGGAGTCAGCATTTGCCACTTGTTGAATTTGCCTATAATAACAGTTTTCACTCCAGTATTGGAATGGCTCCTTATGAAGCACTGTATGGTCATCCTTGTCGTACTCCCTTGAACTGGTTTGATGTTGGGGACAGATTGTTGACAGGACCTGATATGGTGCAGCAGTGTTCTGATGTGGTTCGTCTGATCAGGCAGAGATTGTTGACGGCTCAGAGTCGACAGAAATGTTATGCAGATCAGCGCAGACGTCCACTACAATTTGAGCCATGAGATATGGTGTTTGTTAAAATATCTCCGATGAAAGGTGTTTCCAGGTTTGGGAAGCGTGGAAAGCTTAGTCCGCGGTATGTTGGCCCTTTTCCGATCATTGAAGCTATTGGTCAGGTGGCTTATCGTCTGCAACTACCTGCGGCCATGCAAGCTATTCATGATGTGTTCCACGTATCTCAGTTGAGGAAATATGTGCAGGATGCTTCTCATGTTCTCGATGATTCAGTTTGGCCTGAGGTGACTGCTGATTTATCTACACCAGAGTTCCCTATTAGAATTGAAGACCGTCGTGAGCAGCGGTTGAGAAATAAGGTTATTCCTCTGGTAAGAGTAGCTTGGCAGCGTCACTCTGGTAATGAGTCCACTTGGGAATGCGAGGATGAGATGCGTCAGCTTTTTCCTTTCTTATTCCAGTAAGGTATATGTTCCTTTCTCAGTTTCCTCCTTTTCTATTATTGTAAATTTCGAGGGTGAAATTTTTATTAGGAGGGAGGGACTGTAAGGCCCGTGCCTTCATGGATCTTTAATGGATTTTGTTCTAGTATTTATTCTGGAATTTTTGGCTATTTTCCTGGATTTTTAGAAATTTGTCTGGTATTTTTCCAGATTTATTTGGAGCTTTGAGGGTTATTAGAGATTAATAAGATTTTAATATATATAATAATTATATTATATATTTTTTAATTTTATTTTTCTTCTCTTCTAATCCCTCACCCTCACTCTCTCTCTCTCCCTCGTCGATTTCACCTCACTCTCTCTCTCCTCTCGCCAATCGCCTCTCTCCCCTCCCCTTGGAAGCAGGCTTTTTGGCGCCGGATTGAGGCGTGGGAGGTACAGGTGGATTCCTCGCGTCGCGTGGATCGCGTGGATGCCCACCTCGGCGTGTTTCGTGGCTCGTGGGAGCGAGGTGGAGCGTGAAGGCCTCGTGGCTCTTCCTCCTTGCATGCGGCCATTTCGTCGGTTTCGGCTCGCAAAAGGTAGGGGGATGGAATCCTGATCTCGCTAGGATCATTTCCTATAGCTCGTTCGTTTGATTAGAACCCCGTAGCATGCTTAATGTTCATATTTCATAACTTTGGGGTTTTAGCTTAATTCTTGAATTTCATGCATTGTGGGCTTTGCATGTGTGGTATTTGGGTGTTATTTTGTTGTTTGGGTTGTATGGTTTGACAGGTTACAGGTTTTCACGTTGTTACCCGATGATTTCTATCGTCCGGGAGGGCTCCAGTTTTCAAACCGTACCCGCCCGTGTTCCAGGTGGTGTGACGGTCCTGCCAGGAACTGTCACACGCCTGACGGTCCTTAGTGGACGCGTCATTTCCAAACAACGGCCCGATGAGGGTGCGTTATTTGGAGAGCAACAGTGGGATCCCCATCCGTTACTCGTCTGGCGTTTTACGTTGACCGGGTGAGGCGGTTAGCCCGACGGCCAGTCGGCCGGCCGTCGCTTCCGTCCGACGCGCCTGGGCGAGCGCGTCGCTTCGCCTGCGTCTGATTTCGAACGCTGTACGTTGGTTTTTGGCCTCAGGTGGATGTAACGGCGGTGACCCAACGCGTTGCATCGATGTAACGCACAGGGCCCCTACCGTCACATTCCCTTTTGGGCTTTTGGAGCTGGAACTCAGGCGGGAGTGATGGACGGAGACAGACGCGTCGTTCTCGGTGTAACGCGCCAGCCTCCGACCGTTACTCTCATGTAGCGCGTGGGCATCCGACCGCCGCTTTCCTGTTGGGTTTAATAAGTTGCCAGCCCATTTGTTATGCGTTCCTTTACGTAACTGTGCCATGTTTATGTTGTTTCACTGTTCGATGGCAGGTTTCTTATACCAATAGAGTAGCTTTTCTTTCCATTTAATGGAGCCACTGTTGTTGCCCTAGGTCCGTTGAGTACCGACCCGCTTGAGGATAGCGGAGGGGTGTTTCCCATGCACGGTTTGTAAGCTAATTCCGTGGGCTCCCAGCCAATGGTAGCGTCCTACCAAGGGAGAAAACTAGCTAGAGGGCCTGACTCAGGCTAGAGTCAGTGTGTGCACACGTGGTCGGAGACTATGGACTGACACCGACGGGTGCCACTCCGACTGGTCACTTGGTTTGGTACTGTTTACGCGCTCAGCTTGTCGCTTTGTCGACTGCGAGTGCTTGAGATGCAGTGTAAGTCGTAAGTGGACGCATCCGGTTTCTGCTCCAGTGGTTGTCCTTCCTTATTGTTTGGATTAGTTAAGGCTTATTCTATTTTGGTAGATTTAGTTTTAGTCGCTTGCATTTATTTAGCTGTGGCATGTGTTAGCTGTTCTACTTGCTTAGTTAGAGTTTCCAGCTTTACTTGAGTAGTTTGTTCATGCCATTGCCTGTTATTTTAATTAAATGCATGCTCTGATTGCATTATTTATGTATGAAAGCTTGTTTTGTGCGAGGTAGGGATCTGCGTGACCCCTACTGAGTCTGGCTGTGACTCACCCTTCTCCTTTCAGGTGAGCCGCGCCCGTCGTCTCCCGGTGCTTCGTGAGTTGTTTCGGAGACCGCGTCTAGCTGCCAGCTCTAGTCGAGCCGCCTTTCTGAGGCTTTTGTTGTACCTTTGCCGGGGTATGTCTCGTGTAGTTGTACCCTTGTGGACTAGTACTCTTGTTCATCTGGACTAGTATATAAATATCACTCTGGCTATTTTGAATTGCTTCCGCACTCGTGTTAATTTTATTACTTAATTGTAATCTACGCGTTTCAAATTGCAGTTCGTTATACATTCCCTCGACAAACCCTTCTAACCCTTCAGGGGCCTCATCAGCCTCTTGGGTGGCTTCCCCAGTTCTTGGTATCGGTGTATCGATGTTATCGGTATAGCGGTGTCCTGAACTCTGGGTCGTTACACACACACACACACACACACACACACACACATACATATATATATAACACACACTGTAATACCCCAAATTGTTTAGAAATTTATTTAGAAAGTTATTTGAAATTATTTAGAATTTATTTGAATTTATTTGAATTAATGAGAATTATTCGAAATTAATTAGATTAATTCTTTAATAAATAGAATAAGTCACTTTTCAACTATTTTATAAAAATTAATAAAAATTATATTCTTGTAGAATCAATTATGTTTAACAATATTTTCTTCTGTGGCCAACCCTAAAAAAATCATTTATTAGGCCGAATTAGTGGATTAAGTCTTCCGAACTTAATATTTAACTATTTACGGAATAGTAGAAGTGGAAATTTTGTCTACCATATAAACATTCATAAAAATAGTAATTAAATAATAGATGCATCGACTAACACTTTTATCTTCTATGACTAAGCCTAATAAAATCATTATCTAGGCCTAATCAGTGGGTTAAGTCCGACTTTCAACCCACCTAACCCGAAATTCGTGTTCACTATTCACCCCATCTTAAAACATCAAATTAGAGCTTGTTTCTCAACCAAATGAGGTGATTCCAGAGGCAAATGAAAGGTAATACATAGAGGATTAATAGCCCTCTATCAATCGAACCAAACCCCAACCCTAGCACATGGTGGCGGCCGAGTTTGGTGGAAGTCAACCTTGGCGGCGCCATTTTCAAACACCACCTTGCGTGGTCGATTTCTCCCAACTCCGAAGTCTCCAGAAGCTCTATGAGCTATCAAAATGAAGCTCTACGAGTCTAATTTCATTTGGTGGCTGTGGTGTTCGCATTGGATTCAGATCTATGAAGTTCTTGGTCGTTTAGTGGAGGTGGGTCGGCTACCGTCATCCTCCTTCCTCTCCTCTTTGATCCTTCGATTGAGGTAGGTTTCCTTAACCAAAATCAGCTTATGAATATATCAAATTGTTCCTCTCGACGAGATCTTTCCAGTGGTTGTAAAAGCCCTAAATTTCATTAGGTATCCGAGGAGATATCGAGGTTTTTCTAAGGTGCTGTCCGGTTCGTTCTTCATTCTAGGTCGTGGTTTTGTTCTTCCAAATCAGGTTGGTAATCTTAACCAAAATTCGTAAATAGATAGTCTATCTTGATCAGCTCGACGAGCTCTTTCATTTGGCAGTAAAAGCCCCAATTTCTATTGGGTATTCAGGAAGTTATCAAGGGATCTTTGAGGGCTATCAAGGATCGTTGGGTATTCTTGTAGCTGGGTTTGATCTTCATTTAAGGTAGGTTCTAACAGACCTAACTTTAATTATTATACATGAATGGAATCCTCATCATGTTAGCTTCCTTTTAACGTTGAAAGCCCTAATTTTTATCAATCATACTAGGTTAATTTCTCGATTTAGTAAGCATATGTCTATGTTAGGGTTTTAAGTGCACCTTTTAGGATTAAGCTTGATTTCACGTGGATAATCACAGGCTAAACTTAAAATTGAGCATACCATCTTGTGCATCTTCCTCTTATCTTTCCATTGATATCTTGTTTGCTGAATTTCATCAAGAATTTCCATTGATATCTTGTGCATCTTCCTCTTATCATATTATTTCATATAATAGAGAATAAAAGCATATAAAATATATATATCCAGCATGTTAAAATATTCCTAATATCTGAAAATTCATGAAAAATATATTCTGATATTATCAGCATGTTGAAAGTTAATTTCTGTGAATTAATGATATTTTTAACTCATAGAAATCTATTTTTATCTATATAATAGAAATAAATGCATATAAAATTATGTTAGCATGTTAAATTATTTCTTACAGCATGATAAAATTCTTCACAGCATGACGAAAATTCTTCCAGCATATTAGGATGATGACAGCATGATATAAATGATTTTTAGTATATTAAACTATTTATCAGCGTATTTCTCCTATTAAATGGATGATAGAATATTGTAAAAAATTACTTTTCAGCATGATAAAAATCTTATTGTTATCAGGAAAAATAAATAATCAGTATGATAACTTACTCCTATTAACTTATCCAAAAATTACGTAGAAAACTCATTATAGCATATTACGTGTTAGTTTTAACGCCTAATAATGTATTTTTAGTGTGTTAAAAATTAATTCCAGCAAGAAAAATATATTTTTATCACCTTACCAGTAGAATCATGTGCTGGAGCTATTTTAACATGTTAGAGATATTTTCATCATGCTAGGATTTATTTCTATGAATTAAACTAAATTCTTAGCAATTCACTAAGATAATACAAAATAAATCTTTTTGTTTAAGAAACTAGTTCCTTGATATTAAAAGACCCTAAAACAACCCCAAAACTTGTTAAACCAACGGAATACAATGTTAAACTATGGAGTTAAGAGTATTCTAATGATTGCATTTTCCTACTTATCATTCGTTCTTGAATTCCACGACTTAATTGTCGTTAAACATGATGCCTAAATTTAACTCTCTACTCTTCTTGTTACTCTGATGTTTTGTCAGATCTGTACTTTTTACAATTTAGTTTATTCCTTGAAATTCATTGGCCATGATTACTTGAGAAAATGTCTAGACAACTTGGGATCCTTGATCCAATAAATCAATGCCATCGCATCATAGGGGCCCGGTCTGGTCCTGGGGAGAGCGCCCGAAAAATAAGTGAGCCCATGGGATGTTAATGACATGGTGAGGTATTGCACCGAGTACTTGACTAGTGTGACGTCTACGACATTCAATCTATTATTATTCTTGTACTTGATCGTGAATTACTTCATGTTTTAAATACTTGCTTGTTGGCCAATTATTATTGCAATTGCTCTTATTCAAATTCTTGTACTTGTCATTATTGTTAATTGTTATCTTTTAATTCTTGACCTTGCGAGATCTTATTATATTGTCCTTGATCTCGTTATTTATTTCCTTGCTTATCATTGCATACAACATGTAATTAAGTCATTAACTACGTAAATTTGCCTGTTATTACCTACTGAGCGTCAGCTCATAGTGTTGTTTTTCCCCTTTTCCAGGTTATTCAGGTGGTGACGGTTACACAGACGGGGAGGGACATGAGTGATTCTAGAGTGTACTTGTACCTAGATGCCTACTGAGCGTCAGCTCATAGTTTTGGGAGTTATGTTTGATCGTGTTTAAACAGTGTTGATCATTGTAATAAAAGTATTCCTTCCTTAGCAATGTTTATTGTTAGTTTAGAATAAATGTTATTTCTAGCTCGTTATTGACTGTACGTCCCGATATTCCGCGTCGGGGCGTGACAGTTTAGGTGGTATCAGAGCCTAGGTTTAATAATCCTAGGTTTTCTAAGTGTCATCATAGGACCCCGACCTCGTCTAAGTTTAAGGACCTGACCTGGTGAGATTGGGTAGAACTCAGGTTAAGTTAATACCTTGCTTGTGAAATTAACTATCTTATGACCCTAAATGATCTATTTCTTATGTAGGCATTTGAGATGGCAGCTGAACGTGCGGAGTGGAGAAACTTGCAACGCACGGTTCAAGGCCTCACGCAGGCGTTACAACAAGTGGCTCAAGCTGGAGCTGTAAATCATGGCACCGGTGATCTATACCGAACTTCCGAGGGATGAATCCGCCAAGGTTCACTGGTTCGACTGACCCCGACGAAGCCGAGCACTGGCTAGACGAGATGGGAAGGATCTTCGAAGTTATGCAATGCACCAACCAAGAGCGTGTCCTTTTATCTACTTTCCAACTGGAACGTGATGCACGTACTTGGTGGGATTCTATCAAGGCGACTCTGGGTGATCAGCAGGTTACGTGGGAAGAGTTCGAGGAATTTTTCAACGGCAAGTATTTTTCTGACCGGGTACAAGAGAAGAAAGCGGCGGAGTTCGCGGCCCTGAAACAGCGAGGTCTGTCCGTGGCAGAGTATGAGGCTCAATTTTCACGGCTTTCTCGTTATGCTACACACCTTATTTCCACCGAGAAGATGAAGGCGAAGCGTTTTCTCAACGGTCTGAGGCTGCATTATATTAATCAGTTGGCGCCGATGGAAATCTCTACATATTCTGAAATGGTAAGGAAAGCGCAAGTCCTGGAAGATACCTTAGAGATGACGGAGCGAATCCGTGGAAAAGGCACCAAGAAGGAGCAACCGAAGGATTTCAAGAATGCTAAACCCGGATATGGCACTGGCAAGAAGAGGCCCGTGAGTGGGTCTAGTTCGTGGACCGAATCTGGAACGTGGAAGGGCAAGATGCCAAAGCATGAAGACAAGAAGCCTAGCCCTGTTGTACCGTTCAAGGGCGTATGCAAATTCTGTGATCGTCCTGGTCACAAAATGGAGGAGTGCTGGCGCAAGCTAGGCGCCTGTTTGCGTTGTGGAAGCAGGGAGCACCGTATCCCTAACTGTCCCTTATTATCGGAACAAGCTATCCCGGCGAAACCTCAAGTCTTCAAGAAACCACAAGGCAAGCTCCAAGCTCTGCATGCAAATGAAGCAGAAACAGCCGAGGATGGTGGACTCGTCGAAGGTACTCTTATTATACTCGACAAGCCAGCATTTGTTCTTTTTGATACTGGTGCAACGCATTCATTTATTTCTCAGAGATTTGCTAAGTCTTTAGCTATGGAACCTGTTCTGATGAATTCTCCGTTAGAGATATCAACCCCTATTGGTTCTAGATCGGCAATTCAGCTTTTCTATCCTTCTAGTAAGGTTATGATTGATGAGCAGAATTTACCAGCTGATTTAGTTTGCATAGATATGAAGGATTACGACGTAATCCTAGGAGCTGATTGGTTGGCTAAGTATGAAGCCAATGTTCATTGCAGTTCTAGCTCGGTGTCTTTTAGTAGGCACCCGGAGTTATCTTTCATAGGAGTTAGACATCATAGCTCTATGTCGCTTATTTCAGCCCTTCGTGCTGATAAGCTAATGAGGCGAGGATGTGAGGCATTTCTAGCCTTTGTCCATGCTACTCCTGAGCAGCAGATTGAGATTAAGGACATTCCTGTTGTCCGAGAATTTCTTGATGTCTTTCCAGAGGAACTACCTGGACTTCCGCCTGAGCGGGAAGTAATCTTCTCTATTGATGTTTTTCCTGGCTCATCTCCTATTTCTCAAGCTCCTTATCGTATGTCTCCTGCGGAGCTGAGAGAATTGAAGCAGCAATTAATGGAATTATTCGAGAAAGGTTTCATTCGTCCGAGTACTTCCCCTTGGGGAGCCCCTGTATTGTTCGTCAGGAAGAAGGATGGTTCGATGAGGCTGTGCATCGATTATCGGCAATTGAATCAGTTGACTATCAAGAACAAATATCCATTGCCAAGGATCGATGAATTATTTGACCAGATAGCGGGAGCTCATTATTTTTCCAAGATCGATCTTCGATCAGGATATCACCAGTTGCGGATTAAGGAGGAGGATATTTTTAAAACGGCTTTCCGCAGCAGGTATGGTCACTTTGAATTTGTCGTTATGCCTTTTGGTCTAACGAATGCACCAGCAGCTTTCATGCAGTTGATGAACAGTGTGTTTAGACCCTATCTTGATCAATGGGTCGTGGTATTCATCGATGATATTCTGATTTATTCTAAGAATAAAGAGGAGCATGCCGAACATCTGAGAACGGCATTGCAGTTATTAAGAGATCACCAGCTGTATGCCAAGTTCAGTAAATGTGATTTCTGGCTGCAAGAGGTGTCCTTTCTAGGGCATATTATTACCAAAGAGGGCATCTCTGTTGATCCTTCGAAGGTTGAGGCAGTGAAGAATTGGGAGCAGCCCACTAGTGTGACTGAAATCAGAAGCTTCTTAGGCCTGGCAGGCTATTATCGCAGATTCATTCAAGATTTCTCCAAGATTGCGGTACCTCTTACCAGATTAACCCGCAAGGAGAACAAGTTCGAATGGTCAGAAGATTGTCAACGAAGTTTTCAGACTTTGAAGGAATGCCTAACTACGGCACCTATATTGACTTTACCTTCTGGTGAAGGAGGTTTTGTGGTCTATACTGATGCATCTGGAATTGGTCTAGGCTGTGTGCTTATGCAGCATGGGAAGGTGATTGCCTATTCTTCTAGGCAGTTGAGGAAGCATGAAGAGAATTACCCTGTTCATGATCTGGAACTTGCAGCAGTTGTGTTTGCTTTGAAGATTTGGAGGCATTATTTATATGGTGAAACATTCACGATATTCTCCGATCATAAGAGTTTAAAGTACTTATTCTCTCAGAAGGAACTCAATATGCGGCAGCGCAGATGGTTGGAGTATTTGAAGGATTTCGACTTCTCGATCGAGTATCATCCCGGTAAAGGCAATGTTGTGGCTGATGCATTGAGTCGGAAGCCTATAGCTAAATTGTCCAGTCTTATGTTGCATGAATGGAGGCTACTAGAACAGTTAGCTAGCCTGGATCTTAATGTTGACAATGATCGGGTGATGATTGCACAGATTCAACTTAAGCCCGAATTGTTGATAGAAATCAAGTCTTTGCAAGATAATGATCCCGAGCTGGTAGAAATCAAGGGAAGCTTGAGCAGTAGACCGGATTTCATGATGGCTGATGATGGAAGACTGCTATTTCAAGGACGAACGTGTGTACCTGATGTAGCTGAGATCAAGAACAAGATTCTCGACGAGGCTCATAGATCCAAATACACGATTCATCCTGGAGGTACTAAAATGTTCAAAGATTTGAAAAGATCTTTTTGGTGGCCGAATATGAAAAGAGAAGTGGCAGACTTTGTGAGTAGATGCTTGGTTTGTCAGCAAGTTAAGGCTGAACATTTCAGACCGGCAGGAAAGTTGAAACCGCTCGACATACCCCAATGGAAATGGGAAAGCATTGGCATGGATTTCATTATGGGTCTACCTAAGACTCGTGGTGGTTTTGATGCAATTTGGGTGATCGTCGACAGATTAACAAAATCAGCCCACTTCTTACCCATTAAGTCTAAATGGACAGTTGATGTCTTGGCAGCATTATATATGAAGGAAGTGGTAAGACTTCATGGCATTCCAGTCAATATTGTATCTGATCGAGACCCCAGATTCACTTCACATTTCTGGAAGGGATTGCAAGAGTCTTTGGGTACTCGTCTGAATTTCAGTACGGCTTTCCATCCACAGACAGATGGACAGACTGAAAGGACCAACCAGATAGTAGAGGATATGCTTCGAGCCTGCATGATTGATTTTGGAGGCAGTTGGAGTGATCATTTGGCATTAGTTGAATTCGCCTACAACAACAGCTATCAGTCCAGTATTCAGATGGCTCCATTTGAAGCTTTGTATGGAAGAAGCTGTCGATCCCCATTGTGTTGGGAAGAGGTAGGCGAGAAGCAATGGCTTGGACCGGATCTTATTTCGGAATCATCACAGAACATCCGTATTATCCGAGACCGGTTACAAGTAGCCCAATCAAGACAGAAGAGTTATGCCGACACAAGGAGAAGAGCATTAGAATTTCAAGTTGGCGAGCATGTATTTCTGAAAGTCTCTCCTACAAGAGGGATTCGAAGATTTGGCATTCATGGCAAGCTTAGTCCGAGATATATAGGTCCGTTCGAGATTCTGGATAGAGTGGGAGAAGTTGCTTACAGACTGGCATTACCGCCGTAGTTATCTGGCGTACACAATATTTTCCATGTGTCTATGTTACGGAAATATGTGTATGACCCCACTCATATCATTCAGCAAGTGGATTTTGAATTGAAGGAAGATTTGACCTATGAAGAAAGACCTATCAAGATTCTGGACCGGAAGCAACAGCAACTACGGAATCGTTCTATACCTATGGTCAAAATTCAGTGGAGTCGGCGTGGAACCGAAGAAGCCACTTGGGAATCTGAAGATACTATGCGGAAGCGGTATCCCGACTTGTTCTAGGTGAGCTAGTCTTCCCCTATCTCTATATTATAGTGCAGTGAATTTGGAGGACCAAATTCTTTAAGTGGGGGAGGGTGTAATACCCCAAATTCTTTAAAAATTTATTTAGAAAGTTATTTGAAATTATTTGGAATTTATTTAAATTTATTTGAATTAATGAGAATTATTCGAAATTAATTAGATTAATTCTTTAACAAATAGAATAAGTCACTTTTCAACTATTTTATAAAAATCAATAAAAATTATATTCTTGTAGAATCAATTGTTTTTAACAATATTTCCTTCTGTGGCCAACCCTAAAAAAATCATTTATTAGGCTGAATTAGTGGATTAAGTCTTCCGAACTTAATATTTAACTATTTACGGAATAGTAGAAGTGGAAATTTTGTCTACCATATAAAAATTCATAAAATAGTAATTAAATAATAGCTGCATCACCTAACACTTTTGTCTATGACTAAGCCTAATAAAATCATTATCTAGGCCTAATCAGTGGGTTAAGTCCGACTTTCAACCTACCTAACCCGAAATTCGTGTTCACTATTCACCCCATCTTAAAACATCAAATTAGAGTTTGTTTCTCAACCAAATGAGGTGATTCTAGAGGCAAATGAAAGGTAATACATAGAGGATTAATAGCCCTCTATCAATCGAACCAAACCCCAACCCTAGCACATGGTGGCGGTTGAGTTTGGTGGAAGTCAACCTTGGCGGCGCCATTTTCAAACACCACCTTGCGTGGTCGATTTCTCCCAACTACGAAGTCTCCAGAAGCTCTATGAGCTATCAAAATGAAGCTCTACGAGTCTACTTTCATTTGGTGGCTGTGGTGTTCGCATTGGATTCAGATCTAGGAAGTTCTTGGTCGTTTAGTGGAGGTGGGTCGGCTGCCGTCGTCCTCCTTCCTCTCCTCTTTGATCCTTCGATTGAGGTAGGTTTCCTTAACCAAAATCAGCTTATGAATATATCAAATTGTTCCTCTCGACGAGATCTTTCCAGTGGTTGTAAAAGCCCTAAATTTCATTAGGTATCCGAGGAGATATCGAGGTTTTTCTAAGGTGCTGTCCGATTCGTTCTTCATTCTAGGTCGTGGTTTTGTTCTTCCAAATCAGGTTGGTAATCTTAACCAAAATTCGTAAATAGATAGTCTATCTTGATCAGCTCGACGAGCTCTTTCATTTGGCAGTAAAAGCCCAATTTCTATTGGGTATTCAGGAAGTTATCAAGGGATCTTTGAGGGCTATCAAGGATCGTTGGGTATTCTTGTAGCTGGGTTTGATCTTCATTTAAGGTAGGTTCTAACAGACCTAACTTTAATTATTATACATGAATGAATCCTCATCATGTTAGCTTCCTTTTAACGTTGAAAGCCCTAATTTTTATCAATCATACTAGGTTAATTTCTCGATTTAGTAAGCATATGTCTATGTTAGGGTTTTAAGTGCACCTTTTAGGATTAAGCTTGATTTCACGTGGATAATCACAGGCTAAACTTAAAATTGAGCATACCATCTTGTGCATCTTCCTCTTATCTTTCCATTGATATCTTGTTTGCTGAATTTCATCAAGAATTTCCATTGATATCTTGTGCATCTTCCTCTTATCATATTATTTCATATAATAGAGAATAAAAGCATATAAAATATATATATCAGCATGTTAAAATATTCCTAATATCTGAAAATTCATGAAAAATATATTCTGATATTATCAGCATGTTGAAAGTTAATTTCTGTGAATTAATGATATTTTTAACTCATAGAAATCTATTTTTATCTATATAATAGAAATAAATGCATATAAAATTTTGTTAGCATGTTAAATTATTTCTTACAGCATGATAACATTCTTCACAGCATGACGAAAATTCTTCCAGCATATTAGGATGATGACAGCATGATATAAATGATTTTTAGTATATTAAACTATTTATCAGCGTATTTCTCCTATTAAATGGATGATAGAATATTGTAAAAAATTACTTTTCAGCATGATAAAAATCTTATTGTTATCAGGAAAAATAAATAATCAGTATGATAAATTACTCCTATTAACTTATCCAAAAATTACGTAGAAAACTCATTATAGCATATTACGTGTTAGTTTTAACGCCTAATAATGTATTTTTAGTGTGTTAAAAATTAATTCCAGCAAGAAAAATATATTTTTATCACCTTACCAGTAGAATCATGTGCTGGAGCTATTTTAACATGTTAGAGATATTTTCATCATGCTAGGATTTATTTCTATGAATTAAACTAAATTCTTAGCAATTCACTAAGATAATACAAAATAAATCTTTTTGTTTAAGAAACTAGTTCCTTGATATTAAAAGACCCTAAAACAACCCTAAAACTTGTTAAACCAACGGAATACAATGTTAAACTATGGAGTTAAGAGTATTCTAATGATTGCATTTTCCTACTTATCATTCGTTCTTGAATTCCACGACTTAATTGTCGTTAAACATGATGCCTAAATTTAACTCTCTACTCTTCTTGTTACTCTGATGTTTTGTCAGATCTGTACTTTTTACAATTTAGTTTATTCCTTGAAATTCATTGGCCATGATTACTTGAGAAAATGTCTAGACAACTTGGGATCCTTGATCCAATAAATCAATGCCATCGCATCATAGGGGCCCGGTCTGGTCCTGGGGAGAGCGCCCGAAAAATAAGTGAGCCCATGGGATGTTAATGACATGGTGAGGTATTGCACCGAGTACTTGACTAGTGTGACGTCTACGACATTCAATCTATTATTATTCTTGTACTTGATCGTGAATTACTTCATGTTTTAAATACTTGCTTGTTGGCCAATTATTATTGCAATTGCTCTTATTCAAATTCTTGTACTTGTCATTATTGTTAATTGTTATCTTTTAATTCTTGACCTTGCGAGATCTTATTATATTGTCCTTGATCTCGTTATTTATTTCCTTGCTTATCATTGCATACAACATGTAATTAAGTCATTAACTACGTAAATTTGCCTGTTATTACCTACTGAGCGTCAACTCATAGTGTTGTTTTCCCCCCTTTCCAGGTTATTCAGGTGGTGACGGTTACACAGACGGGGAGGGACATGAGTGATTCTAGAGTGTACTTGTACCTAGATGCTTACTGAGCGTCAGCTCATAGTTTTAGGAGTTATGTTTGATCGTGTTTAAACAGTGTTAATCATTATAATAAAAGTATTCCTTCCTTAGTAATGTTTATTGTTAGTTTAGAATAAATGTTATTTCTAGCTCGTTATTGACTGTACGTCCCGATATTCCGAGTCGGGGCGTGACACACACACACACACACACACACACACACACACACACACACACACACACACACACACACACACACACACACACACACACACACACACACACACACACACACACACACACACACACATATATATAATTTGACCTTATACAAGCATTTAAGAATTTTTATTTGATATTCAAAATATCTTGGCATATGATTAACTCATTTGTTAATCATTAAACCCTTATATACGTGGCTCATATCTATTAGTAATTTGCATGTGTATATGTATATATAAGGCCCATTAGCCTAAGTTAATTTTATATGGAAGGCCTATATGGCTATCGGGTTTACCATTTCTGTTTCATATACTTCATTAATTTGGTGTGGTTGGTCCCAACATACATTAGGATCTTAGTAATACTTCATATAGAGATTTTATTCCTCATAATTTCATTTACTTTTATTAGTCATTGTTCTGGGTATCAGAGGCAGGTTCGATCCTAGTAAAAAAAATATTTGTTTTTCTTTTTTTTTATTTTTTTAAAAAATATTAATTAGCCACTTATTTATTCTAAGAACTTTATACCTAAATATTTATCTATGCTATAATATTAACTATTTAGAGGAATATGTAGCTATCATCATGTGTATATTATCTTTTCTCATGAATATTTTCTTCCTAAAATTACAGGGTGTTACACCCTCCCCCACTTAAAAGAATTTGGTCCCCAAATTCACATCATCTTATACTCAAGATGGGGAAACTAGCTATAACCCATCATAATAAAGAAAAATCTTGAACATATCAATTGGAAAAGAATTTAATTTAGGTTCGAGGATGTGGTTACCTTCCATGGCTTTTCCTTTGGCTAGCTCGGCTCCTATTAAAACTTGAGTTTCTCCTGAAAGCTTCTTGATCGGAACAGGGCATATAGCGATTTTATGGTCTAAGCTCCCGCAACGAAGGCATGCTCCCGACTTCCGCCAGCACTTCTCCGATTTGTGACTATATCGACCACAAAACTCACACTTACCTTGAGAGGAATCTTCCTCTTTCTTACGCTTCTTGCATTTCATACACTTCCTACACCCTCGGGAACTACCACTCATGTTTGGCCTCTTCTTGGTTACGGCGAACTTCTCAAATTTTTTGACTTGGGCCTTTCCTTCTATTCATTCTTTTTCTTCTACCGTCTTCTCTAACTCTTGGACTCTTCAGACAAGGTCTGCATAAGCATGGACATCCACCAAGACCATTTCAGGGACAAAGTTTGGTTTGGATGCCTCTATTCTAATTATGTTCCAACAAGATTAATTGGGGAGATTAATTATTGGCATAAAATTTTTGATAATTAATAGGAATGAGACTTGAATATTTTATCCTTTCTTTATAATATATCCCCAGGCTTTACCCACTCTCACGGAATTCTTATAGGATGACCAACAAAGATGACTCAACCTTTCTCCTGGACTTAATGGCCTAGGAATTTGAAAGCCGAAGCTCTGATACCACCTCTGTCACGCCCCGAACCGATAGTAGCGAAACGTGTCGTTTGCTCGGAACGTGGCAGTTAACAGTCGTGAATAATCAAGAGCATGAAACATGACACCAACTAATTTGAGGCAATAAATAAAAAAAGTTATTCCAAATATAAGTCTATTACAAATTTTCAACTTTAATAAAAAGACTCGGGAATGTTGGCCCAGAGAGATGGCAGATAAGAAGGGCGGTTGAATTGTCCCCTTGCCGAGATGGCGAATTTTAAAAAACTTTCTCACTCAATTACAACAGATATAGAATTAACAACATTGATTAACAAAAACTTCAAGTGAGATTAAGATATTCTCTCAATCTATCCGATCTCACTCGGACAACCAATCCAACAAGCGATGAACGATTACTGATAAACAGATAGCAGAGCTAGCGAAGTGTAGTGGTGTAGTGAAATAAAAATCAATAAGATAACCTGTGAAGGGAGATAGGAGAAATGAACAGTCACACAGGCAATAACAATAAACACAGGGATTTTTAGGTGGTTCGAGACCACGACGGGCTCCCTACATCCACCCCTCACCAAACCCGGTGAGGCTTCACTAACACGCTACCGAAGTAGCAACACAGGGATGAACCCCAACCACACACACGCTGCTTCCGCAGCAATACACACATGAGGCCTTGCCTCAACACGCTGCCACTGCAGCACACACACACGTTCGGGGAACGTACCCCGGACACAACAACCACACGGAGTCGCAGCTCCGTTCACACACCACCAAACACGGGGAGACTTTCCCCACAATAAACCCACACACGCGGAGATACAACTCTGCCCACACACAGTGTATTTCGAGTTCAATAAAGCAAGAGATCATTCAATACATGCTCGTACTCAGAATAGACTGAAGAAGAATCTTCAGAATAAACTAAAGAGGGATGGAGAAGTATATCCTTAATATATGGCCGGCCTTGAGATGATCTCTTTGAAGCTTTCAAGGTGAGGGAAGGTCGATCTTCTACAGGTATGAAGCCCCACGAACTCGACTGCAGATCTAGCTTGTTCCCCACATGAAGGCTTGATAGAATGGGTGTATCTTTGAGTTCCCTTGACCAAGAACGTTCCTACAAGATGAAACAACAGTGAAGCCCTCAGAAAATGTTCTCCCTCTCAACCTTACGGCCAAACCCTCTTTTCTTTCTATGTTTACTATGTAGAAATTGCAGCTAACAAATATATGCTAAGACAGAATATGGAAATGAAGAAGCAAGAGATCCCCCTTTAGATTCTTCAATGCAACTCAAAGATAGAATGGAAGGGTGCACTTAGAAAGGATAAACCAAAGAGTAGAAGCAGCCGTCCCTTGTAGATCTGAACGCCTAGGTTGCAGATGGTGGAGAACAGCCGTAGCTGCCAACAGATCTGAGCTCAGGCTCTTGAACGCGATCCACATCAGTCTCTTCTTCCTCCTCCACAAGTGTGCGATGCCCTCTCCATCGTTCCTGCACAGAATAGAACAATATCAGCCCAAGGGGGTGTGTTCTACGAATGGAAATAGCAAAGGATATATAGGGTATATAATGGATAGATAAAAGACAAGAAAACCCATGTATAAACCTCCCATAACCCTTCTATTATATGTATATAAACCCTAGGGGTATAGGGTAAAAATCCATGGCAATCGGACCCTCTAATGGGGTTTTCGTAGACAATCCGGAAATCACGATCTGGACGTCCCAGAAAAAGTGTCGACCTCTAGGGTCGACACTCGTATCAACGAGATCAGCCAAAAATACGAAATCCAGAGTTTAAACAAAAGTGTCGACCCATGGGGTCGACCTTTTTTTCATGTGGTTCTGTGCTGAGATAAAATCAGGACCCTGGGTAAAAAGTGTCGACCTCTGGGGTCGACCTTTTTTACCGGATGTTCTGTTCTAGTTAAAACAGTATAACCCAACATAAAGTGTCGACCTTTGGGGTCGACACTTTTTTGTCAGCATAATAGAAATCAATACAAAACAGCATACCGTGTAATAAGCGTCAACCTCTACGGTCGACACTTTTACTGACATAAATGAAAACTCAATAAAACTCAATAGAAACCTTACAAAACCTCTCCCAAACATTAAAAATAATTAACCATGTGTTGAAACATGATATTGGCATACATTAAGGCACGTTTCAACATAAGCCAATGAAAGTGACAATTATATTGAATTTCAAACTATTAGGTCCTCAACTTTTCAAATGAAATCAATTGAAACTAAGAAAAATATTAAGGACCAATAAAACATAATTAAACCCCATTCAAGTACAATCAAATGGCATGCATGAGGGGTTTTAAAACATCAAATCAAATCGGGTCTTGAGAGAAGGAATGGGAATCGAATTGAGCATGATGCATCGTGAAGCTCACTTAGTCAAAAGACAATTAAGTAGCCAAATAAATTGAACCCAACTTACCCACTTGGAAACATATACTAAAATGAATTCTTACCATGTTTACAAAGGTTTGTGGGTATCTTGAAACCTACACTTTCAACCAATTCAATTTCATGAGAATTAAGTCAAGGTGATTCAAGAAATCATTTTCAACCCATTTGAAATCATGACTTGGCCGATAGAATAGCATGTAGTGAAGATGCTAGAACTATCAAGTCTACCTGCAGTGAGGTACATCAACATGGACATGTATCTCTTGTACATGGATCCAAATCAACTCACATACATGAGAAATAGATTAAGCCTTATCTTCCCATGTCAAAATACATTCCAACATAAACTCTTACCTTGGATCCAAAGCTGTGGATAATATTAACCTACATATTCTGAAAATTCAGAAGCAAGTCGATATTTAACCAAGGTATTTGAAGAACCCAATTTCAAAACACTTCTCCAACCATGTTTATCTCAACAAATAAGAACCTACAAATTTGTATATCAAAAATACAGCTGTGAGCATAATACAAACACAATCATCAAATTCAGTCCAAGGACTTCCAAATTCAGTTCAAGACAATTAAGTTCAGTTTCAATCAAGTTCAGTTCTATAATCTCAAGTTGATCATGAAAATACCATATGCATGACTGCAAAACACCCAACACAGGGTCGGTGAACATATGAGCAAGGTCAGTGCAAAAACATCAAAGATATGTACCTGTAGGACCATGCTTCATAACAAGGTAGGGACTAAGGCTCAATGAGCCAGGGGTCGACCCATTCCAAGGGAAATGGAAAACTGTTTTAGCAGACTAATGCATAGCTATTCAAGTTCAGTCCAATCAGAGATAGGGGAATTTCCAAAGCAATCTGAGAAACAACTATCACTAAACAATCATTAAAAGCAAGCGTAAAGTCATATCCACTAAAACCAATCTTCTCACATTGAAATGTAGACAATATAAGTCTAGGAACATGATAGGGCTTTTAACCCCAATCAAGACAGTATGAACAAGATCCACATGAAAGCTCCAAATCTTCATGCACAGCACGCATGAGTCGACTTCAGAAATGTATTCAGGAAGGACCTTGGAATTTCAACTTACAAAACAAGATATCATCATGTTAGCTTGTTTATCACGAAGATGCCATGAAGCATAAAATACACAATATATTAGAATCATCAAAACCATTGTCAAAGACAACGAGGGGGCGCATAGAACCTAACAATCTCCCCATTTTTGATGATGACAATATATTGTGACTATTCAAAGTTCTCTCCCACTTTGGTATTATCAAAAAAAAATGGGGGACCAAGGATCAATTGTGAAGATTTCAAAAATGAATGAGATATGTGCGCATGAACCCATCAATTAACTTCCCATGAAGGGAAGGTGTATGAACTGAAAACCAAGCAAAAGTTTGGAATTTGATATGCATTCAGCAGATGTGTGATCTAAGTGCAAGTGCTCATTTTTTTCAATTTTAGGTATATGTATAACTAAATATGCACAAGTAGTATAAGGAAACTATATGTAAATTCTGAAAACTAAGTATGCACAAAATGTATAGTGCTAAACAGCACGTTGTTCTCCCCAATTGTCAAGAATAAAAATCAACAGACAATGGGTTATTTAACATGTTATCTACAAGTATGACCTAGAGATGCAAACTGTGGAATGAAGTATGATATGAACAAGACGGATCAAGCATTCAAGCATTCAAACACGCATAACAAGATATAGACTCATGCAAGTCCCTTCGGGACGGGTGTAAGGATAATGCAATTGATCGTTGAACATGAAGTGCATGAACAATACTAAGAAGGTCGTGCTTACATAAATAAAGTACTACATTAACCATGAAAGACGACTGATTCATAGAGGACATTCAAACAATCAAACCCAAGGTGCATATGTGAAGATTGAGCAATGAAGTTCAAGTCAATATGGAAAATCAGATTTTCTAAGGAACACTAAAAAGAACATCTCATCCCTACACTTTCATACACAATGCTCGAGTATCGGTAGCTACGTATGACCCCAAATTTTAATTACTAAAGATGGTGTGACTAACCTTTTGACACGAGTCATGCCCTTTGTTTCAGGGGCAATTCCCGGTTACTCAGTTTCGTCACCTTTTTGATGTGGATGAGACACTTTTTAACGCGAGTTGCATCCTTTGTCTCAGGGACACTTCCCGGCTACTCGGTGGCAAATCACACTTATTTTTATATGGATTAGTTTCTCCTTTCGACGCGAGTTTCCTCCTTTATTTCAGAGGGGATTTCCGGCTACTCGGATCCACTTCCACTTATACAAATTTTTGAAGGGGTAAACAGCTTTTTCCTCACGAGACATGTGATTTCTATGTAGAGAATCAATAGCCCTCTAAAGTGTAGAATAGAAAATAGTAATCCTTATTACATTGAATCATTATCTCAAAAAGGTGCATTTTGTGTAGGTGGTTGTATTGAATGTAAACGATGAATTAGTCTTATCATAGTAATGTCTCCCCCTAAATGTATGCACGGTTATAAAAACTCTCCCCCTTAATATATACCATAAAATAAACATGTCTAAATCAATACAATTTCATTTAGCAAGGGATGAGTCATAGAAGGAGTCAAAAAGGGGTTGTATAAAGTTTATACATGCATTCAACCAGAGATTTTTCAATGACTTCAAGCAGATTGATTATCGGCACTTGGCAGAGAACGTAGGTCCGAAGACCACCTCACGCGTAGTGAAAGCTTCCGGCTGAACATAATCCAACCTTCCACTAACACCATTTTATATACCGAATAACCATGGTATTCAAGCACAGAAGTATGCAATGATATGCAAGTGTATGCATATAACTTGAAAAGATGATTAAAAATTTTCTTTATTTGTAAGTATGCAAAGATGTGTATGATATGTGCAATGAGTATCATGCAAGTAAGCGTGTAAGCTGTATATGCAAAAGTGAACCATTATTCACATGATGTGACTCAGAGTGTGAAAGACATTATGCACAGACCAGAGCATTCAAAGACAGATTTTTATTTGCAAAAATTGAGGAAGGTGTGTATGAAAAACAACTATGCATATCCAAAGTGAGGCATTAAGAAAAACACCAGACTTACTCACAAAATGTGAGATAGCTCCAAACACAAGTTTTTACCTTTGTAGGTCTTTGGGAGTGAACCTAAGCAAATTGATTTTCAATTCCAAGCCAATTTTCTTTCTCACCTTGAGAGCCCGTTGTTCATTATCAATCCTTGGTCTCAAGGTGCCCCTACAAAAGAAATTCTCATTTCGAAGATTTGGGTACCCAAGCCATCTTGGGTCCCCGAGGGGTTAGCTCTAATATAGACAAGTGTGTTCTTTTTCTTTTTCCTCTCATACCACTCATCGTCGGCCCTCATCATGGTACACTCATCCATGGAATGTCCATTCAGGCCACAGTAAAAATAATAAAAAGAGTTTCTTTTCTTGAACCGATTATCATCTTCTTTCATCACATAACAGTCATTCACTACATGTCCAGATTTGCCACAATAATGACATGAAAGATTTTTGTTGACAAACCAATTATCATCATTTTCTTTCGTGAAACAATTTTCAAAAGCATGACCATGCAACCCACAACAAAATCAATGAATGTTCTGGGTTTTCTTTGTGGGTTTCTCATGATTTTTAGAGTTGTCACCCATTTCCATTCTTGATTTTAATGCATGTACATCATCAGATTTCATCATGTAACAGTCATACATGTCATGATCATAGTTACCACAATAAAAACATGAAAGATTTCTTCTTTTCTTTGATTCATGAACATGTTTACCAATTTGAGAATTTTCATGCATACAAGGAAAATCAACATCATTTTTGTCTTTTGAATTTTGCTTATCATACAAACACAAAGACTCGTTCAAGCTCTTAACTTCATTCTCCAATGACAAAATATGCAATTCAGACTTAGCCATTTCATTTTCACACAATGCAAGTTTCTCATTCAATAAAGAATTGATAGCTTTAAAACTTACAATTTCTTGTTCCAAAATATGAAAGTTTTCAGAATTATCAACAATGACATGCTTTCCTTTTTCAAACGTGTGAATTTTATCATTCAACAAATTATTTTGATTTTTCAAATTATCAATTTCTTTAGCAAGCTTTTCATTCTGTAGAAGTTCATTGAGTAAGACTTGATCACTTTCTGAACAGCTCAATTTACTTCTAGAATCCGTTTCGAGGCTTTCAAGTTCTGAAAGTTTAGCCAATAAAGATTCATTTTCCTTTTTCAAACAAGTAATGGTTTCTTTATGGCTATCTATCTCATGCACATGCGACTTAACCAATTTCTCAAATTCAGTGTATTTTTCACATGGAGAATTATCTACAGACGAATTTTCATTTGTGGAACACTTGACACAAGGAGTGTTAACATGAGAACAATCATCAAGTTTCCTTTTGATTTTTCTATTTTCAGATTTTAAAGCTTTGTATCTTTCAACAAGTTCATCATAAGCGTCCATCAATTCATCATAACTCAAATCACTTTCCTCATCAGAGTCAGAGCTAGAGTTTACCTTTGAGCTCTCTTCACTTTGACGCTCAATTTCATCGTTTGCCGCTAAGCAGTCACCGTCGTTGCAACTTTCTTTTTGGGCTTCGATCAGCCCGTCCCAAATTTCTTTGGCTATCTTACAAGATAAAATAAATGGAAATTGATTAGTGTCCAAGGCAGCCATAAGAGCATTTAAAACAAACAAATTATCCGAATTCATTTTCTTATGTTCATCAGTCCACCTTAATTCATTTTTGGGTAAGACATGTGGACCATGAGAGATTAAGCTCATGAGTTTCGGATCAAAACCACAAATCCAAACACAAAACTTTCCTATCCAAGAAGTATAATCAAAACCATTGTAAACAGGAATAGAATTCAAGCTAGCCATCATGAAAATGATCTTTACTCCTAGACCATGAGGTCCGTTAAAAAATCAGAGACTGAGCTTTGATACCAATTGTTGGCCCAGAGAGATGACGGACAAGAAGGGGGTTGAATTGTCTCCTTGTCGAGATGGCGGATTTTAAAAAACTTTCTCACCCAATTACAACAGATGTAGAATTAACAACGCTGATTAACAAAAACTTCAAGTGAGATTAAGATATTCTCTCAATCTATCCGATCTCACTCGGACAACCAATCCAACAAGCGATGAACGATTACTGATAAACAGATAGCAGAGCTAGCGAAGTGTAGTGGTGTAGTGAAATAAAAATCAATAAGATAACATGTGAAGGGAGATAGGAGAAATGAACAGTCACACAGGCAATCACAATAAACACAGGGATTTTTAGGTGGTTCGGGACCACGATGGGCTCCCTACGTCCACCCCTCACCAAACCCGGTGAGGCTTCACTAACACGCTACCGAATTAGCAACACGGGGATGAACCCTAACCACACACACGCTGCTTCCGCAGCAATACACACACGAGGCCTTGCCTCAACACGCTGCCACTGCAGCACACACACACACACGTTCGGGGAACGTACCCCGGACACAACAACCACACAGAGTCGCAGCTCCGTTCACACACCACCAAACACGGGGAGACTTTCCCCACAATAAACCCACACACGCGGAGATACAACTCTGCCCACACACATTGTATTTCGAGTTCAATAAAGCAAGAGAATATTCAATACATGCTCGTACTCAGAATAGACTGAAGAAGAATCTTCAGAATAAACTAAAGAGGGATGGAGAAGTATATCCTTAATATATGGCCGGCCTTGAGATGATCTCTTTGAAGCTTTCAAGGTGAGGGAAGGTCGATCTTCTACAAGTATGAAGCCCCACGAACTCGGCTGCAGATCTAGCTTGTTCCCCACATGAAGGCTTGATAGAATGGGTGTATCTTTGAGTTCCCTTGACCAAGAACGTTCCTACAAGATGAAACAACAGTGAAGCCCTCAGAAAATGTTCTCCCTCTCAACCTTACGGCCAAACCCTCTTTTCTTTCTATGTTTACTATGTAGAAATTGCAGCTAACAAATATATGCTAAGACAGAATATGGAAATGAAGAAGCAAGAGATCCCCCTTTAGATTCTTCAATGCAACTCAAAGATAGAATGGAAGGGTGCACTTAGAAAGGATAAACCAAAGAGTAGAAGCAGCCGTCCCTTGTAGATCTGAACGCCTAGGTTGCAGATGGTGGAGAACAGCCGCAGCTGCCACCAGATCTGAGCTCAGGCTCTTGAACGCGATCCACATCAGTCTCTTCTTCCTCCTCCACAAGTGTGCGATGCCCTCTCCATCGTTCCTGCACAGAATAGAACAATATCAGCCCAAGGGGGTGTGTTCTACGAATGGAAATAGCAAAGGATATATAGGGCATATAATGGATAGATAAAAGACAAGAAAACCCATGTATAAACCTCCCATAACCCTTCTATTATATGTATATAAACCCTAGGGGTATAAGGGTAAAAACCCATGGCAATCGGACCCTCTAATGGGGTTTTCGTAGACAATCCGAAAACCACGATCTAGACGTCCCAGAAAAAGTGTCGACCTTTAGGGTCGACACTCGTATCAACGAGATCAGCCAAAAATACGAAATCCAGAGTTTAAACAAAAGTGTCGACCCATGGGGTCGACCTTTTTTTAATGAGGTTTTGTCCTGAGACAAAATAAGGACCCTGGGTAAAAAGTGTCGACCTCTGGGGTCGACCTTTTTTACCGGAGGTTCTGTTCTAGTTAAAACAGCATAACCCAACATAAAGTGTCGACCTCTGGGGTCGACACTTTTTTATCAGCATAACAGAAATCAATACAAAACAGCATACCGTGTAATAAGTGTCGACCTCTAGGGTCGACACTTTTACTGACATAAATGAAAACTCAATAAAACTCAATAGAAACCTTACAAAACCTCTCCCAAACATTAAAAACAATTAACCATGTGTTGAAACATGGTATTGGCATACATTAAGGCACATTTCAACATAAGCCAATGAAAGTGACAATTATATTGAATTTCAAACCATTAGGTCCTCAATTTTCAAATGAAATCAATTGAAACCAAGAAAAACATTAAGGACCAATAAAACACAATTAAACCTCATTAACGTACAATCAAATGGCATGCATGAGGGGTTTTAAAACATCAAATCAAATCGGGTCTTGAGAGAAGGAATGGGAGTCGAATTGAGCATGATGCATCATGAAGCTCACTTAGTCAAAAGATAATTAAGTAGCCAAATAAATTGAACCCAACTTACCCACTTGGAAACATATACTAAAATGAATTCTTACCATGTTTACAAAGGTTTGTGGGTATCTTGAAACCTGCACTTTCAACCAATTCAATTTCATGAGAATTAAGCCAAGGTGATTCAAGAAATCATTTTCAACCCATTTGAAATCATGACTTGGCCGATAGAATAGCATGTAGTGAAAATGCTAGAACTATCAAGTCTACATGCAGTGAGGTACATCAACATGGACATGTATCTCTTGTACATGGATCCAAATCAACTCACATACATGAGAAATAGATTAAGCCTTATCTTCCCATGTCAAAATACATTCCAACATAAACTCTTACCTTGGATCCAAAGCCGTGGATAATATTAACCTGCATATTCTGAAAATTCAGAAGCAAGTCAATATTTAACCAAGGTATTTGAAGAACCTAATTTCAAAACACTTCTCCAACCATGTTTATCTCAACAAATAAGAACCTGCAAATTTGTATATCAAAAATACAACTGTGAGCACAATACAAACACAATTATCAAATTCAGTCCAAGGACTTCCAAATTCAGTTCAAGACAATTAAGTTCAGTTTCAATCAAGTTCAGTTCTATAATCTCAAGTTGATCATGAAAATACCATATGCATGACTGCAAAACACCCAACACAGGGTCGATGAACATATGAGCAAGGTCAGTGCAAAAACATCAACGATATGTACCTGTAGGACCATGCTTCATAACAAGGTAGGGACTAAGGCTCAATGAGCCAGGGGTCGACCCATTCCAAGGGAAATGGAAAACTGTTTTAGCAGACTAATGCATAGCTATTCAAGTTCAGTCCAATCAGAGATAGGGGAATTTCCAAAGCAAGCTGAGAAACAACTATCACTAAACTATCATTAAAAGCAAGCGTAAAGTCATATCCACTAAAACCAATCTTCCCACATTGAAATGTAGACAATATAAGTCTAGGAACATGATAGGGCTTTTAACCCCAATCAAGATAGTATGAACAAGATCCACATGAAAGCTCCAAATCTTCATGCACAGCACGCATGAGTCGACTTCAGAAATGTATTCAGGAAGGACCTTGGAATTTCAACCTACAAAACAAGATATCATCATGTTAGCTTGTTTATCACGAAGATGTCATGAAGCATAAAACACACAATATATTAGAATCATCAAAACCATTGTCAAAGACAACGAGGGGGCGCATAGAACCCAACATGGTTAACCCACTAACTATCAAATCACAATAGATTCAAACTAGGTTAGCCCACCTACTTATTTCCGGGTTAATACTCTTGCTATCAAATCAAAAATAGGCCAACTATGGACTAACCTAAGTAGTTTAATTTAACCCAAATTCCCTACCAAAGTGAGGCCGAGAAATTAAGAATTTTAACGTCAAGATTGTGAAAATATGTGAATTTCTTTTAATTATTAAAAAATTATTTAGTTTCTTTTCAAAAATGACTCGAAATTAACTTTTGATAAAGACGTGAAGGGTGATATTTAATACTTATATTTCTCTAGATTTTAAAAAATAAATTTTAAAAGAAAAACACTCATTTAAAATATTTAATACTCTTTTCCCCCCACTTTATTTGTATTTCTTCCCATTATTAGAATTTGAGAAGATAACCTCAACAAAACACGCTTTCAATCTTTTAGCCTCACTTTGATATATGGTTAGTCCTGAGATAGTCATAGTTTAACCTAGGTTTAACTATTTTTGAAGTCCAAATTATTTTGATACTTAAACTTAGATTAAACCGGGAGGATGAGTATTAAACCCGGAGTAACTCTGAACTTCGAAATCACCTCCAGAGATAGATTTCGAAGGATTAACCCAACAATAAATGTGCAATAAATGCACCCTATCTCTCTCTCTCTCTCAATATTTTACTTATAAATATTATTGGGTTAACCCACTAACTACCAAATCACGATAGATTCAAACTAGGTTAACCCACCTACTTATTTCCTGATTAATACTCTTACTATCAAATTAAAAATAAACTAACTATGGACTAACCTAAATAATTTAATTTAACCCAAATTCCCTACCAAAGTGAGGCTTAAGTTAATCCACGTGAGAGTCGGCCACGTGGACCATGCCCCGCTCACTAATATCTACACCTGCATATGAACGGTGATACGACCCCTTTACACAGGCAATTATGAAGATTCCTTGAAGTGTACCTACCATGAAAGGGGTCTGTCACCACCCTATCTTAATTAGTGCAGATATATTAGTAAGATTTTTTTCAATATATTCCTCAATTAAAATTAAATTTATGTGAAAAATTATATTCCATTTATATTTTCATATATATCTTCTTTACGCGAAATAAATATTAGGCATACCTTAATCGTCACTCCTATAGTTAAAGATCGATAAAATCTAGTAAAGAGTGATGAAAAATTTGACGGAATATTCTATTACCAAAAAGACATACATGATATTAAATTTCCGTAAGAAGGATATACATGTAAATACCATAGTGCATAAGAGATCCCATCCTCACTGTCACGCTCCATCAGAAAGCAACATATGGGAGAACGAGGCACAACAAACCAAAAAGAGTACACCACACACCAGAGCAAATATCTCAAGTTTCCAATACCAACTCCATGAAAATGAGCCAAAGGGTGCCCTGATGTTTCACAAATTTTCATGTACAAGTATATATGGTTCTCTCTCATCAAATTAATTTCCCAACTTTCCATCCCTTCAAACTATTAAGTCTCTCTTTGGTATTGGTTTATCCCGGAGTTAGTTCTAAATTAACTCAGGGATAAACTTTTTTATACTTTGGTAAGGAGTTAGTGTTAGTCGGGTTAGGTTAAGAGCTAACTCAGGGATATTCCTGGGTTTTAAAACCCACACCCAAGAGTGGGTTAAGGTGGGTTAACCTCGTACCTCAATAAATGTTATCTTAAATGTCTCTCTCTCTCATAATAAATGCTATTTCTCTCTCTCATTATTACTAGGTTAACTTACTATTTACCAAATCATACTAGATTAAAATTAGGTTAGCCCACATCATTACTCCCAGATTAACTACCCTCCTACCAAATCAAAAATAGGTTAATTCCGGACTATTTTAATCGGGTTGACTTAACCCATCTTTAACCTAACTCCATACCAAAGCCACCCTAAGAGTGGAAGCACTAATACTTCACTCGTTTCTCTGATGCCAACTTTCATCCCTCAAAAGGATGGAAGCTGAACGAGGCTGCATGCCTCGGTTAATGTGCCAGAGGATGCAGATGATCTCAACGCCAAATGTTTGTGTTTACTACCCACACAATATGGGCTATGCCTATTAGACATCAGCCCCCTGATACAGCTATTTATTAATAAATCATCAAATTATTCTAACTCTTATTAAAAAATCCCTCGAGTTAAACACCATCTAAGAAAAAGAATATTTCATGGAATATTACTTCCTCTACTCCGTTGAAAATTTTATTTCCTATTTTACCCTCTCGTTCTCTCTCTCTGTCTGAGCACTGCCACCGGGGCTCTCTCTCGCCAATGCACAGGAGGTCAAGCAAGTGAAGGGGGAGACCCCCTCCGTGGACAGCAGCCGTTGCTCCTCCTGCGCCATCGCCGACAGCCATTTTACACTCCCGTTCTCCCTTCCTCCCTCTCCATGGCACCCCGCTGCATAGTTAGAGACAATGACGTCGGGCAGTGAGAGAGTGGACCGTGCGCACGGGACGATGGGGTCGTTGAGGGATCCAAGGGTGTGCATCGTGGGGAGGAAGAGCTCCGGGCGGCAGGGTTGTCAGTATCGGTTTCGGATTCGGTTTCGGCCGAAACAAAGTGAAAATGAGAAAAATATCAGAAAAATATAAATACTCATATAAAAAATAGAAAATCCATTACACATGCATTGTAAAGAAATTGGATTAAGTGCATTACACAAGAAGACTAATGTGTTCAAACATTGAAGTAATTAAACAAATTTTGAGTACATAATAAACATGAAATATGTTCAAACTGTAAAATAAACGTGATCCTTACCTAAATGATGATGCACTAATATGGATAATAACTAGAAGAACATTCTCCCTCATCATCTGGCTTTTCATGTTCATACCCATAAGAAGGTTACATGTATGGTCTATATTCACTATAACCAAACAATGAGATAGCCAAGTCCTGCATCCATCTTTGGATCTCTCTTGGAGTGTTTGGTTGGCTTGATTGGAATCTAGTATCAGCATAAGAATCTTGAGGAAGAGAAGAGGAACTGGTCGGATATGGATGGAACTGGAATGCTGGTTCATGACCCCACCCATAAATGGCTGCCTCCTGTTGGCCACCTCCATAATCTGATGAATGCCGATATTGACTCTGTGAATCATGTCCTCACTCACCCTGACTGTATCCTCTGCCTGTGTCTGCGTGGAAGGAGGAAGGACCACCAACACCGCCAGTAGTAGCACCTGCAGCACCTATAGCACCTGCAACTGCACTGGGATCATCATCATCATCATCACCATCAGAAACTAGTCGCCTTTTGACCTTTGGGGATGCTTTTTCCTGTTTTGGTGTGATTTCTTTAGCCACCCTTGACATGAATCCTCCTGCCCTTAGCGTGTGTCTCACATAAATCTGCTTCAACTGCTCAATTACCGGGTCCTCTTGAGCAGCAGCACTTGTCCTCTCAGTTAGCCCATGCACTGATGTACTTCTTCTTAAGGATGCAGGTGGTTTGTCCATTCTAAGAGTGACTGGCCTACTATCTGAGTCTGAGTGTCTAGCTGGCTGAAAATCAGGCTGTTGCTCAGTGTCATCAACAACCCCAGGTGGGTCCCTTCTCTGGTGCGCATGAGTATCTCTGACCCTCTTTATTTTTCTTCTGAATTTAGGATATCTTGCCTCATCTTCATCTAGTATGCCCTCTGCCCATGTTGTATCATCAATATCAAAAGCGGGCTCATCAACTTGCAATCATGTCTCCACCCAAGACTGCAAGGGTATCATCATCAAATAAGGCATACACATCAATTTTTGTAGTGACACCTTCAACGACGCGTTTGTCCCACAGCTGTTGTCTCAACCTCATATTTTTTATTCTCAACCTCATATTGTAGTGGCAGTAAACTAATTTGTCTAACCGTTCAGCCTTTAGCCGATTGCGAACCTTTGAGTGTATAAGGCTGAACGTGCTCCAATTTCTTTCACATTGGCTTGCTGATATGGTTTGACTCAACACCTTGATTGTAATGAAAGTCAATGCAGAACTGTCTAAATCTCTATTTTTCACCATTACCCACCAGTCAGCTGTTCCACCAACTATAAACAAATAAATATAAGTTGTAAATAAAAATCAATTCTCCGTGATGTAATTGCAAAGAAAGCACAAAGATAACCTCATACCTGGGCTCACTCTTCCCACTGCGTATTACAATTGGGAATCAGAATACGTCACAGTTCTCATTCTATAGTAGTTCATCTACAAAAATAAAGTAATAGATTAGCATAACTACTTAAGTAAATTCTATACCTCTTATTCATGAAATCAAAAAGGCCAACCTCTACTTTCGCCTGAAGCCTCCTTTCTGGTGTTCTCGATAAACGACCAATGACTTTTAAAGTCCCTTAGAGCACCTCGCCATCAACATGTGCATTGGCATCGTACATAAATCGAGGGTTGAGGAAATAACTTTCATTTATGTATAATTTTCTAAATGTTACATATAAAATAACCTAAATAATAATGTATCAATATAAATAATATCTCACCAGCTACATGCAAGTCGTGGTGTAATGTGGTGTCCCATCTATGATCAATAATTTTTCACCACTTTACATATTCTTTGGGAAGGGATTTCTGCAACTCCATTTTGGCACGGTCCATGGTCTCATATAGATATCCCATGTCATTCTTCTCATCGCCATCCACAATTCTTAAGACCTTCACGAGGGGGGGTGACTACTTTCATGTATCGTGAGACTCTGCCCCAGAATTGTTGTCGTCCACAATGTGGGAGACATCCAAATATTCCATATGAGCATCAACATTAGACTTGTCGATGTATTCCCGCAGGGCATTGTGGTACATGAAAGCTTTCAGCTCAGTCTTATACCTGTGCAAAAAAATGTAATTTGAATCAAATACGGATCATAACTATAAGGATAAAGAAGTAAGAATTGAGTTCAATCTTATACCTATGCAAAGACTTTAAAGAAATGAAATTTGAAGCAAATCTGGTTGGCCCTGCACGGATGATATCTCGGCCCCCACTTGCATGCTCCCTGAATATGTTCAATATCCTAGGATGGCTATAAATATACTAGGTAATCCTTTGTGCCCTTTCAACTGTCTTCTTCACATGATTGTCCTTCCCAATGTCTTCCAGAATAAAATCTAGACAATGTGCAGCACATAGGAGCCAGTATAAGTGACTGCATTTCTGGATCAATTTCTTCCCTGCAGCCTTATAACTAGCTTCATTATCAGTCACTACTTGGACAACATTGTCCTCTCCAATTTGGTCTACCATGTTATCCATCAAATGAAACAAATAATTAACATTTTTTCATAGTTTGATGTATCTACAGATTTTATAAATACTGTACCTTCGATGCAATAGATCAAAAAATTAATCTCGGACTTCTTCGTGGTACCAGTCCAACCATCACACATAATAGTGCATTCTCTCTCCATCCATATATGTTTGAAGCTTTCAACCCAGTCATGGAGCTCCTCAACCTCTCCCTCAAGGCCATGCCCGTATATTTCTCGACGTGATGGGGCCTTCAATCCAGGGCCAACATCTGCTATGGCATCTAGCATATGTTGGAAATATTCACTTTCAGCTGCATGTGCAGGGACACTTGCATGAAAAAATTATTTGTAGATACTTTTAAATGTATGCCTTGCAACTTCTGCTGATTTTTTTACCCCTCTCAATGCAGACTTGATTTTAGGTTGTGTAGTATGGGGCCTTCTGTGGAGATAGCTGTCCATGGGACCTGTTCTCTACGTCTGTGGGGCAGCACCAATGTCAGGACGTCGTGCAGTTGTACTTTCGTAGGTCCCTGAACCCATGGGTGCCTTCCCTTTCTTTCGAGCGGCTTGTTCACGCTCCCTTGCTTCAGTCAGCTTTGGATCTGAATACTCAGTGCCTTCCTCATCATCATCCCTCCTAACCTTTCTGTCATAAATCTCCTCAACAATTTCAGCATCATCCTCAGCCCTTTGTTGCATCATCTCCTTTTTTCTCAGAAGGCACTGGCGCATCTCTTCTCGCACCTCTCGGGGACAGTGGTCACATTGTCTCACCTCTCCTCTTACCCCTGCCAAATGTTACTTTTCTCTAGTAATTCTGCCATGTATCTCCCTACCACAATAATTACATTTCACCTTTCTTCTCTTAGTATCAACTAAGGAGAGGTGGGCCCATCCCGGATCCTCATGCCCTTACTGCTCCTGTGTTTGTTGACATCTAGGCATGATGCTGCATTAAGACAGTCAAAGACAATCTCTTGTAAGTACAATGAAAAAAAGGCAATTCAACATGATAGAGCTCCAAATTATTGAATGAAGCTTAATTGAACTTCAATTGACCTTTACTAAACCTAATTAGAGGAAAGTCCCAAATTTAAGGATGTAATTAGGGCTAAATTAACAATTTTAGCCTAATCACCCTTCATAAGAATTAATTACCAGCATGCTCCCGCTTAAAATTATTGAACGAAACTTAATTGAGCTTCAATTGACCATTACTAATGCTAGTTAGAGGAAAGCCCCAAATTTAAGGGTGTAATTAGAGCTAAATTAATAATTTTAGCCTAATCACCCTTCATAAAAATTAATTACCAACATGCTCCCGCTTAAAATTATTTAATGAAACTTAATTGAGCTTCAATTGACCCTTACTAATGCTAATTAGAGGAAAGCCCCAAATTTAAGGGTGTAATTAGGGCTAAATTAATAATTTTAGCCTAATCACCATTCATAAAATTTAATTACCAACATGCTCCCGCTTAAAATTATTGAATGAAGCTTAATTGAACTTTAATTGACCCTTACTAATACTAATTAGAGGAAAGCCCCACATTTAAGGGTGTAATTAGGGCTTAAGTAACAATTTTAACCTAATCACCCTTGATAAGAATTAATTACCAGCATGCTCCCGCTTCAAATTAGTCAATGAAGCTTAATTGAGCCCTAATTGACCCTTACTAAACCTAATTAAAGAAAAGTCCCAAATTTAAGGGTGTAATTAGGGTTTAATTTGAAATGTTAAAAAGTTAATCATGGATTAAAAATAACCTACAACACAACATTTAACCTACAACAAAAAAACTTTCAACAACCCAACCAAAAAAACACAAAACAAAACACCCCCAAATTTATCTCGACAAAACTACTCACGCTTCAAGCGGAGATGCAGTGGCGAAGTCAGAATGCAGCCCGCCAGCCCGCGGCCCAGGCCACCACCGGTCCACACTCCACAGCAGCAGGCCCCCGCGGCCTGGCCAGCAGGCCCAGCACAGCAGTAGCAACCCCCTGTGGCTGCCTCCTCCAGGCTCCAGCTGCCGGCAACAGCAGCAGCCGATCTGCGCAGCAGCAGCAGCCTGTGTAGTCGAAAGCGCGCCTAGGCGGTGAGGCGGGGCGAGGCGACGGCCGGCCGCCTCGCATCGTCGCGGCTCGCCGAGGCGAACGCCTCGCGGGCGCCTCACGCGCCTCGCCCGCCTCGACGCGATTCGCCCGCCTCGGCACGCTTCGGCCGCTCGCCCGCCTGCCTGCTCGCCCGACAGCCTGCTCGCCCGACAGCCTGCTCGGAGCCTCGGATCCGCGTATCGGGTCCTAATACCCGTTAAAAATGCCAAGCCGGATCTTTTAAACCCGCGAGGGTTTTGCACCGTCTTCAACCGATCGTTCCCTCGTTCCCCCTCCAACGGCGGCAGCAGCTGAGTGGCAGAGGCGAGCGGCAGCGGCGTCCGGCGAGCAGTGAGCGGCGTCCGGCGAGCGGCATCCGTCCGGTAACTCCTTCCCGCCGTGTCTCTCCGATCTCTCACTCTCTGTCTCTCCACTCTCTCACTCTCTCTGATCTCTCACTCTCTGTCTCTCCACTCTCTCTGATCTCTCACTCTCTGTTCAATATATATATATATTATGATATTTTGACATATAATTTTAATTTTTTAATAATATCTCGCCTCAAACGCCTCGGCCATCGCCTAGGCCTTTGAGGCGTGAGGCGACCCCTGGTCGCATCGCTCGCCTCACGCCTCAGACTACATAGCCTGAGGCAACAGCAGCCGCAACACAGCACCAGCAGCACCAGCACGGTCGCAGCAGCTGCACAGCAAGGAGGGGAGGGGGTTTCGGCCGAAACTCCCCGAAAAGAACACCAGGGGAGTTCACGTGAGTTTCGGCCGAAACCGGACGATTTCGGGCCGAAACCGATAAACCTAGTAAGTGTCGGGTTGTTATAGTGAAAAGCCCCGTTTTCGTATCGGTTATGGCCGAAACTGATACGTTAAGTTTCGGCTGAAACGTATCGGTTTCGACCGATACTGACAACCTTGCTGGGCGGAGGTCCTTGGTGTTCTCAATGTCAGGGGGAGGGGTGGAGGGAGGGAAGGCGAGGACGAGAGTTCTGATGGTGACTTCCTGGGAAAGCAAGGGATGCCACTGCGTTCTCCACTAAACAAAGGAACGAGACGACTCCCGCCGTCTTTGCCTTTTTCTGCACTCCGAGTCTTATTATAAGTAGAATCTCGGATCGAAGGAGGATGAGGAGGAGATCAAATCGCCAGAGGTCGACAGCTTCGACGGCATCGGATTGGGGTTTCAAAAATCTTCTGTTGTTGGCGGAGAAGGGGTGGTGATCGGGATCGAGGAAGTTGGGAGGAGGAGTGGTGATCGGGATCGAGGAAGTTGGGAGGAGGAGCTCGACGTATCAAGGCAAGGGTCGACGTTGTTGGGGGAGGGTGATCTGGTGGGTTGTGTCTGCATTTGTGTGGGGGTCCTTTGATGGTTCTGTTGGCGGATCCCAACAAACTTTGAATCGAAGGTGCCGATCTCCTCACCTCGCTTGATCTCTCTCTCTCTCTCTCTCTCTCACACACACACACACACACACACACACACACACACACATTTTCTCTCTCCATACCCAAGGGCCTTATTGTCTTTTCCTTCTTTGAGTTAAAGTAAACCATGGTTGAGTTAAGTTAGCCTGATTTTTTTCTCACGGAGACCAATGACGGGTGCTTTTTCTATAACAGAGATGAATTGAGTGACTTATTAATAAATAGTGGGATTAGAGGGGCTTATTTCTAATATCAAAAAATTATAGGGGTTTATTCCTAAAAAAACCCTACTCATTAAGGTCTCTCTTCAAGCACTGTGGCCAAGTAGCCCCACATGAAGATAGGTAAACACCACTTGGCGGTGCCAAGGTAGAACAGGTATTACATTACAAATAGAGAAGGGGGAATAAAACAGGGGAATAATGAGTATCCGAGTATGGAGATGTTAAGGGAGGAGGGGTGGGGGTTCAACCCTGATCTCTGCATGGAATTCCCTCCTGTTTCCAGTAAGGTAAATCTGAGATTGGTTCATTTGCCAAGGAGGTGGGAGTTCCTCAAATGGATGCCTTGAAGGCAGTATGAACATAATTTTCTCAATTGCCAGGGGAGATCGCTGCTCAAATTCCCCTAGTGTACTCCCTTGCAACATTTCCCGTTGAGATTCACTTGCATTTTGTTTGTTACACTGCCTTCTCAATCTGTCTCCCCATGCATCTGAAAGCTTCAGCGAAAAGGTGAGTCTGGCCTACCTAGATGTCACATGTGGGTACAAGCAAGTTCAGTTGATAGGTATGATACAAAATATGCCCATCTGACCTGCAGGGCAAGGTCCAGAGATGGAACAAGATCTAAGTAAAGAGAAGCAGCCACAGAACCTGATATACTTGAGAATGTACGCATTACATATTGCATTGCTCTAGGATTGAGAAGTGATGAAATAAGCAAGAAATACTTTCTCCAACAACCCATCAAGGTAAGGGAAATTCTTCCCAGATAATTTAATCTCATTCATTTCCAACATAATTGGTCTTGCAAGTGATGTTTTCCCCTTTCCCCTTTTGCTTTCTTCTATTTAGGGTACAATACTACATGATCATTTGTAGTCTGCACAGATTAGTAATAAGCAGAAGAAAGCCAGTAAGAATTGAACATTTGAACCTGGTATTGTCCAAGAATTCAAATAGATCTACAAATCATTCCATATATCCCTAAACCAAAATTTTCCACCATGATATTTACAAGCAGCATAGAAAAATATAACACAAAGAAACTAAGAAAAATGATGATGGCGCAAATGCGAGGATGAAGCAGATCAGTGAATTAATTAACTTATCCCTTCAGTATGCGTAAATAGCTGCACAATTAAGCACTGGTCGGACCTAAACAAGAATGTAAGAGCAGTGACATGTACCCCACAAGCAAGTCAGCTAAACGTGGTCTAAAGGTTATGCAGTGTAAAAAATGGATTGACAGCTTTATGGACAATAGAAGTAATAAAGATATGAAGAGATATGGCACAGTCTCATCAAAATATCAAACAAGAACTCACATGCCTTTATTAAGCTGACCACTTCAACAGCCAGACAAAGAATGCGAACATACGAAAATCCAGTTGCTATCACAAACTCACCAGCATCCACCAGGCTAGCTGATCGAACAATCTCAAACATATGAGAGCAACTTGAAGTAGATGACAATGTACACAGAAAGGGAGAAGACTGCAAACACATGCTGCCAGAACAAGAGTGCAGATGCTTCGCTGACAGCATAACCTCTCAAGCTAGCAATTGCCCCCAACAGAATAGCGCTCGGTGTCGTGTACTGCATCAAGAGCACGAAGCGGTACATCTGATCCCCTTCGACGAGGAGATGCATCTTGTCAGCCAACGCCACAATCCCGATTCCCAGAAGTGGAAGGATTAGAAGCCTTGCAACCATAATCCCAATGGTGGTTCTAATGCCAAGCCCCGAGTTTCGGGGCCCTTCAGCGAGCATTCCACCAAGAATTAACAAGACAGATGGAACCATTGCTCCTGCCAGGATCTCCAAGCTGTCCGTGACAAAGGCAAGCGGCGCGTCACCACCAAATACGAACGATCGGAGTGCCGGGACCATACCGATCACAATGGCTAGAAGAGAAGCAATGGTCGGCGGCTGGAGAATATGATGCATGGGAGTCTGCTCTGCCACAATTCGCATCCGCCGGACCACTTTGGGTTCTGCCAAGCACCTGATCGACTTGGGGCTGCTGGCAGTGCGGCTCAAGCCGCCCTCTTCGGAGAGATCGATGTCGGGGAAATTGGTCAGAGAAGAAGATCCTGAGATGCTATTGAAGACCCTGGCAATGAACGGAGTCTTGCAATGTGCTGTCTCCTTGTCCTCCATGCCGGGCCACTCGGCTTCCTGGAGGAGAGGCCTGCTGAAGTCGGTACTCACGTTGTCCTCCTCTATCTCCTCCCCTTCGGGCACAAGCTCGTAGTACTCCATGGGCGGCTCCATCATGTGGTACACGAGCGAGTAGACGAGGATCACCGAGACCCACTGGGCGAAGGAGACGTAGGCGATTCCCTTGCGGTGGCACTCGCGGCCGAAGGGGTGGTCGGAGGTGTGGCAGATGGAGCCCACGATAGCAATCGGGAGGTTGCCGGTGTTGCCGAACCCGGTCATGATGACGGTGAAGCGGAAGAACTGGGGCGGGGGGCGGCACACGAGGGCGACGGCGTAGCCGAGGGCGCAGCCGACGGCGGTGCTGAGGAGGACGTTGAGGGGGACGAACCACCAAAGGAGGGCGTCGCGGAGGGTGATGGACTGGCCGAGGTGGACGAAGATGAGGCAGGGGAGGAAGAGGGCGAAGACGAGCTTGGAGAGGAGGCGGAAGGTGGCCCGGGGCACGATCTGGGTCCGAGGGTGGGCGAGCACGAGGCCGATGACGGTGAGACAGAGCAGCTTCATCAGCGGCACCACCGCGCTCAGCAGGTCCTCGCTCCCCGTCCTCATCCCACCATCGGTCGCCATCGCCATCGGCAACAACGCCAAGCTACCCAACACCTTAATTATATCCCGCCTATACCACCGTCTCCAATCGGAATTCACACAAGCCAAATCTCGAACCGGACGGATTTGTCTCAAAGTTCGAAACTTTGGAAGGATATCGAGATGGGTCTTTCCCAAATCGGAACTCACATAGACAAATCTCGAACTGGACGGACTACGTTCCAAAGTTCGAAACTTTGGTAGGATATCGGGGTGGGTCTTCGTCAGAATTTGGTGGAAACCATGCAGGGACTGCACATTTCTCCTTCCAAGCAAGCAGCAAGAACGCCTTCTTTTCGTCCTTCGTCTTCCTCCCTATTTGCTATTAGTTCTTCTACAAATCAGGGATTGGGGAGGCTCGAAGGAATGTAACAATCGCAATGAAGGAAAGAAACCAAAAGATCGGACCTTTCTGTTGATGCGATCTTCTTCCTCCTCAACTCCTCTCGGCAGGATTCAGATTCTGACGCGAGGAATCGAATTGCAGAGCGTGTGTGAGAGCTATGGGGTGGGCTTCTGGTGATCCATCCCTTCTTTTAGTTGCTGTGCCTCGCCATGGCCATGGCGCCCTCCCTCTCCCTCTTGCTTTCTCTCTCTAAAACAATGGGAGAAGAGCTGGTACGGCTTCCCAAGTAGGGCTTCAGCGTGCTGATGTTGGCCTTTTGTTGGTGATGTGCTTCCCCACACCACATGGGGGCGATCATGTGGCACACGCCAGCTGCCACCATGGGATCTTGGGAAATCTGGATGCCTTCGTTCTGTTTCTTCTCGACGTATGCAGATTTACGGTAACCTTCCTCCAAGCAAAAGAAATTTTAGATGGTGGCTAATGTGTAATCCAGTAAAAAAAATCTGGAATATTTCTGGCGTACACATTATAGCCCTAACAATTAAATTTCTGGCGTACACGTGCATCATTCTTAAAGGTAGGGATGTAGAGCATAGGAGTATGCATAATACATGTATTATTGTCGAAGATTCTAGGGATACATAGGTAGATTACATGAAAGTAAGAGTACAAGAATTATTTACGAGGATTTGAAAGCAGGGTTTGTCGTATAGATCGACTCGTTCGTCCCGATCACGATTTGGATCGGGTCAAGTCGATCTTATCTCGATCCGTCTCGATTCATCTCGCTCCGTGTTATAATAAAAAAATATTTGAGTTTTTTACATAGAAACCAGTGTTAAAAGTGAATTTGTAAAAAAATCATTCTTAAAAATGTATTAACAAATATATCACTGTGTAATCTGAATTGTGTAAAAATACTATATTTATTTACATACATATCACTTCTTTTTATCAATAATTTGGAAGAAAATTACGCTTAAATAATATTTATGCACTATTTAAATTAAATCAGTGATATACATGTTAATATATTTTTAAGAATAATTTTTTTACAAATTTACTTTTAACAATAATTTTTATGTAAAAAATTTAAAAAATTAAATATACATATAATACATAAAAATAATAAAATAAAATATATAATAATATTATATATATAATATAATATAATATTAAATTAATAAGATGACTCGACGATGATCCATAATTCGGACGTCTCGTCTATCATCTCAATCGAGTCAGGTCGTGAGAGCCGCATCTGATCTGCTTGAAAGAGTACATGGACAATCTTCCGTCTCACCTTTTATATATATTATTTTAACAAGAGAATCCCATACGGCATCATGTCCCATCGACCCAAATAGTATACTAGATAAGATACCAGTTGTCGTACTATGGCAGATAAGGTAACCACAGTCTGCAAAGTGTGGATGATGCAAAACATAAATAGCTGCTCTTTTATTAACCATTTGCGTCCCTCGCTTTTACTGCGGGCCAGACTTGCCACTTATTACTTCGGACATGCAGCACGCCTCCCTAGGCCCAAAGGATTAGGTTTTCTTTAATTACGTGATGTTGCTCCAGACCGCACGCTCGCCTGAGCCCACAGGCTTGGTTCCTTTATTTGATGGGATTTTTGGCTCCAAGTTATTAAACTACTTAGTTAAAAAGGTGACGTCTGACGTGGGGATGGGGGTGGAGCTAACCCACAAATAATTCCGTACTTTGTTTGATAGGCTCAAAATATGTGAGGTTATCTAGGAATACATGAAATGAGTTTAACCTCATAAATGAGGTTAAACATGGGGATAAGTCATTCTATGTAAAATCTCCATCCCCGTTCGCCCTCTCTCGAACGACCTCCGATTGTGCCCTCCGCGATCCCATTGCTCACGTGTCTCTCGCGATCCCCTTTTGCGTCCGCGGAGCTCTCTCTCTACTACGGTCAACGATTCGTCTCCGACCGACTCCCTTGGAAGGCTGTGGGTTCTTCAACCGGCTCCAGCTCCGGCTCATCCCCTCACTCGATCGTGTTGTTTCTCCCTTCGTGCTCTCCGACAGATCTCTCACGCTCTGCTATGGCACCGCCTCCGATTGTTGCCGTTGGAGCTCTCCTTTGCTACGGATCGTCTCTGAGTCATCTCCGCCAGGCTTCCTAGCTCGTGCCCTCGCTCGATCGTGCTGCTTCTCCCTTCGTGCCGTCCAACAGATCTCCCCGGCTCTACTATGCACCGCCTCCGATCGTTGCCTTTAGAGCGAGCCCCTTTGCTACGCATCATCTCTGATCGGGCGATGGCATTATTTCTCGCTTTCTCGTGATTAACCCCTCTTCTATCACGGCCGTTTAACTCCATGTGTGAGGAAATCCGCATGCCATAGAAACCAGTGTGTGCTATGTCTACTTCTCTCCCCTCTCCCCTATCTCGGCTATGTAGGTCCTTCTGTGATGAAACCCTCTTCTTTGAGGAAACCCTAGGCCAACGCCCCCTTGTGTGCTGTGTCGACCTCTCTCCCCTCTCCCATATCTCGGCTGTGTAGGTACTTCTGTGAGGAAACCTCCTTCTGTAAGGAAACCCTAGTCACAGAAACCTTTGTGTGCTGTGTCAACCTCTCTCCCTTCTCCCCTATCTCGGTCGTCTAGCTCCTTCTGTGAGGAAACCCGAGGCCACAACTACCCTAGGCCCTGGATAAGGGAACCTGTAACGACCCGAGAATCCGATTATCGGGAAAACCCGATAACCCGAGACTCGCACCGCTACCCACGAGCCCGAAGACTCGGAAGGGTTAGAAGGATGGTGTGGAGACTACATAAGTATCACAAATAATTGTAGAAATTAAACAGTTTATATAATTAAACAGGAAATAAATTAACATTTTACATGATACATAGTCCACCAGATATAACAAAATAAATAACAGTAGTCCACAACTAGTACAGAGATAAGAAAGAAAAGTACAGCTACATGGGACATACCCCGGCTCTGACCTCTGGCACTAACGCTGGGCACCCGAACCACGCTGAGCCCCAGACGCGCTCCCCTGAAGCCGCGCCTCGCCTAAAACACGGTGAAAACACGCATGGAATGAGTCTCGGAATAAGACTCAGTAGGGATCACTCGAACCATACCTCGCGAAATGGAAAACCACTATACTAGTAGTACGTGAGTACCTCAGGAGGGAACGAACCCTGCAACTAGAACACCGATCTCACGGCACAAAAACCGACACACGCGCCACGGCGAAATAACCGGGACTCAACGGTCAACTCGACCAGAAACCCGAAGGTCGAAGTCACAAGACTGAAAGTCTATCACTCCCGACTCGACAGGAGTACCTCCCACTAGAAGCACAGTCGGTAGCGTCCCCTGATGACTTACACCGCACCGCAGGTGACCGCCTACCACGCCCCGGGCGGAGGCAAGGACACCATATAAGTAACCACAAAGCAAGTGACTAGCTGGGGTCACGCTCGTCAGCGTGTGTCCACCGCCCCCAACCACGTATGCACACACAAACCATGCGTCCTAGGTCTGGCCTCTAACTGGTTTTCCCCTTGAGCCGGACTCTGGCTACAGACGAGGGGCCCGACGGAAACCAGTCTAAAAACCGTCCTCAGGGTAGCCTCTCCACCACTCCCTGGTGGGTCCACGCGCGTGCAGGCATGCTACGACTAGTGAAGGGTCACTGAAGGAGTAGACTCTCAAGTCAACGGAAAATAACGTCCAATCCCGACGAAGCACGGGGACCATCCCACGTACCAGCACCGTCGCACGGTGACCACGGTCGGAAAAGAAACTGGACTGAGAACCACCCGGTGCAGCCCTGAGCCTGGCGGTCTACTCTAGGCGCGCCATAGGCTCTGACGGTCTATCACTGGGCCGTCACAGCCGTGTGACGGTCCAACACATGGGCGTCACACGTTCGGTGCAAAACAGGCTGTGACACGCCAGTACTGATGCGTCACACGCCCTGGCGCACCCAGCCTAGTGCGTCACAAGGCGAGCAGAAACCAACTGTGACGCACACCTCTCGGGACGTCACAGAGTGTAACGGACCACCTTTGGTGCGTTACAGGTTGGGGACGCGTAAGCTCTGACGCTCCCACACAGGGGCGTCACAAGGCTCTGACGCCCCACCCTAGGTGCATCACAGACCTTGACCCCCCAACGGTCAAAACCAACAGTCAGAATCACTGTAACGGTCTAACACCAGGGCGCCACAGCACTGTGGCGGTCTATCGTGGGACCGTCAGGCCCATGAATGCCACGCCCAAAAATCAACGAAGTGTAACGCACCTCCCTGGGCGCGTTACACCCTGTGGCGGTCACTGGAACGATCGCCACAGCGCTCTGGCGGCGAAAACAGCGAACAAGCATAAAAATGGCAACCACGCCCCCATACCTCCATGGGAGAGGGGGAAATCAAGGGGGAAGCCCCCTGGGGACCCCTAACATGATTCTAGGCCATCCAAACGCCGAATCGCGGCTCAAATCCATAGATCGGGCGAACTCTCCCCAAAACATGATTTTGCCCCAACCCGCTCAAAAATGCCCCTCTCGGCTCCCATTCGGCCTACAAAGCGCGTGGGATGACGGGATGAGCATAGGGATTCATCCCCCTACCTCAATGGAGCGAAAGCTCCGCCGAATCGTTGTCGAAATCAAGGAAGATGCTTTTAGAACCCTCATTCCTTCACGCCTCCCACGAATGCCGCACGCTCTTGGGATCATCTCACCGCCGCCTACGTCGTCGCGTCGTCGCCCACCGCCGTCTGCAGCCGGAGGGGAGCTCGCCGCGGTCGCCGTTGGCCGAAGAGAGAGAGGAGGGGCGCTCACGGTGTGGGAGGAAGAAGAAAAAGGAAGAAGAAGAGGAAGAAAAGGTGGGGGAGAGAGAAAAGAAGGGGGGTATTTATAGAAAATCTGGAAATTTTAAAAAATACCAAAAAATAGAAAATCACATTTCCATGATTCTCGGAACGCACCGATCGCAACGGTACCACTCTTGCCTAGGTAAACGACCCGGTTCACCCGCAACGAGATTTCGAAGGATTTGCCGGAACCTGTACCGGAAATCGAAAAATACGGGCGAAAAAGTCGCAGACGCATTCCGGGCCTCCGAAACAACTCCGGATCGCGCCGATCCGAACACGAAAGATGTTAGAAACGGAATTTCGGGCACAACGGAGCCGGACACTCCGAGAAAGCAGATTCGTGACCCAAAAGGAAGGATCTGAAAGATCCGGGATATTACAGAACCCCCTCCCCTATAGGCTCTGTCAGGCCCCTTCTGCCCCCTGTAATTTGTTCCTCTTCGTCATCTCATCAGTGTCCGTGTTTGTGACTGTTAATGAAATTTTGTGATAAGCTTGCAGGCTGCCCCTTCTCTTGTTGATGTGGACTGCTCCTTCCTGTTGACGTCTCTTTCCCCTTCATTGCTCCTTCCCATCTTGTGTGCGAACTGCTCCATCCCATCTACTGTGAGAATTGCTCCTTCGATCCCCTCCGGTGTGCGAACAGCTCCTTCCTGTAAGATAATCGCATAACCTCGTACCACTATGGTAGAGGCGATTTACCTCTCTTGTGGATGCCATTGCTGCTATTATATAATATGCTTAATGTGAAATTATTTTTTTGGCCATGTTAACTATCTTGCTTAGGGCATGTCTGTAATGTCCCGGATTAGGATCCGTGGGTTTCGGATCATTTTTGGGGGCCCAGGAGCGCGTTTTGTGTTGTACGCATGTTTTTCCCTGACGAACCATTGGAACCCTGTATAGGGCAAACCGTAGCATTCACCTACGCCGGGACCGTACCAGTGCGTTGAGCGTGTTCTGAGGATCGAGGATATATAATTTTCTATTTTTTTCATATTTTTCAAAAAATTCAGATTTTCTATAAATACCCCCTTTCTTTTTCTTTTTCTTTTTTTCTTCTTCTTCTTTCTTCTTCTTTCCTACCCGTGAGCGCTCCCGATCGTGGCTCCCCCCTTTCCTGGCGACGACCACGGCGACCTCCCCTTGGCTGCAGACGGCGGCGAGACGACGGCGCGACGACGACGGCGGCGGCGAGACGATCGTGATGGCGTGCATGGTTCGTGGGAACCTTTGGGGTGTTAGTGAGTTTTGAACGAGATTTGAAGATCGGTGGCGATTCGTCGCGTTTCGAGCTTCCCCGAGGTAAGGTGACGGATCCTTAGCTCGCTATTTACCTTCCCCGCGATTTCTAGGCCAAGGGGAGGTCGAGAGAGGATTATTTTGTGCTGGAAGGGAAATCCATGCTTTGAGATTTGAGCGCCAGATCTAGCGTTTTAATGCTTTATTTTGTGGTTTGATGGCATCAAATGATGCCTTGGGGCTTGGGGACGAGTTCCCCTTTTGTTTCCCCATCACCCGGGGGTGATTGGGGAGTGGAATGGCGAATTTCACTATTGTTATTGTTCTCAATTTTCTGGAATAAAAATGGTCCTTCCAGGAACCGTTTCTGGGAGAGGTGGCCCTAGGTGGGCTGTTTTCAGACCCAGATTGTCGGCAGGGCTTACGGTCACGCGATAGATCGCTAAGCCCAGCGGCGGCCAAGCGGCCGACCGCTACCCTCGTGGGGCCAGCGTGACTCCTGAGGCATTTTGACCATTGGTTTTTGTTGCATCCCCTAGTTCGTGTTTGGTTTCAATGATATCAAAATGATTGTGTTTGTGTGTGTATGTGTTTCATTGAGCAACATGTTTTATATCTTGATTTGATGAGTTGAAAGATGGAGTTAATGTTCACTCTTGAAAGCCATGTGAGCCCTTGGTGTTTAAGGAACTAATGTGATATTTATGTTGGTTTGTAGAAACATAAATTCATGGCTCATACTTGGAATCTAAAGGAATCCATCAATGAAGCTCTTCTTCTTAAAGGGAGTTAACTCTGTTCATATTTGAAAGGTATATGAATGATTTATATTTAAAGATCTCATGCTTTGAATATTTTGATTTGCATGATAAAAATCATTGATTCACGTTTGGAACTCAAAGGAGTGCATCAATGAAGATCTTATTGAAAAAGGGAGTTGACTCACTCATTGCATTGTGTTGACTCTTCTATATTTCATGCATTTCATCAAATAGCTTTTCAAAGTCTTGGTTGGGTATTTTCATGCGTTCTCATCATAAGATTTTTTGGACTTGAAATATCCTCAACCTTATAACTTGGAATTTGATGGATGTGATTTTAATGATGCTTGCTCGGTTCTTGGACTCATGGCAATTTAATTTGGGAAGATTATATCAATGCTCCTCTTGAGATAATTCTTCATGAATGTTAGCTTTTAATCAACAAGAATGCCATTTGAATGACTGTGGTTCCATGATATTATGCATGCTTTGCATGTGGCATAACTGTTAACACTTGTGTGATGAAGCATTATGTTGTTGACTTTTGGTTGAGATGCCTTAGGCTTTCATGCATAATCTTCTAAGTTGCTAATGACATGAATATGGTTCATGCATTTTCTATTTAAAGCTTTTATGCTTATATCGTGCTTGAAATATTCATACAAGACTTCATGAGATTTGGTTCTATATTACTCATGTATTGCATGAATGCTTGGTCCTGTGAACTATGCACTAAAAGCTTGATTTATTGACCTGATGTGTGAAAGAATTGCATGAACTTGACTCTTATGAAGATGACTTCAATTAGGTCTCAATCAATGAGACTGTGTTCATTGAACACACCTTTCTATTAGATTGATATCATTCATGAGGTCATCGTGGTTTCAATGTGTGGATGCATTTGTGATATAGTATGGTTCTTCATACCTGTGTGGTTGCACATCATCTGATCATGTCTTTGGTGTTGAGCTATATATTTACTTCTTGTATGTGTAAATGAATATCCCTCAATTGTCGCTATTTGATGTTGAGTATTTGGTAGATACAAGAATGCTAGTTGAATGTTTGAGCTCCCATGTCAATACATTTGATTAAGTGAGAGATTCATGTTCATCATATCAAAACCTTGTCATATGGTGAGCGTGTTTTTGATGGTTGAATTGAGAAGTCAAATACATGCTTGAATGTGTTCAATGATGTATTTTTATGTGAACTAGTTCAAAGAGTTAATGCTTGGTTCATGAATTTTGACTCTCATATAACCTCTTACTTTTTCATATTTTCAGGATGAAAATACATGGTTAATCTTCATGGGATTATGGTAACATCTAATCACTTTTATTCTCTTGAATTTCTAGAGGTTTGAAGTGTTTTTGGAACCCTCATAGGCAGGGGTCGACCCCAAGGGTCGACCCTTACAGCTTCTAGTTCGGACAGAAGCGAAATAAAGGACCCAGGCTGCAAGGGTCGACCCCTGGGGTCGACCCATAGCAAGGGTCGACCCCTGTGTCCAGAATTTTTCTGGCCGCAGGTTTTATGCTCTGGCAGCGTGAGGGTCGACCCCAAGGGTCGACCCCTTCCGGTCGGGATTTGCGAAAGTGTTTAAAACATATTCTAAACCCTTCCAAACTTTACCAAAACACCCTCCATTGGTTCCTAAATATATTAGGGTGTTTCCAACATAGATTGGGAGGGTTTTATGTGTCTTTTCCCCTCTCTTTGGTGTGCATATATATGAGTTACGAATTTGTGGAGAATGTAACCCTAATGCTAATTCGTTCATTCTTGTAGGTGAAGAAAAGGGGGGAAAACGTGGTGGAGCTCTTGCAAGGTGGTTTTCATCTACTTCCATGGAGATCTGAAGCTCGTGGTAGAAGAAGAAAAGAAGGATCTCGAAGAGAGGAACGCGAGGACGCCGAAATCGCCATCATCCGACATCAAACCAAGAAGAGCCGGAGATTCAATTTAAGGGGGAGCCTTGTGCTTGTTGAATCTTTCTTATTTTAGTCTTTAGCACATGTTTTGGGCTTAGAGCATTCATTTGTTAGCTTGTTACAAACCTATAAATGATTTTCTGTGTGTGGGTTCGGAGAACGGTTTCTCCGAGTGGTTTGAGTTGACGCTTGTGCGTCGTTTGGTGTGGAGCATATCCGCGTGTCTGTTGGGGTTTTTACCTCGTGTGTGTGGGGAGAAATCCCCATGTGTGTGTGCTACTTTTGTAGCGTGTTTGTGTTAGGATTTTTATCCCATGTGTGGGGGGAGAAATCCCCGTGTTTGCTGCATTTACAGCGTGTGGAGAAAGCCTTACCGGTTTGGTAAGAGGTGGACGTAGGGAGCCCGTCGCGGTCCCAAACCACCTTAAAAATCCTCCTCTCCTGTGATTTGAATTGTGTGATTGTATGGTTAGCTTGTTATACTTATTTGTGTGATCATGTGTGAACGGAGAGAGTGAGAGAATCTAGTTAACTTGTGTAGCATTAAATTCATCTATCTTATCAATCTTGTTAATTCCGTTGTGCGCTAGTTTGTGTTTTTAATTAGACATAGTTTTTAGTAGAAGGATCTATTCACCCCCCTCTAGATCCGTGTTCCTGCACTACGGGACCCAACAATTGGTATCAGAGCGAGACACTGCTGTCCCTAGATCTCACGATCTATAGAGTGATCCTAGTGCATTCTACAATCATGAATTTTTCTGTTGAGCACATGTCGATGAATTGCCTTCCTATTCTTAATGGTTCTGATTTTACTTCATGGATAGGTAAAATGTGTGGACTGATCATCTCAGTTAATCCTAATCTTTGGAAGTTGATTTATGATGGTCCTCACATATTGCCTCTAGATGAGACCAAGTGGTCTAGTCAAGATAAATTGAAGAACCATGAAAATATCACTATCTTAAGTTTATTGAAAAGTGCCATTGATACTCATCTGTTTCCATTTGTTTCTTCTTGTAGAACGGTAAAAGAGATTATGGATCAGTTGATCAAAGCTCAAGAGATGGAAGAACAAAATTGTATCATAGCCGACAATGATGATTAACTCAATGAAGAAAATTATGATGAGGTAAATTCTGAATCCGAAGAACTCTCTATTGAGGAATGGCAAATGGCATATGCTGAACTGTATGATAAATGCAAGAAACTCAAATATGAAAATAAAACCTTGAAAATGAAGATTAATGAGAATGTGCATGATAATCCTTCCTGTGAAAATTGTAAAACTTTGGAGTCAAAGATTGAGAACCTAGAATATGAAAAAGAACTTCTAGAATCCAAAGTTGAATTATTTTCAGAAGAGATGTCTTGTATGAATGAGGAGCTTGAGATGTTTAGAAAATATAATACTGCTCTTGAAATTGATACTGATTCCCATGATTTGCTTGATCAAAATAAACACTTGTTGTCTAAGATTTCATTATTTGAAGAAACAAAAAAATATCTTAGAAATAAGTTAGCTTCTTTGTCTGATGATGATAAGTTGTTTAAGAAATTACTTGATTCTAAAATTGATAACAAGAGCATCATGGATGGAAATGAAGATCTTAAAAAGAAAAATAGTGCTATGTTAATTCAGAATTCCTTGCTAGAGGGAAGATTGAGATGCTTTGATAAGCTTGAAAAAGAAATCTTATTGTTGAAACATGAGAATGAACAGTTGCTTACTAAGATCTCAAATCATGTTGAAACTGAAAAGGTTCTTGAAAAGCTTGCTGAAAAACTCCACTGCACAAATTTGGAAAATAAAAACCTCATGCAAGAAAATGAAAAACTCACTTCAAAGAATTGTTTGCTTGACGATAAAATCCTTGCATGTGAAAAAGGGATCAACAACTTGAAGCTTGATTTGTCTAGATTTGTCAAAGGGAATGAGAACTTAGACACATTGCTAGGTGTTAAAGTGAACTTTCAGAAAGAGGGTCTTGGTTACATCCCGGTCAACAAAAAATCTTTTGAATCAAAAATAAAAACCTCTTTTGTTCATGCCTCCGACATTCCTAGCACCTCCAAAACACATCCTCCCGTTGCTCAAGTGAAAATCTCTGAAAATAGTTTTGATAAAAAGAAAAATCTCAACAAAAAGCCTTTCATGTCAAATAGATCTCAAAAATCAAAGTTGAATGTTGAATGCTTCTATTGTGGCATGTTTGGTCATGAAATGAATGATTGTGATGTCTTGAAAATGGAGGATCAAAATGCATGCAAAGATAAATCTTCCTTCAAAAGAAAGAAAAATGTCTCATGCTTTTATTGTCATAAACTTGGCCATGTCATGGATGATTACTTTGTGAAACAAAATGATGATTATCGTGCCATGAATGCTAAGTTTAACTTTCAAAGAAAATTCAGAAATGAGCATGCTTCCCACGCTAAAAGGTTTGCATCCCATAAGAAAAATTCATTCACGAACACTCATGCAAACAATGGAAGGTCATTGCATAGAACCGAATCTCCATGTTATTTTCATTATGGCAAGTACGGACATGTTATGAAAGAGTGTTGGTTTTTGAAAACAGAAAATTTCCATGCTTCTAGAATGCATGCTAGGTCTAATTTTGTTAAATCTAGACCTTTTGAAAATAGAAGATGGAATGGATTTGAAAATTCCTTTACTCTTAAAAGGAAGTCCTTTGGTAAAACTGCTTCTCCTCAATGTCTTTATTGTGGAAACCATGGACATGTTATTGAGGATTGTAGGATCATGGAAAGTGATGACAAGGTGGCAATGAAAATATCAAAGAAAACTTTTGGAAGAAATGATTCTAATATCCAAGGACCCAAGAAGACTTGGGTGCCCAAAATCTGACAAATGAGTCAGTTGTGATGAAGGTGTGCCTTGAGGTAAACAAAGAATGAAAGGGGTTCCAGTAAAATGGAACAAGGCACACTCATATGGTATAACTCTAACTTTGCTCCTTCATTGTCAAACTTGGTGGTTTTGATATTTTGGAATGAGATTTTGGTATGTTCTCATGTTATGCTCTAAATTATTCACAAGTCACATATGTCTTCAATAGATGAATATTTGGTATATCAAATGGTGATTAGAGAAGGTTGGACTATGTTCAACTAGATACTTCCACTAAGCGTGATGGTGGTCTTCGGACCTATGTTCTCCGCCTAGTACCATAATTCAGAAATTGAATTATTTGACTTATAAGGAACCATGTGTTTTGAATGAAATCAATTTACCTTTGATTTACATGTGCTTTCAAATTGAATTTGAAAAAACATTCTTGTTTCAAACGGGTAAAATTTTTGAACTGTGGAATTGCTTGATCAAATGCAACAATTGGTATTGAATGTTGACCATGGCTTATTTTAAAGCTCATTGACCATGTGTGATTGATTTGCTAAATTGATAAGTTGTTTGACATGTTTAGAAATTTACTCTTGTCAATAGATGTTCAAACACTTATCTTGCTCATTTGCCAAATTTTGTGTGAAATCTGTTGGACACTTGGTTATTTGCATATTCACACATGCAGGGCGTATCATGTTCAAACTGAAGCTTATGTCTCATGAAATATTATCTTTGAATGATCATGGTTGAACATTTGGGTTCTAAGGGACATGGCTTTTCATGATGAAATCTGAAATAAAATGCTCATGATTCAGTGCCAAATTCATTGAAAATCCATCTCATACATTCACCTGCTTCATGCTTTTCTTAAATGCTCAAGTCATTACAAAAACTGAAAACTTACATAAAAAGAATACATTGACATTTTTGCATATACATACTATGCATATAAAATGATAAAAAGATGCATATTGCATATTCATGCATATAGAGCATATGCATATATTTCATGATAATCGCATATCTTGACTCGTGAATGCTTGCATGAATGTTTCATGAATCCTTGCATGCTTGTAAGTATTTACCCTATGAAACCATTTCTTGATCTTTCTAAGACCTCACCTCCTTGATAAATAACAATGCAGTGATTTTATTCATATGTGATACATGTCATATATTAAGGGGGAGGATTTGACTTCGACCGTGCATACATTTAGGGGAAGTCATAGCCGTGTCTTGTCGAATTCATTTTATTCAAGTAAAACAAAAATTTACCCCCACACTCTTGCACACAATGAATTTAATGACTTTACTTGATAAGAATTTAAGAAATTTCTTCCAACACTTTAAAGGGAACTTGAATCTCTACATGGACATTAAAGAGTAATCGTGAGGAAAAAGCTGCCTCCCACAAAAATTCAATAAGTGGTATGTGGATCCGAGTAACTGGGAATCCCCCCTGAAACAAAGGAGGAAACTCGTGTCGAAAGGAGAAATAAGAATCTATATGTGTGACGAATCCAAGTAGCCGGGAATCCCCATTGAGACATATGAGGAAACTCGAGCCGAAAGGTGAAGCCTAATTAAAGAAACAAAATATGGGTTGTGCGAAGCTACTGATAGTCGAGAATCTAAAGTGAAAGTGTAGAGAAGAGATTACCTTCTAGTGTTCTTTAGAAATCTGAAAATTCATATGTTTTGAAGCTCATTAGTCATTGCCTCACATTTCACATGGGCATTTTTGTGATGTATGTATTTTATGAATTTGTCTATGGTTTATGTAGTACTCCTAGTTGTGTATGCATAAATCTCTTAGTTATGCTTCATGCCTTACATTCTTGAATTTCAATCACATGCTCTTTTGTTAACCCGTGCTTCATATAGGGGGAGTTATTATATATACTATATGTGTGCATGGCGATTGTGCTTGTGTACTTGCATGCTAATGCATTCCCCTTGAGTCTAATTCTGAGCATAAACCTTACTTTTGAAGGATAGAAGTCATCATGTGCATAGCTTCATATCTTGCATGATTAGCATTCACATAATGCATATTCATTGCATTTGAAAGATGACGTTCATCGTGTGCATATTTGCATATTTGCATATTTGACATTTTCAGCATGCATATAGTTCATTCATGATATCATCTTGAACAAATCCATACTTTTCAACAATTGGCATAGTTCATTTTGAAATGCATATTCTGAACTCTTCATGTTGCATAAATGTCAAAATGAGTTCAACCAACAAATGGTATCCTATCTTCGAGGTCTCTCTTCGAGAATTGCAATTGCCTATGTTTGTGCCTCTATCTTGATCAACATTTGGTATCATATCTTTGAGCCCCTACTTAGCATCCATTGGTCTTTAAATTAGAATCATATCTTTTGGCCTAACATGTTCATTTCATGTCACATAACCCCCTGTCTTTTTGTAGATGACAAAAAGGGGGAGAATGTTTGGTGTGTACTCAATGCTTTATGAATGATGTTATCTTGGGGAGAATGGAAGAATTGGTGTATGCTCAATGTTTACAAATATTTACAAAATCTGTATTATCACACACATCGTTTTGATATCATTGAAACCAAACACGAACTAGGGGGAGAATGTTTGGTGTATACTCAATGCTTTATGAATGATGTTATCTTGGGGAGAATGGAAGAATTGGTGTATGCTCAATGTTTGTAAATATTTGTAAAATCTGTATTATCACACACATCGTTTTGTCATCATCAAAAAGGGGGAGATTGTTGCATCTCCTAGTTCGTGTTTGGTTTCAATGATATCAAAACGATTGTGTTTGTGTATGTATGTGTTTCATTGAGCAACATATTTTATATCTTGATTTGATGAGTTGAAAGATGGAGTCAATGTTCACTCTTGAAAGACATGTGCGCCCTTGGTGTTTAAGGAACTAATGTGATATTTATGTTGGTTTGTAGGAACATAAATTCATGGCTCATACTTGGAATCTAAAGGAATCCATCAATGAAGCTTTTCTTCTTAAGGAGAGTTAACTCTGTTCATATTTGAAAGTTATATGAATGATTTGTATTTAAAGATCTCATGCTTTGAATATTTTGATTTGCAGGATAAAAATCCATGATTCACGTTTGGAACTCAAAAGAGTGCATCAATGAAGATCTTATTGAAAAAGGGAGTTGACTCACTCATTACATTGTGTTGACTCTTCTATATTTCATGCATTTCATCAAATAGCTTTTCAAAGTCTTGGTTGGGAATTTTCATGCGTTCTCATCATAAGATTTTTTGGACTTGAAATATCCTCAACCTTATAACTTGGAATTTGATGGATGTGATTTTAATGATGCTTGCTCGGTTCTTGGACTCATGGTAATTTAATTTGGGAAGATTATATCAATGCTCCTTGATGCGGGATAACTACGAGACTCGACTAGACAGACGACGCGACCAGCAACACACTACGACGCGGCACCGACGAGCTCCAGAAGAGATGAACTTGCCCCAAGCAAGAAGCGCTACTTACAGTCGTCCCCATCAAGGGAAACGGGACGATCGTGCACGGTTGGGAAACCGGCTTTGAGACTTTGGGTAGTTGGCTCACTCTCGTGCTCGGAATGAGTCACGGGACGGGTTTCGCTCTCACAACTCACAGCGGTGATTACAATTAAACTAGTTAGAAAAGATAACTACTCACATGCAGCGGCAGTAAAGTGCATACTAAATAAACAGAAAGACAATAAGATTGACGGGTGTACCTCCACGCTCACGGCGTGGCGACGACGTCCCGGCCGTGAACCGTCACTCCCGGTACAAACTAATATTTAATTACAGCAGTAAAAATAAACTATGGCCCACTCCACGCAGGGAGGTAAAAGGCCACAACCAGCTATCCGGGAGCGCCGTTCAGGGGTTGGTCGGGCAGCAATGTGCGGTTCCGGGCGGTGACGGGCAACACGGTGGTGGCGCTCAATGTGGGGCCCACAAGGCTCCAAGTGGGCTCGACTACTGGGACAGCGGCTTTCGGGCGTCTTCTGGCAGCGACGACTGGAGGGAGAGTCTCTGGCGTGCCCCGGGTCGATCCCCGGGAGCGGTGGTCGCCGGTGGTGAGTTCGGGAATTTATTGGGAATTAATCCCCAATGCTGTCCCGCAGGCCAGTTTCAGACCAGACTGACGCACTTCCACGAAAACGGCCAGCACGACCAGATCCGAAGTCGGATTTGAGCGTGGTTAGCACCGTTAGAAAGATGATTTGAAGATCTTCAACATAATGAAGATTCAGCTTCATCCAACGGTCTGATTTTGATTGCCAGTCTCTGTGTGACTGTGCCTTTTCTGGCTCGGACCGACAGATCTCTCAGGCAGGAATGGATCTGCCTGTTCTTGGGCTTTGACCGAGGTTCAAATGAATGAACTAGGACCTGGGATTTTTATGGTGGGTAGAGGGGAGGGTTACGAAGACGCACATAGGTCTTCTGTGAACTTTGGACAACATTTTAGGGGTGAGAAAAATATTCTACTGGGATCTATCTCCCAGGCCTACTGATGGGAATCAACGCCGAGCATGTACTTTTTCTTTTGCATTTATGTCCTTTTACTTTGTGTTTATATCCTTGGGGAAAGTATGTACACAAATGTAAGGCTTTATAAGCCAATGAGTCATTCCCATGGATTCTGTGGGTTTTTATGCAATTATGCCGTAGGACCAGCAAGGGGGCCCTCAGCCCTCTCCCATTGGTCCATGTCACCTTGTGGGGCTGGTCAACCTTCCAAGGTGGACATCTAGAAGGGTGGGCTGGTCATATGGACACATGGTAGACAAGTGGCTCATTTTGTCCAAGGTAGGCCACCTACCATTTCAACCTTCCATTCAACCCCCCCCTCTAGTCAATAGGCCGCCCCCCCCCCTTGCATATTATATTCATTTTTTTATGTTTGTGGCATGCAATCCCAGCCCTTCAATCCCCACCCCTAGATCCAAGGGTTCACATTGCATTTGATGTGAATCATATAAAAGATTGTATTTTCATATGAATATTAGTGAAAATTCAGAAATTTGTTGAAAGGCCAAAGGCTTCTTGCGCCCCCAGCTCCTCCCCTCTGGTTCCTCTCCTCCAACCTCCAGTTCTAGAGTGGTTTCTACCTCCTATCCCCTCCCCTCTATCTCCGGTGATCATCTGTGCCGCCGCCGCCGCCGTTCGTGCCGCCTACGAGCCGCCACGGAGCCATTGTCAAGGTTCTGTCCTGCTGAACAGAGGAGACTTCCACGAATTCTTGCTATCAGCCACGAGCTCAGATGGATTTGAAATTTTGAGGGTGTGTTCTTTCCTTGAATCCCCACCTCCACCTAAATTTTCACGTCCAAACTCCTCCATTTAGTAGTTTTCCATTTTGTTCATTTTGAATTCCCAGATCTATTTTATCTCTGTCTACAGTAACAACAGCTCTGAGTTTCCCACCTCCAACCACTTTTTTGAATTTTTCAAACCCTCCCAATTTTACTGGGAGTTTTTTCCATCATCCCCTACATCCAACATTTTTTTTGATTTTTTATCCACCATTTATCTATTTTTAAAAATTCATGTTCTATCTCCGCTACAGTGCTTTCAGCCCATTTCCAGATCCGACCCATTTCCAGTTCAAAAATCCCATCAATTCGTAGCCACATCCAAACTTGTCCAAACTAGTTTTAACGTCTTCCTACCTCAATTTCCTACACCTTTGATGAAGACCTCAAGAGCTGAATCGGACATCTACCCTGCGGTCAATGACAGTTCTCAGAGGACAACCCTACAGATCTGAGAGTTAAGCCACTGTACAACAACAACCTTCAAAATTCGCCAATTGGAAGTGCATGCTTTGTTATTTTTTTGTAATCACAGAGAATTGAAGCCCTTCAAAGCAGCTTTCCAACGGCGCCAGTTTCGTCGCATTCCGACATCGGGGCTGATCGCAGCATTCGTTCTCGTCGGAGCGCGCGCCGGAAAACAGAACCGGCAGATCCGTGGCCGATCATTACGACCGGTGCCGAACGGAGCCGCCTGGCCTCCGGCCGGCGAACCAGCGTTCCGCCAGCCCAGGGAACACTTCCACAAGTGTCCCCACCACAGTGGTGACACCGGGTCCCGCACGGTCCCTCCGGACAGCACGTGGGCCCCACCGTCACGTGTTCGGGTGTTGCCGAATCAACGCGAGAAGCCGCCCGTCAACCCGAATTCGGTCCTCCCGGACCCCATTGTGTAGCCCTTTACCTCCCTACGTGGAGTGGGCAGCGAGTTGTATTGTTGTAATACTGTGTATTATTGTTCCGGGAGTACGAGTTTCGACCGGGTCCGTCTTCCCCACGCCGAGCGCGTGGAGGTACCGTTCTCGCTCCCTACACTCGGCATTTGCTTATTTTCATATATACTTGTTTATGCCACTGCTAGAGAGCATGTTCTAGATCGTAGCTCGCTTTATATTTATATCACCGCTGCTGCGAGAGAGAGCGTTACCGTCCCGTGACCCGATCCAGGCACGAAAGTGTGAATTGACCACCCTAGCTCTAGCCGGTTTCTCAACCGTGCACGTCCGACGCTTCCCTCGTTAAGGGACGATCGCGAGCTTGTCGTGTCCGTGGTCTCGTCCCGCATCAATTTGGTATCAGAGCGAGTTTGAGTCTAGGGTGTCCAAAATAAAAAAAAAAGAGTGTCATTTAAGTCTAAGTGTCTAAGTCGGTCTTAGGAGTTGCATTTGCATACCATTAATCGGTATATAAAAAGGTGTTGTCCGAACGTTAGGCTACGCCTATCGGGAAGGCCGCACACTTGCGCGAGTGATCTTCGGATCGATTAACTCCACCACGTACCGAGCCTTGTCCTTAGTGTGCATGCATCCCAAACCGTGCATAGTCGGTCTAGTGTCTTGTCTAAATGGCCTTGCATACCCATTCCTAGGGATCCATTCCCACCTTTTCGGCACCAATGGCCAACCCATGTCGACCCATCCAAGGTGATAGGTCCGTGTCCGAGTACATCCGGGACTATGATAAGTACCGGTTGAAATATGGCTTGGGAGAGGAGAGCACCACGACCGCATTTTAGTTCCGGAGAGGTTTGCGGTTTCACTTCCAACTTGAATGTCTTGTCCGCGACGCGTTCTCGCTGGCGCAATCTTATAAGGTCGCTCTAGAGGTCGAGCCCTTTCAGTCTCATTTTTCTCGCTCTAGAGGTCGAACCCTTTGGCAAACATCTACCTCCCAACCGAGTCCCGAGCCGATCGGACTACCTAACCCAATTCCTTCACCACCCGAGAGTGCTCCATTGTCACCCTCACCTTCCGATCTTAATTCGGAACCCTCTCATTTGGAGCCACCCAAGCCCCAGCCACCCGTGTTTCTAACGGGTACGCTTTTCATAGCTGAGCCGCTTCTTAGTTGGCTTAAGGATGGCTTGGTCCCACCTCCCTTCCCACCTATGGACCCCATCCTCCCTTTAGTGCCGGTGAATTCCTTCCATACCACATTTCGATCTAGTCACCATGTTGACACGTTGGATGATCTTGTCATGGGATTAGATTCACAATGGAAGTTGACGCACCTACTGGCCCGAGGCTTTGACCAACCCGCTAGTCTTAGCTTCACCCATCCGGCCTTAGGGTCCATTACCTCCATGTGCACCGTGGGATGTGTCACCACAGAGATTCTTCTACTCCTCCCGATGCCGGCCGAGTCCGACTTCATTCCCTTTTGCCCAAGGGAGGAGTCCTATTTTCTACACATGTCCGTCATCCCACCGCTCACAATGTATGACGGTGATTATGAATTTTTAAATTGGGACCGAGTCATGGGAGAATCCACTTCATGGGGTCATACCTTCTTCGACCCTTTTTACCCCTTCACTAGTGAACCTCCCGAGCTTTCATACTCACTCCACCTCTTCCGCGGAGTTCACTATCCCACCTTTTCCACTCGGGCCAAGCAAACTCCACATAACCATAGGTCCGAACCTTCATATGGGGGTAATGAAAACTTTGGTTTCTCCGATCCATCCAAACCACCCGCACCTCCCGAACTTCCCACATCCAAGCCCAATGTCCATGATTGGTGCATCGTAGGGTGTCTAGGAGTTCCCTATGACGTCAACCTCCGGTTACGTCAAATGCATGCATGGCACACGTTCGGGTGTCCTGGTCCGCCGTCATCTATGTACGGGTCGGACTAACATTAGGTGAGTCTAGGGTCATAGTTGAGTCAATGTGCTTTTCTTTGTGTGGTTTGTTTGCATGGTTTGTGTGTAGTTTGAGAGTCTGCATGTGTCTTGTGCAAGCTTGTTGTCATTCTCTTATGAGTAAGAGGCGAGTGGACTCGCTCGATGAGTATGTGATCGGTTCTATAGCTACACCCGGATCTAGTCACCTATAGGGACTCAGCGGTGATTCCTAGTGAGTCTTCGAGCTACTTCCTTCCCTTTTGAGAGTGCCCCACCCGGAGTGTCCACCTTTAGCCCATAGTAGTTCACGCATATCGAGTATATATGGGATGAGCAGGTGACGATCACTTGGAGTGGAGCGTACCCGCGTTACTTGGCAAAGTGACGGATCCGCCGGAGTACTCGAGCATCCCTACCCCTACTCGACGGGGTCGAGTTCCTTCCACCCGGGGAGAGTTGATGGGAATCAACGCCGAGCATGTACTTTTTCTTTTGCATTTATGTCCTTTTAGTTTGTGTTTATATCCTTGGGAAAGTATGTACACAAATGTAAGGCTTTATAAGCCAAGGAGTCATTCCTATGGATTATGTGGGTTTTTATGCAATTATGCCGTAGGACCAGCAAGGGGGCACTCAGCCCTCTCCCATTGGTCAACCTTCCAAGGTGGACATCTAGAAGGGTGGGTTGGTCATATGGACACATGGTAGACAAGTGGCTCATTTTGTCCAAGGTAGGCCACCTACCATTTCAACCTTCCATTCAACCCCCCCCCTCTAGTCAATAGGCCGCCCCCCCTTGCATATTATATTCATTTTTTTGTGTTTGTGGCATGCAATCCCAGCCCTTCAATCCCCACCCCTAGATCCAAGGGTTCACATTGCATTTGATGTGAATCATATAAAAGATTGTATTTTCATATGAATATTAGTGAAAATTCAGAAATTTATTGAAAGGCCAAAGGCTTCTTGCGCCCCCAGCTCCTCCCCTCTGGTTCCTCTCCTCCAACCTCCAGTTCTAGAGTGGTTTCTACCTCCTATCCCCTCCCCTCTATCTCCGGTGATCATCTGTGCCGTCGTTGCCGCCGTTCGTGCCGCCTACGAGCCGCCACGGAGCCATCATCAAGGTTCTGTCCTGCTGGACAGAGGTGACTTCCACAAATTCTTGCTGTCAGCCACGAGCTCATATAGATTTGAAATTGTGAGGGTGTGTTCTTTCCTTGAATCCTCACCTCCACCTAAATTTTCACGTCCAAACTCCTCCATTTAGTAATTTTCCATTTTCGTTCATTTTGCATTCCCAGATCTGTTTTATCTCTGTCTACAGTGACAATAGCTCTGAGTTTCCCATCTCCGACCATTTTTTAAAATTTCCAAACCCTCCCAATTTTACTGGGAGTTCTGTCCATCATCCCCTATATCCAACATTTTTCATGATTTTTTATCCACCATCTATCCATTTTTTAAAATTCGTGTTCTATCTCCGCTACAGTGCTTTCAGCCCATTTCCAGATCCGACCCATTTTCAGTTCAAAAATCCCATCAATTCGTATCCACATCCAAACTTTTCCAAACTAGTTTTACCGTCTTCCTAGCTCAATTTCCTACACCTTTGATGAAGACCTCAAGAGCTGAATCGGACATCTACCCTGCGGTCAATGACCGTTCTCAGAGGACAGCCCTACAGATCTGAGAGTTAAGCTACTGTACAACAGCAACCTTCAAAATTCGCCAGATGGAAGTGCATGCTTTGTTATTTTTCTATAATCATAGAGAGTTGAAGCCCTTTGAAGCAGCTTTCCAACGGCGCCTGTTTCGTCCCATTCCGACGTCGGGGCTGATCGCAGAATTCGTTCTCGCCGGAGCGCACGCCGGAAAACAGAACCGGCAGATCCGTGGCCGGTCATTCCGACCGGTGCCGAACGGAGCCGCCTGGCCTTCGGCCGGCGAACCAATGTGCCGCCAGCCCAGGGAACACTTCCACAAGTGTCCCCACCACAGTGGTGACATCGGGTCCCACACGGTCCCTCCGGACAACACGTGGGCCCCACCGTCACTTGTTCGGGTGTTACCGAATCAACGCGAGAAGCCGCCCATCAACCCGAATTTGGTCCTCCCAGGCCCCATTGTGCAGCCCTTTACCTCCCTACGTGGAGTGGGCAGCGAGTTGTATTGCTGTAATACTGTGTATTATTGTTCCGGGAGTACGAGTTTCGGCCGGGTCCATCTTCCCCACGCCGAGCGCGTGGAGGTACCGTTCTCGCTCCCTACACTCGGCATTTACTTATTTTCATATATACTTATTTATGCCACTGCTAGAGAGCATGTTCTAGGATTGTAGCTCGCTTTATATTTATATCACCGCTGCTGCGAGAGAGAGCGTTACCGTCTCGTGACCCGATCTGGGCGCGAAAGTGTGAATTGATCACCCTAGCTTTAGCCGGTTTCTCAACCATGCACGTCCGACGCTTCCCTCGTTAAGGGACGATCGCGAGCTTGTCGTGTCCGTGGTCTCGTCCCGCATCACCTACACTGGGGCAGATTGTGAGGTGGGTAAACAAATGACTGGGAGGAGAGGCAAACAGGCTCTGATCGGCATGAAATTTTAACTGGGGCTTGGGGAGACACGGGGAAACCTACCCTCAAAAGATCAGCTCGATCCAACTGCTGGATCAAAAGTTATGGTTTCTTATTTGAGCTTCAGATTTGCAGGTCACCGGTCTGGACAGCAACTCGGCGGCGGGGCTGTGGCGGCTTACTGGCGGCTCCGGCGACGGCGGCAGTGGCGATGGACGATCCCAGAAGGTAGTAGAAGAGATGAGGAAGAGATTTAGGGGGAGATGGAAGATCTATACTTAGATCTGGAAGAGATTGAGGAAGAAAGGGGGAAGAACACTCAAGAACAAGAGAGAGAGAGAGGGGGGGGCACACCAAGCTTTCTCCAATTTAATTCTCTTGCAATTTTTTCATTAGTTTCCCACAAATGATACAAGAGACTATAAATAGACAAACCCTAGATCTAGACCAAAGGATATCCACTAACATTGGTCAAGGGTAGGTGGGGGACAAGCATGGGGGACAAGGAGCACCAAAGGACATCCACTAACCTTGGTCCAAGTGTAGGTTGGGGACAAGCATGGGGGACAAGGAGCACCAAAGGACATCCACTAACCTTGGTCCAAGTCTTCTAGAAGGTCCAATTGGGCTCCTAATGGTCTTGAGGCCCAATTTAGAAGTTGGACCCCTTACATGAAGAGTAGCCCATATTACAATCTTGACCCGACTAGAAGTTAAAATAAAAATACACACTAATACACTCAAAGTAAATACATAAAATGTCAAAGCTCCGACGAAAGCTCTGTGCTGTCACCCAACCACAAGGAAGTCGGCATGCTACGCTTCTGGTACCGGCGACTAGCTCTGGTGTCCGCACCAATTCTCCCCGGGTGAGAGAAGCTCGACCCCGTCGAGTAAGGGTCTGGGTCGCTCTGGTATCGATCCAGCAGATCTGGATCTATCGTCTGTAGCTCGTCCCGGGTGATCCAAGTGTCATCGGACGCGGACCGTCCCCTCCAACGCACTAAATAGCGCTGGTACACTCCGCCTCGAGTAGTAGTCACCTGCTCATCCAGTATACACTCTATCTGCTCTCGCTGCTGAGGTAACAAGGCTGGAGGTGGGCGCTCAAGGGTGGTGTCACTCACAATGGGCAGGGATGGCTCAAAGGGCTCACTATGTATCACCGCTGGGTCCCTATAAGCGACGAGATCCGAGATGTTGAAAGTGGAGCTGATCCCGTAATCCTTTGGCAAGTCCACAACATATGCGTTCGACCCGACTTGCCTCACTACTCGAAAGGGACCGACACCACGAGCATGCAACTTCTTCACGGCTCCCGAGGGAAACCGTTCAGGTCTGACCCTGATCATGACGTAGTCACCCTCCTGAAACTCACCGTGGTGCCTATGGGCGTCAGCCAATTCTTTGTATCGTGCGTTGCTGGACTCAATGTGACGACGGATATGCTCATGCAACTGTCTAATGTGATCGGCAAAAGACTGGGCTGACTCAGACACATGGGACTGGACGGGAGATGGAACTAGGTCTATGGGCCTTCTGGGTCTACGGCCAGTGACAATCTCGAAGGGACTCATACCGGTAGACCTATTGACCGAATCGTTATAAGCAAACTTGGCTAAGGGTAAGACCAAATCCCAATCCCTGACTCGATCTCGGACAAGACACCTAAGAAGATCCCCCAAACTCCTATTGACAACCTCAGTCTGACCATCGGTCTGGGGGTGATATGCCATGGAAAATTTCAATTGAGTGCCCATCATATGCCATAGGGTTTTCCAGAAATAGCTAGTAAAGCGTACATCCCTATCGGACACTATAGTGCGGGGAAGTCCAAACCTGGAGACACAGTGGGAAAAGAATAGACGGGCAACTCTAGAGGCATCCGAGGTTTTGAAGCAAGGAATGAATAATGTCATCTTTGAGAACCTGTCTACAACCACAAAGATGGAGTCATGCCGTCGGAGGGTGTGGGGCAATCCCAACACAAAATCCATGCTAATGTCCTGCCATGGACTATCCGGGATGGGGAGGGGAGTATAGAGGCCAGTATTCTGCTTCCTTTGTTTGGCCATGGTGCATGTGCGGCACTGGGCCACGATGCGAGCAACATCTCTCTTCAAGCTAGGCCAATAGAATCTATGCTCGACCGACTCTATGATCTTGTTCCGGCTAAAGTGGCCAGCAAGACCCCCCGCGTGCATCTCCCAAGTAAGAAAGTCACGAACCGAAGTCCGTGGGATGCACAATTTATCACCCCGGAATAGGTGACCCTCCTGTAGCACAAACTCGCTATAATCCCGCGAGGGACTGGCCTGAAGGGCTACATAGATCGGGCTGAAATCTGGACAATCAGCATAGGCATCCTTCAGCCTCTCTAAACCTACCACCTCTACACTCATGGTGGTCAACATCATCATCCGCCGACTCAGCGCATCGGCGACCTTGTTCTCCGCCCCTGCCTTGTGCTTGAGCACAAAGGTGTACTCTTGGAGATACTCCACCCAACGACTATGGCGAGCATTCAGCTTCTTTTGGGTATGGAGGAATCGTAAGGCCTCGTGATCGGAAAAGAGGACAAACTCCTGGTGCAAAAGATAATGCCTCCAATACCTCAACGCCTGGACGACTGCGTAAAATTCCTTGTCATAAGTGGAATAGCGCAGTTTGGCATCGTTAAGCTTCTCGCTAAAGAATGCAATAGGGTGGGACTCCTGACTCAATACTGTTGTCCTCCTGGTTTTGATGATGACCACCATGATATGACATGTTGATGTATTATTTGATAATCTGTTATGTGGCAAGTATTTTTGTTGAGAATTACTGCAGGCAATAGTCAGCGTCGATGCCACAAGCTCAAAGGGTCGATGTAGCCTTCAGTTCCTCCAAGTTGAAGCACACTTCATCAAGACTGCGTCGACGCCTCAAGCAAGACAGCGTCGACGCTGTGACTGGATCTCAAGTTGTTTAAGTCACGCGCATACTAAATGCGTCAATGCCACTTGGGTGCAGCGTCGACGCATTTGCCTCCAGAAGCCCAAGACAGAAATCTGTCCTCAAGCTATCTTCACACAGCGTCGACGCATCCAGATGCTGGCGTCGACGCACCCAGTCCCAGACAAGTGCTCGGCAGAAGAACTGGATAAAGTGGGCCAGCCACGTCTGCAAATGAAGTGCACACTTCCTCCGTTAGTCCAGAAGCTTCTCCACACGTGGGCAAATGATTGGGAATCTCGTGGGGCCCAATCCTATGCGGGAAAACGAAAAAGGAGATAGAGTAGTGGATCTCTAGTCTATCCGAGGAGTTGAGAAAAAAGGAAGAGATGAACGGGGTGAGGCATTCTTCTTCAGGAGAACTAAGAGCAAGGGGATATTCGAAGACTGTCCAGTGCGAAGTTTGCAGTACAGGTTCGTTCTCCTGGTGAAGTAGATCAGACGCTGAAGAACCGTGGAAGCATCAGTCTGATCTAGCCTCAATTGTAGAGGAGATCATACTCAGATCGTGCTGTTCATCCCTTCAGGCTACACTCTCTTCTGCTGCGCAAGAAGCCTGAAGATTCATTGACCAGCGTCTTCTGAGTTCATTCCTTACTTTGTATTTTTGTTTTTCTTATACATTGTTATATTCGGATTACTGTTCCACTGGGATTTAGTGGACAGGTTTGTTCTGATCCAGAGTGAGTTCTGAGATCAGAGGGAGAACAGACTTCGTGTCTGCAAGCTGTTTGACAGCGGTTCTGTGACAGTGTGTTGCTGTCTTCTGCAGATTGGATCTGCAGGTCAGAGAAGGGTTCTTCTCTGGTTTTAGCATAAGCTGTAAAGCTCAGCGGTGATCCCCACCGGGTTGGTGAGGGGGTGGACGTAGGTCTCGGGATAGAGACCGAACCACCTTAAAACTCCTGTCTCCCGTGGTTTGTGCTTGTGGTTTGATTTCGTGCTTATTGTCTCGGTTAGTGCACTTAGATATTGCGTTTGCCTTCTAGAGTTCACGGAGTGAGGTTATGCCTGTGCTATCACAGAGTGTGCGATCGTTTTATTCTGTTTAAAATTTTAAGTGGTCAATCTATTCACCCCCTCCCCCTCTAGCTTGACAATCCTCTGCTCCCAACAAGTGGTATCAGAGCTCCAGGCTCTCTTGAAGGGTTTAACAGCCTAGAGAGAAGTAATGGAGAGCAAAGGACTCATGCCAGAGGGTTATGCTGTGAATAGACCACCATTTTTCGATGGGACTAACTATTCCTATTGGAAGAATCGCATGCAAGTTTTTCTCAGGGCCCAGGACTATGAAACATGGAAGGTCGTGAGTAAGGGGCCCTATATAATTGAAGGCGACGAAGAATTATGGGTGAAGGAGCAGGTAAGAAAATCAACCGTCAACTGGCAGGCAATGAACATTATGCAATGCTCCCTGCACCCCAAGGAATTCTCGCGCGTCTCCTCATGTGCGAGTGCAAAAGAAATGTGGGATCGACTCGAGGTAATATACGAGGGTACCTCGGAGGTAAGGGAGACCAAGGCTAACATGTTAATCTCTGAATATGAGTCGTTCCACATGAAACCTGAAGAAAGTATTTCTGAAATGTATGCTCGTTTAACGTTGCTTGTCAATGGTCTCAAAGGTCTAGGGAAGGCCTATTCAGATTATGAGCTGGTGAGAAAGATTCTTAGATCCTTGACACCCGTGTGGCACACAAAAGCCACAGTAGTCGAAGAATCTAGGAATCTTCCCAAGACCACTCCTGACGAGCTGATAGGTTCCCTTATGGCCTATGAGCTGAATTTGAAAAGATCTGATGAGGAAATAAAGAAGAAGAAACCGCTAGCTCTCAAAGCTGCTCCAAGCTGTAAGGAGAGCTCAGATGAGAGTCTGACCTCTTCATCCGACAGTGATTCAGGTGAGATTGCCATGCTCACAAAGAAATTTCGAAAATTCTTACGAAGGGAAGGTAAAACTGGTCGACTTAGAAGCTATCAAGGTAAAATGAATTCTAAGTTTAAGTCTGACCAATCTAAGAAATATGACAAAGTGGTTTGTTATCAATGCAGGAAACAGGGACATATCAAGTCAGAGTGTCCAGAAAATTCCAAGAAAGCTCACCCCAAGTTCAAAAATAAAAAGCCCAAGGCCATGATCAGTACATGGAGTGATGAAGAAGAAGAAGAGGAGGATAGCACCTCAGAGGAAGAAAAAGAGGTGAAGCTATGCCTAATGGCCAGGGGAGAGGACTCTGCTGAGGTAAATTCTCCATTTGATGAATTTACTTGTAATGACTGGGAAGAAGCTTTCAATGACCTTATGGATAAATATGATGCTGTGAAGAAAGAAAATAAAATGCTTAAAAAGAAGAAAAACCAGGGAAATCAAGAGAACTTGTCAAATGAAAAGGTTAAAGTGCTAGAGGATGAAATTGTTTGTCTGAAGAAAACTCTGAATGAAGAAAATGAATACAAATCTCAATTGATTGAATTGAAAAGAGAAAATGAATTCTTATTAAATACGCACGATGAACTGAAGTTAAGAATGCAGAAACTGGAAAAGGACACCAAAATCGCTGAAGAAAAATACCAAGCCGTAAATGGTGTCAACTTGAAACTTCAGGAAGATTTGAAGAAAGCTAAAGAAGAAAAATTGGACAAACAAGCTTCCCTGGAGAAAATGACACAAGGCAAACATAATCTTGATGCTTTACTGGGAACAAAATGCAATGTTGGCAAGGAAGGACTTGGATATAATCCAAGCAAAAAGAAAGAAATTGGAATTAAGCTGGTGACCTTCGTGTCAGAAGAGAAGAAAGCTGAGGAGAAACAGGTGGCTGAAGTAAAAAATGTTGAAAGAGGCAAAGGGAAACAGATTAAGAAAAATGAAGTGACAAAGGAGAAAGGAAAAGAGAAGATGAATGAAACTCCTAAGGCAAAATCTGCTAAGAATGTAACCAGCTGCAAGCCTGTCACTTCATCACCACATAAGGCTTCCAGCTCCAGACCCTCCTCTCACCAGCATCGTAGTAGAAAGACTGAAAGCACCAAGTCTGGCAAGAGCCAGATGCGTCCACGCAAGGCCAGTAATGTGTCGACGCAGACCGGATTCCAGAGAGTCCATAAGAATAGGAACGACCACATGGGTGGACGCATGCAGGGAAATGCGTCGACGCACCCAAACCACCATGGCCAACACTTCAATCAGTCTGGGTGGATGGGCCGACGCACACATCACAATGCGTCCACGCACCCTACATTCTATCATGCACACAGAAGCAACTATGGGTGGGTGAGTCCACGCACTCATTCAGGTAGGTCGACGCATCCCATGTATGCATATCCAATAAGCCAAATGCATTCATTTAGGGCATTCAACCCACACCACCAAGAAACCTATTGGAGTCAAAATAAACGATGGTTCAATAAAGCATCTAAAACAACCTTAAAATCAAATCAGAAACCTGCTGCCTCCTCAACTAAAATCCATCAAAAACCTCAACAAAGACAAATGTGGATTCCTAAGAACCTGCTGAATTACCTGAAGTCATCCAGTGATTCAATGGGACCCAAGTGTGTTTGGGTTCCAAAATCTCTTGTTTGATGATTCATGCAGGAATGCCTTGCGGCCGTGCACAACAGGTGGTATCTTGACAGCGGCTGCTCAAGGCATATGACAGGGGACAAGGCCAAGTTTTGTTTCTTGGTTGAGAAGGATGGAGGCTTTGTCACCTTTGGTGGAAACAATAAAGGTAAAATAGTTGGCAAAGGTAAAGTTGGCAAGAACCCTTCTACCTCCATTGATGATGTTCTTTTAGTAGAGGGTCTAGAGTATAACTTGCTCAGTATAAGCCAGCTGTGTGATAGGAGTAATAAAGTGGTGTTTGATGCAAATACATGCACCATCTTAGAAGAAAAATCAGAAAAAGTTAAATTTGTTGGAAAAAGGATAAACAACATGTACATGGTAGATTTAGACGATCCTGCTCATAATAATCTTTGCCTTGCTGTAAATAAAACTGAACTAGCTTGGTTGTGGCACCGTAGGCTAGGACATGCTAGCTATAGTGTCTTGCATAAGTTAGCCAAACACAGCATGGTAAATGGCCTGCCTGATGCTTCATTCAAGAAAAATGACAAAATCTGTAATGCATGCACCCAAGGCAAACACACTAGGAAGTCATTTAAGTCCAAGATAGAGAGTCAGTCCACTAAACCTTTTGAACTCATTCATTTGGACTTGTTTGGACCCACTAGAACAGCAAGCATTAGTGGTAATAAATATGGATTTGTTCTAGTGGATGATTTTTCTAGATTTACCTGGGTATTCTTTCTAACTCATAAGAATGAGGCATTTGAGGAATTTCAGGCATTCTTCAAGAAAACACAGCAGGATGGTAAGTTTGTCATTTCTTCCATTTTGTCAGATCATGGTGGAGAATTTGACAACTCTGAATTTGAGGATTTCTGCAGAGCAACAGGGCTAAATCACAGGTTTTCTTCCCCAAGAACACCTGAACAAAATGGAGTCGTGGAGAGAAGAAACCGAACCCTTGTGGAGATGGCCAGAACCATGCTGATTGAAGGGCAACTCCCAAGGAAGTATTGGGCAGAGGCTGTGAACACTGCATGCTACATTGTAAATCGGGCAATGGTAAGACCTCAGTCCAAAAAGACTCCATATGAAATGCTGAAAGGTAAGAAGCCCTCTGTTGCTCATTTTAAAGTTTTCGGTTCAAAATGCTTTGTTCAGAATAATGATAAACGGGCCCTAGATAAGTTTGAACCCAAGAGTGAACCTGCCATCTTCTTAGGATACTCTAGTCACTCTAGGGCATATAGGGTCCTAAATTTGAAAACACAAACGGTTGAGGAATCACCTCACATCGTTTTTGATGAGCTAATTGAAAATTCACAAGTTGAATCTTCATGCAGGAACGAGGGTGATGAAGACTTCCTTGACAAGCTGGAGGAGAAAGAAACATTGGAAGGAGATTCAAGGCCAAAAGAAGATGAGCCAGAGTCGAGTAATCAGGGTAATGCAGGTATCAATGGAGGTAACCCTCTAACTAACATTAGGATGTTAAGGGATCACCCCTCATCTAGCATAATTGGCAACTTGCATGAACCTGTTAGGACACGTTCTCAAATTCAAGAATTGGATAACATGACACTTGTGTTTCAAACTGAACCCAAAAATGTCATGGAAGCCTTAAAAGATCCCAACTGGATAAATGCCATGCATGAAGAACTCAACCAATTTACAAGAAATGAAGTGTGGCATCTAGTGCCTAGACCAAGGATCAATCTATAATAGGAACTAAATGGGTCTATAAAAACAAACAAAATGAAAATGGTGTTGTTGTTAGGAATAAAGCTAGACTGGTTGCACAGGGCTACAATCAAGAGTTCGGTATCGACTTCGAAGAGTCCTTTGCACCAGTAGCCAGATTAGAAGCCATTCGGTTGTTGCTTGCATATGCTGTAAGTCATGGAATAAAATTACAACAAATGGATGTAAAAAGTGCTTTCTTAAATGGAATAATAAAAGAAGAAGTATATGTGGAACAACCCCCTGGTTTTGAATGTGCAGAAAATCCTAACCACGTATACGGGTTAGACAAAGCACTGTATGGACTCAAGCAGGCACCTCGAGCCTGGTATGACCGGCTCAGCTCCTTCCTCACTGAAAAAGGATATTCAAGAGGTAAAGTGGACCAGACATTGTTTACAAAGGTAAGGAATTCAGATATCATTCTGGTTCAAATATATGTTGATGTCATTGTCTTCGGTTCCACTAAACCCAGTTTGTGTAAGGAGTTTGCTAACTTAATGACTACAGAATTTGAAATGAGCCTCATGGGTGAACTTCAATTTTTCCTAGGTATGCAGATCATTCAAAGCAGGGACAGATGCTTTATTTGTCAGACAAAGTACATCAAGGAGCTACTGAAGAAGTATAAAATGGAAAATCTGAAGGCAATCAGCACTCCCATGTGCACAAACACACCCTTGGATGCAAATTTGAAAGGTACACAAGTTGATGCCAAGACCTATCGAGGTATGATAGGGTCACTTTTATACCTTACTGCATCAAGGCCTGATATTCAATTCTGTGTTTGCATGTGTGCACGTTTTCAAGCTGATCCTAGAGAATCCCACTTAAGTTCTGTCAAGCGTATTTTTAGATACCTTGCTGGAACTCAAGACTTAGGGATATGGTATCCTGCATCCTGCTCCTTTGATCTGGTATCATATTCGGATGCAGACTATGCTGGATGTAAATTGGACAGAAAAAGCACTAGTGGCTACTGCCAATTTTTGGGTGGGTGCTTGGTCTCTTGGGCTTCCAAGAAACAACACTCAGTGGCACTGTCCACTGCAGAGGCAGAATATGTCGCTGCAGGGAGCTGTGGCACTCAAGTGTTGTGGATCAAGCATCAGCTCCAAGATTATCAAACTGATCTTGGAAGTGTCCCAATATTGTGTGATAACACAAGTGCTATAAACCTGGCCAAGAACCCCATCCAGCACTCTAGGACCAAGCACATTGAAATCAGACATCATTTCTTAAGAGATGAGGTCAGTAAAGGGAGTTTCAAGCTTGTTTTTGTAGAATCTGAACTACAACTAGCTGATATTTTTACCAAGCCTCTCAATAATGAGCGTTTTTCATATCTTAGGAGAGAGCTTGGACTCTGTAATTTACATTCTGAAGCTTGAATTGATTGCATGTTCAAATGTCTGAATGCTCTTTGATTGCCTTTGTCATGATCATTTGATGTCCTGCTATGGTCAAAATGTCCATGTTTGAATAATTCATATACTTAGGGGGAGTATGAATCCTTGTTAGTTTGACTTGTTTTTGTCTGATGCGGTAACGCAGCCTCTAGGTTGCGTCCACGCAGCGGTGGACTGCCTCTGATCACTGATAAACAGTCCAAGCAGAATGGCTGAGTGCGTCGACGCTGCAGGTGTTCTGCGTCGACGCTCTACTGGACTCAGATAGCTGTGGTGGTGACTGTGTCCTCACGTCTAGTCCATAAGGTCAACTCATCCATCCTTCTTGCTAGACCTGTTCTTCTTCAAGAGTCTCCTTTGCACCCCATCATGCTTATTTTCTATCTTATCCACCTTCTGCTACCAAGATTTCTTGATGTACTCTTCTTCTATTCCAGAATAAGGGAATTGTCTCAAATGTTAGGGTGAAAAGTAAATGCCTTAAATTCAGGGGGAGCTAAGGGAATAATTTTTAATGAAAACAAGTTTTTTTCTTAGAATAGCTTCACACTACTTACTGATATAAAATGTGTATCCTTCAATGCTTGAACTCAACAGTCCTTGAACCTAAAAGTGATTGAATCTGGAATAAGGACTAAACAAGTTAATATGACTTGGTTCCTATCATCTCTTTATCCCAAATTAATCAAAAGTAGAAGGATCTTTCAATGAATTGGAATTTAATTGGTATTGTTGCTAAAGTTTGTTTAGGTCTAAAAAGAGCTAAAAGATAAAGTGCAACACACATTGTATCTGTAATACGCAGAGCACTGGTAGGCTTTCACTGAGAAACTGGCTCTATGCACCAAAGAAGTGCTAAAGAGCAAGTCATGAGGTGGACTACTATCTCTGTCCTTAAATGAAAATTATCCATTTCAGAGTAATGGTGATTCTCAACTGAGAAACTACCTTCCTCACCCATGAAGTGTTGAAAGGCATGTCATGAGGTTGATCACTACCTCTGATTCTAGGCAAAATAGTTGGCTATGCTGAGTAACCGGGGACTCTGGTGCCTGATAAGCATGTGTACTTGTGTCACAAGGCTAGCTATACTTGACTGCTAATGGATGTAATAAATAAAATAAAAATTAAAACTCATGTGTGTTAGTATGAAATCAAAAGGCTCAACAGATCTAATGAACTCATCCTCAATGCTCATTAAATTTCTTTCTACAAAGATTTTTTTTCGAAATTGAATAATGCAGGATACAGATGTGAGAAGATCCCCAGTATGAAGCTAGTTTAGAAATTATTCCATTTCTGCACTATTAATGTTCATTTCTGTGCTTCAAACTTGGAAGAATATCATTATTTTATGTCACTGAATGGTTCGAAGTTAATCTGAGTAAATTTAGTTTTCATGGGAATTTGAACTGAAGCTATTAAAAATCCCTGAATATGAGTGTATTACCTTATGAACCCTGGACTCTAACGATTTTTCCCAAGTTTTGCTCTTTAAGCTGCTTCTTCTCTCTTTCACACTCTTTGTCTGGCAGTGTCTATTTACACTATGGCGTCGACGCACCCTTGTTCATAAGGTCGACGCATCTGTGCCTTTCCAATGCACACTTGAACATAAGTGTTCACGGCGTCGACACATTGATCTTCTAGCGTCAACGCATCCACTCTATCTAGCTTCCTTAGAATATGGCCTGGATCCATTACCCGGTTACCCGATAACCGGATTGGGGGTTTCTCTTTTCACTCTTTTAAACCCCCAACCGAGGAAACAGTCGGCTACCTTCTCGTTCATCCTTCTCAGGCAACTGTTCATCTCCTCCTTCTGAAACACCTCACGGCCATCCTCTTCTCCTCTATCCGTGATGATGGCGCTCACCTACTCCAGGAAAGGAAAGAAGCCTGCTGAGGAACCATCTTCGGCTCCTCTGGCTCCTGAGCTAGCCGCTGAAGCCCAAGCTCCTGAATCACCTGCGACGGCTCCTCCTCCTAAATCTTCTTCTCCGCAAAAACGCAAGGACAAGGGGAAGCGTCCACGCTGTCCCTCTCCTCCTTCCAAGAAGAAGAAGGCCCATTCATCTTCCAAGCCTTTCTCTCCTCAGAAGAAAGCTTCCTCCAAAAAATCCAAGTCTGGGGTCTCTGTGTCCGCTCCTACTTCCGGTACAGACGAACCCCTGAAAGTTTTAATTCCACGGTATATTCTTGAATCGGACGAAGCTTTTCATGCTGCCTTCCCTGAGATTCGGCCTATTTTGGAGTTTCAAGGCTGGTGGGACTTTGCCACCAAGTATTCCATTTATTATCCTACGTTTGTCAGGGAGTTTTACCACAACCTCTGCCATCAACCCAACCTTGGAATACTAACCAGCTCTGTACAGGGTGTTAAGTTTGAGCTCACGGCTCGTCTACTCGCCAGTGTGTGGAAGATTCATAAGAAGGGGGCCGAACTACACTCGTTTCCTTTGAATGAACATGAAGCATTTGCTGTTTTGACGGGCCAGCCAGAGGACCCTTCAGACATTAAGCAGACCTATTTGTCCAGCTTAAAAGTGAATCAGTTTTCATCTCCTGTTCGTCTACTGCACCATATATGCACATCCATCTTTACCCCACAGAGCAGTGGACGTGAAAGGGTCACTATCATGCAGAGATTTTTACTGTACTGCATGTTGAAAGAAATCAACGTTTCATTGATTGATGTTATTATTCAGACAATGGGCACTTGTCTGGACAACTCTAGGACTCTACCCTACGCAGCACACCTCACAACCCTGTTCAGAAAGGTTGGAGTTCCATTTGGCAATGAGAAGAAATGTGTAGTTCCTAGAGGTAATGTTTACTCCATGTCTTTTGTCCAGAATTTTATGGGAATAAAAATAGTAGATGGAAAGCTAGTCAGAGTGCTGTCTAGTCAACAATCTGATGTAAGGGCAGCTTGTAACGACCCGAGAATCCGATTACTGGGAAGGCCCGATAACCCGAGACTCGTACCGCCACCCACGAGTCCGAAGACTCGGAAGGGTTAAAAGGATGGTGTGGAAACTACACAAGTATCACAAATAATTGCAGAAATTAAACAGTTATAATATTAAGCAGGAAATAAATTAACAATTTACATGGTCCACAATAAAATAACAACAACAGCAACAGTAGTCCACGACTAGTACAGTGACAAGAAAGAAAAGTACAGTTACGCGGGGCATCCCCCGGCTCTGACCTCTGGCACTACCTCTGGGCACCCGCACCACGCTGCGCTCCTGACGCGCTCCCCGAAGGTGGCGCCTCACCTGAAACACGGTGAAAACACGCAGGGAATGAGTCTCAGAACAAGACTCAGTAGGGATCACTCGAACCCTACCTCGAAAAACGAGAAACCACTACTCTAGCGGTAGGAAAGTACCTCGGAAAGGAAAGCCCTGTACTCTACAGAACTAGACCCTACGGCACGCAAACCGACACACGTGCCACGGTACGAGAAGACCGAAATCAACGGTCGAACCGTCAAAACCCGAAGGTCGGAAACACACGACTGACAGTCTGACACTCCGTACTCGACAGGAGTACCACCCACTAGAAGCACAGCCGGTAGCGTCCCCTGACGTCTTACACCGCACCGCAGGTGAACCGCCTGACGTGGTAGGTCCTACCCGAGGCGCAAACACCGTACAAGTAACCACAAACAAGTGACTAGCTGGGGTCACGCCCGTCGACGTGGGTCCAACCGCCCCCAACCACGTGTGCACACACAGACCGCGCGTCCCTGGTCTGGCCCTCTGACCGGTTTTCCCCTCAGCCGGACTCTGGCTGCAAGACGTGGGGCCCAACGGTAACCGGTCCACAAACCGTCTCGAAAGGTCGGCCCGTACACCACTCCCTGGTGCGACTAGCACCCGCGTACTAGTAGGCTACGACTAGTGGAGGGTCACTGAAGGAGTAGACTCTCGAGTCAACGGAAAACGACGTCCGAATCCGACAACGTGTGGGAATCACCCCACGCACCAGCCCCGTCGCACGGTGACCACGGTCGGAAAAGAAACAGACGCATGCCCACGGTCAAACGCCTGACCGAGGCGAACGGGACTTCCGGACACCAAAAACACGGTCACAGAACTCCACGGGGTGCCCGGGACGCACGCACGGCCCAAGGGGAACACCCTACAACGACCTGATCGCGCTAGGGATACCCAGCGCGACAGGGACCATCGCGCTAGGGAACCCTAGCGCAACAGCGAAGATCGCGCTAGGTCTCCCTAGCGCGACAGGGACCATCGCGCTAGGTCTTCCTAGCGCGACAAGGATGATCGCGCTATGACCCCATAGCGCGACAGGAACCGCCTCCTGTTCATCTTCTCCGATGAACGCGCTCGGTCGGGGCAGCGCGACCTCCAAGAACGCGCTACTGGAGTATAGCGCGTTCTCAGTCCGCGGCCGAAAACGGTAGAAACTCCCAAAAATTCTAACCACGCCCCCATACCTCCATAGGAGAGGGGGAAATCAAAGGGGAAGACCCCTGGGGACCCCTAGCATGATTCTAGGCCCTCAAAACACGAATCCATGCATTGAATCCATAGATCGGGCGAGCTCTCCCCAAATCATGGAAAAACCCAAAAACGCTCAAATGATCCCCTCTCGGCCTCCCCGCGGCCTATAAATCACGGAAAAGAACGGCATGAGGCTAAGGAACGTCACCCTACCTCAATGGAGCGAATGCTCCGCCGGATCGATCACGAATCACGAAGAATGCTCGAAGCTTCACGAACTCCCCACGCTTCCCACGCTCGCCGCACGCCCACGAGATCGCCTCACCGTCGCCCACGCGTCCGCGCCGTCGCCCCGCCGCCGTCCGTAGCCGGAGAGGGGCTCGCCACGTCCGAATGGGAGAGAGGGAGAGAGAGGGGGCTCACGGTCGCGAGAGAGAGGGAGAGGAAGAAGAAAGAGAAAAGAGAAAGAAAAAGAAAAAGGAATTAGGGCTTTATAGAAAATCCGAAATTTCAGAAAAATACCGAAAAATAGAAAAATACATTTCTGGAATCCTCGGAACGCACCGATCGCAACGGTACCACTCGTGCCCGGGTGAACGGCCCAGTTAACCCGCAGCGAGCGTCCGAAGGAAAAGCCGAAACACACGCCGGGAATCAGAAAACACACGCGGAAAAGCCACGGAACGCCTCCGGGCCTCCGAAACGACCCCGGATCGCGCCGATCCGAACACGAAAGATGTCCGAAACGAAATTTCGGACACAACGGAGCTGGACGCTCCGAAAACCAGATCCGGGACCCACGAAGAAGGATCCGAAAGGTCCGAGATATTACAGCCCTCCCCCCTTAAGGAATTTCGTCCTCGAAATTGAGAACAACCAACGGGGAAAGAAGAGGAAGACTCACTCAAACAGATACGGGAACTGCTGACGCATCTCGTCCTCACGTTCCCACGAAGCCTCACCACCAGAGTGTCGTTGCCACACGACCTTCACCAAGGGAATGACCTTGTTCCGCAGGCGCTGCTCTCGCCTATCCTCCACGCGGATCGGAAACTCTGGGAGAGAAAGATCTGGAGTCACCTCAGGCCAAACAGAAAACTCGAGCACATGAGAGTCATCGGGCATATACTTCCGCAACATCGAGACGTGGAACACGTCATGCACCGACGCCAACTCAGGAGGTAACTGCAACCGGTAAGCAACCTCACCGATGCGCTCCACAATCGCGAAAGGACCAATATAGCGGGGACTCAGCTTCCCACGCCGTCCAAAACGCATCACCCCCTTCATCGGAGAAACTCTCAAGAACACATGATCGCCCACGGCGAACTCGAGGGGCTGTCGCCTACGGTCAGCATAGCTCTTCTGCCGACTCTGGGCCGCCAACATGTTCTGACGAACCAGGTGCACAACATCCACACATTGCTGCACCAATTCCGGTCCCGTCAAAACACGCTCACCCACCTCAAACCAATCAAGTGGAGTCCGACAAGGACGCCCATACAGAGCCTCATAGGGAGCCATGCCGATGCTCGAATGATAGCTGTTGTTATAGGCAAACTCCACCAACGGTAGGTGATGAATCCAACTCCCCTGCCACTCCAGGCAGCAGGATCTCAGCATGTCCTCCAAAGTCTGAATGGTCCTCTCAGACTGACCATCTGACTGTGGATGATACGCCGAGCTAAATGCCAACTCCGTGCCAAAAGCTCGCTGGAAACTCCTCCAGAATCCAGAAGTGAAGCGCGGATCCCGATCCGACACAATCGAAATGGGAACCCCATGCAACGGCACGATCCGCTCCACATACAGACGAGCCAACCTGGACACGCTCCAGCTGACCTTGACCGGTAACAATCGAGTCACCTTCGTCAGCCGATCCACCAGCAACCAAATACTGTCCTGCCCACTCGGGGTCCTCGGCAACCCCACCACAAAATCCGTGGTCACATGGTCCCACTTCCAAGCAGGAACATCCAAAGGCTGGAGAGTACCTCCTGGTCGCTGATGCTCCGCCTTCACCTGCTGACAGATCAGGCACCTGGCCACAAATTCGGCGACATCTCTCTTCATGCCAGGCCAACAAAACTGCCTCCGCAAGTTCCGATACATCTTCGTCGCACCCGGGTGCACAGTGTACCTGCTCCCATGAGCCTCGCGTAACACCGCACGACGAACCTGCTCCTCCGCTGGGACGTACAACCTGCCACGAAACCTCGCAGCACCGTCCTCGCCGAGCTCCACATCAGCCATCGCAAGAATCAGGGGCAACTCAGGGTCCGCATGCTGAGCCTCTGTCACCTGACGACGGATAGCAGGAGTGACAGTCAGACTCGCAAGCACTGCCAACCCTCGCTCCTGGGGAATCTTGAGCCTGAAAGATACCTTGGGCACTTGTTCCCAGAGCCTTCACTTCCTCGACATCAAGGTACTGACCGCAACCTTCCTACTCAAGGCATCGGCGACGACATTCATCCTGCCCGGCTGATAAGACAGGGTGAAGTCATAGTCCTTCATGAACTCCATCCAACGCCTCTGTCTGAGGTTCAGATCTCTCTGCGAGAACACATACCTCAAACTCTGATGGTCAGTGAACACCTCGAACTTCTCACCGTACAGATAATGCCTCCAGATCTTCAGCGCGAAGATTACTGCTGCCAACTCAAGATCATGGGTAGGGTAGTTCTCCTCATGGGGCTTTAACTGCCGAGATGCATAAGCCACCACTCTACCATGCTGCATCAAAACAGCACCCAGTCCAACGCCGGAAGCATCTGTACACACCACAAAACCTCCCGATCCAGAAGGCAAAACCAACACCGGAGCCGAGGTGAGCAACCTCTTCAGTTCACTGAAGCTCTGCTCACACTCCTCGGACCAAACGAAAGGCACATCCTTCCGCGTGAGCCTAGTCATCGGGGTCGCAATGCGAGAAAAATCCTGGATAAACCGACGATAATACCCCGCAAGCCCCAAGAAACTCCGGATCTCCGTCACCGACCTCGGCCTCGGCCATTGCATCACAGCCTCGACCTTGGCGGGATCCACGGAAATGCCATCACCAGAAATCACGTGCCCCAGAAAGTGCACCTCGCTGAGCCAAAACTCGCACTTGCTGAGCTTCGCATACAACTGGTGATCTCGCAACGTCTGCAGCACCACACCCAAATGGTACGCATGCTCCTCAGCAGACCGCGAATAAACAAGGATGTCATCCACGAAGATGACCACGAACTGGTCCAAATACGGATGAAACACCCTCTACATCAAGTCCATGAAGGCTGCCGGGGCATTGGTGAGCCCAAACAGCATCACCAGAAACTCATAATGCCCGTACCTCGTACTGAATGCAGTCTTCTCCACATCGGACTCGCGAATTCTCAGCTGATAGTAACCGGACCGCAAATCAATCCGCGAGAACACTCGCGCAGACTGAAGTTGGTCGAACAAATCATCAATCCACGGCAACGGATACTTGTTCTTAATGGTCACGTCATTCAGCTGCCGATAGTCAATGCACAACCGCAGACTACCGTCCTTCTTCTTCACAAACAACACGGGCGCACCCCAAGGGGAAAAGCTCGGACGAATATACCCCTTGGCCAGCGGTTCCTGCAACTGCGCCCTCAGCTCCCTCAACTCAGCGGGGGCCATACGGTAGGGAGCCTTCGCCAAAGGTCCCGTACCAGGTACAACCTCAATCACGAAATCGATCTCCCGCTGGGGAGGTAATCCAGGAAACTCCTCAGAAAAAACATCGGAAAACTCGCACACCACCGCAATGTCCTCGACATTCGGCTCCATCCGGTCTGACACAACCACAGACGCGAGAAAACCCTGACAACCTGAATCAAGCAACCGACGGGCTCGAATAGCAGAGATAAGAAATCGAGAAGAGGCGGAACGGATACCTTGGAAATAGAAGGTCCGCTTGCTCGGATGCTGGAAGTAGACCCTCTTCATCCCACAATCTACCACCGCTCCATGAGTCTCGAGCCAATCCATGCCTAGAATCACGTCGTAATCCCAAAGCTGCAACGCATACAACCTGCCTGGCATACTCCGCCCATCGATCCACACCGGAACCTGGTCGAAGCAATACGGAGTGATCATAAAATCACCCGAAGGCAACTCCACTGCCAAATCACAGGACAACTGGGTCACCGGCTCCTCGACGCTCGACGCGAAATCCTCCGAAATAAACGAATGAGACGCGCCAGAATCAAATAAAACCCGAGCCGCACAACCCAAAATCTGAACGGTACCTTCCACGAGCTGCGACGCCACTGCCTCTGCCCTGGTCAAGTGCGTGATCTGGCCACGAGCCCGCTGCCTGCCTCCCACACTAGCTGACCTGGGTAGCGGCGGATACTGTCCATGTTGCTGCTGCTGGGGAACCTGCTGCTGCGGCGGCCTCTAAGGACAGTCACGCGCCATATGCCCTGGCTGGTCACACCGAAAACAGATGATCGGCGCCGTGCACTGCCTGCCTGGGTGGGTCCCACCACACCGTGGACAAGATCCTCGCGATCCACCCACTGATCCCTGACGCTGCAAAGGAATCGGCTGCTGTACACTGCCCGATGAAGCCTGCCCTTGATCTCTGGACTTCTTCTTGCCGAACCCCTTCTTGAAGAACTTCTTGACCTTCGAGCCGAAGGACGCAGATCCTGTCACCGAAGCTGCATGTGCCGGCACTCCTGAACCACTCATCGCATGCTGGAAGGAACCCTGCTGCTGGGTAGCCGACTGCTGGCTGCGACCTGACAAAGACTGCCCCTGGCTGATCGGTCCTCGAGTCCTCTGCATATCCATCTCCAGGGAAATCGCAACACGAGACGCTGTCTCTAGATCAGTGGCTCCATTCGCGATCAAATGGTGCCTCAGCTCCAACCTCAAGCCCTGCACAAACTGCGTCGTCCTCACCCTCTCATGCTCCATGATATGAGGTGCGTACCGACGCAGCTCGACAAATCGGGCCCTGTACTGCAACACGGACATGTCACCCTGCACCAACTCCAGAAACTCCCGCATCCGCTGCGTAGCAACAACATCTGGACAGTACGTACGCTTGAAAGCACTGACAAAGTCATCCCACTCGACCTGCTCAAGTGGACGAAGCTGAAAGGACGTCTTCCACTCGGAAGACCACCACCTCCGAGCCGTATCCTGCAACTGGTTGTAGGCCAACACCACTCTGTCCTCGGCAGTACTCTTCGCAGAACTGAACACCCGCTCCATCTCATCGAGCCAATCACGAGCCGCATCAGGGTCTGCCTGGCCGCTAAAGTAAGGTGGATGGAACTGCATGAAGTCCCTCACTGCTCGACTTGGCCCACCCCTAGCTGACGAGCCCTCAGCAGTCTCTCCGCCAAACTGCTGAGACATGAGATGGTACATGCCACGGAAGAAATCCTCGGCCCCCGGAGCCCTCGCAGCATCCGCGGCCTCGGTAGCTCCCGGAACTCTGCTATGCTCCTCCTGGTCCCTCTGGACCCCCTGCTGGATCTCTTGACCTCCAGCCGACTGCCCCTGCTGAGAGCGAGAACTCCTCCTCGGCGCCATACTCGCTCCTGAGCACAAGACAGAAAACACGGAAACGGCAATGTCAGAATAAAACATGCGGTGCCCAATGCCAGCGTCACATGTACATCATCGTCATGGACTAGTGGACCAATACAATCACCTATGATTCTCATGTAATTCCACAACCGCGCTCTGATACCAGCTGTAACGACCCGAGAATCCGATTACCGGGAAGGCCCGATAACCCGAGACTCGTACCGCCACCCACGAGTCCGAAGACTCGGAAGGGTTAAAAGGATGGTGTGGAAACTACACAAGTATCACAAATAATTGCAGAAATTAAACAGTTATAATATTAAGCAGGAAATAAATTAACAATTTACATGGTCCACAATAAAATAACAACAACAACAACAGTAGTCCACAACTAGTACAGTGACAAGAAAGAAAAGTACAGCTACGCGGGGCATCCCCCGGCTCTGACCTCTGGCACTACCTCTGGGCACCCGCACCACGCTGCGCTCCTGACGCGCTCCCCGAAGGTGGCGCCTCACCTGAAACACGGTGAAAACACGCAGGGAATGAGTCTCAGAACAAGACTCAGTAGGGATCACTCGAACCCTACCTCGAAAAACGAGAAACCACTACTCTAGCGGTAGGAAAGTACCTCGGAAAGGAAAGCCCTGTACTCTACAGAACTAGACCCTACGGCACGCAAACCGACACACGTGCCACGGTACGAGAAGACCGAAATCAACGGTCGAACCGTCAAAACCCGAAGGTCGGAAACACACGACTGACAGTCTGACACTCCGTACTCGACAGGAGTACCACCCACTAGAAGCACAGCCGGTAGCGTCCCCTGACGTCTTACACCGCACCGCAGGTGAACCGCCTGACGTGGTAGGTCCTACCCGAGGCGCAAACACCGTACAAGTAACCACAAACAAGTGACTAGCTGGGGTCATGCCCGTCGACGTGGGTCCAACCGCCCCCAACCACGTGTGCACACACAGACCGCGCGTCCCTGGTCTGGCCCTCTGACCGGTTTTCCCCTCAGCCGGACTCTGGCTGCAAGACGTGGGGCCCAACGGTAACCGGTCCACAAACCGTCTCGAAAGGTCGGCCCGTACACCACTCCCTGGTGTGACTAGCACCCGCGTACTAGTAGGCTACGACTAGTGGAGGGTCACTGAAGGAGTAGACTCTCGAGTCAACGGAAAACGACGTCCGAATCCGACAACGTGTGGGAATCACCCCACGCACCAGCCCCGTCGCACGGTGACCACGGTCGGAAAAGAAACAGACGCATTGCCCAGGGTCAAACGCCTGACCGAGGCGAACGGGACTTCCAGACACCAAAAACACGGTCACGGAACTCCACGGGGTGCCCGGGACGCACGCACGGCCCAAGGGGAACACCCTACAACGACCTGATCGCGCTAGGGATACCCAGCGCGACAGGGACCATCGCGCTAGGGAACCCTAGCGCAACAGCGAAGATCGCGCTAGGTCTCCCTAGCGCGACAGGGACCATCGCGCTAGGTCTTCCTAGCGCGACAAGGATGATCGCGCTATGACCCCATAGCGCGACAGGAACCGCCTCCTGTTCATCTTCTCCGATGAACGCGCTCGGTCGGGGCAGCGCGACCTCCAAGAACGCGCTACTGGAGTATAGCGCGTTCTCAGTCCGCGGCCGAAAACGGTAGAAACTCCCAAAAATTCTAACCACGCCCCCATACCTCCATAGGAGAGGGGGAAATCAAAGGGGAAGACCCCTGGGGACCCCTAGCATGATTCTACGCCCTCAAAACACGAATCCATGCATTGAATCCATAGATCGGGCGAGCTCTCCCCAAATCATGGAAAAACCCAAAAACGCTCAAATGATCCCCTCTCGGCCTCCCCGCGGCCTATAAATCACGGAAAAGAACGGCATGAGGCTAAGGAACGTCACCCTACCTCAATGGAGCGAATGCTCCGCCGGATCGATCACGAATCACGAAGAATGCTCGAAGCTTCACGAACTCCCCACGCTTCCCACGCTCGCTGCACGCCCACGAGATCGCCTCACCGTCGCCCACGCGTCCGCGCCGTCGCCCCGCCGCCGTCCGTAGCCGGAGAGGGGCTCGCCACGTCCGAATGGGAGAGAGGGAGAGAGAGGGGGCTCACGGTCGCGAGAGAGAGGGAGAGGAAGAAGAAAGAGAAAAGAAAAAGAAAAAGAAAAAGGAATTAGGGCTTTATAGAAAATCCGAAATTTCAGAAAAATACCGAAAAATAGAAAAATACATTTCTGCAATCCTCGGAACGCACCGATCGCAACGGTACCACTCGTGCCCGGGTGAACGGCCCAGTTAACCCGCAGCGAGCGTCCGAAGGAAAAGCCGAAACACACGCCGGGAATCGGAAAACACACGCGGAAAAGCCACGGAACGCCTCTGGGCCTCCGAAACGACCCCGGATCGCGCCGATCCGAACACGAAAGATGTCCGAAACGAAATTTCGGACACAACGGAGCTGGACGCTCCGAAAACCAGATCCGGGACCCACGAAGAAGGATCCGAAAGGTCCGGGATATTACAGCCCTCCCCCCTTAAGGAATTTCATCCTCGAAATTAAGAACAACCAACGGGGAAAGAAGAGGAAGACTCACTCAAACAGATACGGGAACTGCTGACGCATCTCGTTCTCACGTTCCCACGAAGCCTCACCACCAGAGTGTCGTTGCCACACGACCTTCACCAAGGGAATGACCTTGTTCCGCAGGCGCTGCTCTCGCCTATCCTCCACGCGGATCGGAAACTCTGGGAGAGAAAGATCTGGAGTCACCTCAGGCCAAACAGAAAACTCGAGCACATGAGAGTCATCGGGCATATACTTCCGCAACATCGAGACGTGGAACACGTCATGCACCGACGCCAACTCAGGAGGTAACTGCAACCGGTAAGCAACCTCACCGATGCGCTCCACAATCGCGAAAGGACCAATATAGCGGGGACTCAGCTTCCCACGCCGTCCAAAACGCATCACCCCCTTCATCGGAGAAACTCTCAAGAACACATGATCGCCCACGGCGAACTCGAGGGGCTGTCGCCTACGGTCAGCATAGCTCTTCTGCCGACTCTGGGCCGCCAACATGTTCTGACGAACCAGGTGCACAACATCCACACATTGCTGCACCAATTCCGGTCCCGTCAAAACACGCTCACCCACCTCAAACCAATCAAGTGGAGTCCGACAAGGACGCCCATACAGAGCCTCATAGGGAGCCATGCCGATGCTCGAATGATAGCTGTTGTTATAGGCAAACTCCACCAACGGTAGGTGATGAATCCAACTCCCCTGCCACTCCAGGCAGCAGGATCTCAGCATGTCCTCCAAAGTCTGAATGGTCCTCTCAGACTGACCATCTGACTGTGGATGATACGCCGAGCTAAATGCCAACTCCGTGCCAAGAGCTCGCTGGAAACTCCTCCAGAATCCAGAAGTGAAGCGCGGATCCCGATCCGACACAATCGAAATGGGAACCCCATGCAACGGCACGATCCGCTCCACATACAGACGAGCCAACCTGGACACGCTCCAGCTGACCTTGACCGGTAACAATCGAGTCACCTTCGTCAGCCGATCCACCAGCAACCAAATACTGTCCTGCCCACTCGGGGTCCTCGGCAACCCCACCACAAAATCCGTGGTCACATGGTCCCACTTCCAAGCAGGAACATCCAAAGGCTGGAGAGTACCTCCTGGTCGCTGATGCTCCGCCTTCACCTGCTGACAGATCAGGCACCTGGCCACAAATTCGGCGACATCTCTCTTCATGCCAGGCCAACAAAACTGCCTCCGCAAGTTCCGATACATCTTCGTCGCACCCGGGTGCACAGTGTACCTGCTCCCATGAGCCTCGCGTAACACCGCACGACGAACCTGCTCCTCCGCTGGGACGTACAACCTGCCACGAAACCTCGCAGCACCGTCCTCGCCGAGCTCCACATCAGCCATCGCAAGAATCAGGGGCAACTCAGGGTCCGCATGCTGAGCCTCTGTCACCTGACGACGGATAGCAGGAGTGACAGTCAGACTCGCAAGCACTGCCAACCCTCGCTCCTGGGGAATCTTGAGCCTGAAAGATACCTTGGGCACTTGTTCCCAGAGCCTCCACTTCCTCAACATCAAGGTACTGACCGCAACCTTCCTACTCAAGGCATCGGCGACGACATTCATCCTGCCCGGCTGATAAGACAGGGTGAAGTCATAGTCCTTCATGAACTCCATCCAACGCCTCTGTCTGAGGTTCAGATCTCTCTGCGAGAACACATACCTCAAACTCTGATGGTCAGTGAACACCTCGAACTTCTCACCGTACAGATAATGCCTCCAGATCTTCAGCGCGAAGATTACTGCTGCCAACTCAAGATCATGGGTAGGGTAGCTCTCCTCATGGGGCTTTAACTGCCGAGATGCATAAGCCACCACTCTACCATGCTGCATCAAAACAGCACCCAGTCCAACGCCGGAAGCATCTGTACACACCACAAAACCTCCCGATCCAGAAGGCAAAACCAACACCGGAGCCGAGGTGAGCAACCTCTTCAGTTCACTGAAGCTCTGCTCACACTCCTCGGACCAAACGAAAGGCACATCCTTCCGCGTGAGCCTAGTCATCGGGGTCGCAATGCGAGAAAAATCCTGGATAAACCGACGATAATACCCCGCAAGCCCCAAGAAACTCTGGATCTCCGTCACCGACCTCGGCCTCGGCCATTGCATCACAGCCTCGACCTTGGCGGGATCCACGGAAATGCCATCACCAGAAATCACGTGCCCCAGAAAGTGCACCTCGCTGAGCCAAAACTCGCACTTGCTGAGCTTCGCATACAACTGGTGATCTCGCAACGTCTGCAGCACCACACCCAAATGGTACGCATGCTCCTCAGCAGACCGCGAATAAACAAGGATGTCATCCACGAAGATGACCACGAACTGGTCCAAATACGTATGAAACACCCTCTGCATCAAGTCCATGAAGGCTGCCGGGGCATTGGTGAGCCCAAACGGCATCACCAGAAACTCATAATGCCCGTACCTCGTACTGAATGCAGTCTTCTCCACATCGGACTCGCGAATTCTCAGCTGATAGTAACCGGACCGCAAATCAATCCGCGAGAACACTCGCGCAGACTGAAGTTGGTCGAACAAATCATCAATCCGCGGCAACGGATACTTGTTCTTAATGGTCACGTCATTCAGCTGCCGATAGTCAATGCACAACCGCAGACTACCGTCCTTCTTCTTCACAAACAACACGGGCGCACCCCAAGGGGAAAAGCTCGGACGAATATACCCCTTGGCCAGCGGTTCCTGCAACTGCGCCCTCAGCTCCCTCAACTCAGCGGGGGCCATACGGTAGGGAGCCTTCGCCAAAGGTCCCGTACCAGGTACAACCTCAATCACGAAATCGATCTCCCGCTGGGGAGGTAATCCAGGCAACTCCTCAGGAAAAACATCGGAAAAACTCGCACACCACCGCAATGTCCTCGACATTCGGCTCCATCCGGTCTGACACAACCACAGACGCGAGAAAACCCTGACAACCTGAATCAAGCAACCGACGGGCTCGAATAGCAGAGATAAGAAAATCGAGAAGAGGCGGAACGGATACCTTGGAAATAGAAGGTCCGCTTGCTCGGATGCTGGAAGTAGACCCTCTTCATCCCACAATCTACCACCGCTCCATGAGTCTCGAGCCAATCCATGCCTAGAATCACGTCGTAATCCCGAAGCTGCAACGCATACAACCTGCCTGGCATACTCCGCCCATCGATCCACACCGGAACCTGGTCGAAGCAATACGGAGTGATCATAAAATCACCCGAAGGCAACTCCACTGCCAAATCACAGGACAACTGGGTCACCGGCTCCTCGACGCTCGACGCGAAATCCTCCGAAATAAACGAATGAGACGCGCCAGAATCAAATAAAACCCGAGCCGCACAACCCAAAATCTGAACGGTACCTTCCACGAGCTGCGACGCCACTGCCTCTGCCCTGGTCAAGTGCGTGATCTGGCCACGAGCCCGCTGCCTGCCTCCCACACTAGCTGACCTGGGTAGCGGCGGATACTGTCCATGTTACTGCTGCTGGGGAACCTGCTGCTGCGGCGGCCTCTGAGGACAGTCACGCGCCATATGCCCTGGCTGGTCACACCGAAAACAGATGATCGGCGCCGTGCACTGCCTGCCTGGGTGGGTCCCACCACACCGTGGACAAGATCCTCGCGATCCACCCACTGATCCCTGACGCTGCAAAGGAATCGGCTGCTGTACACTGCCCGATGAAGCCTGCCCTTGATCTCTGGACTTCTTCTTGCCGAACCCCTTCTTGAAGAACTTCTTGACCTTCGAGCCGAAGGACGCAGATCCTGTCACCGAAGCTGCATGTGCCGGCACTCCTGAACCACTCATCGCATGCTGGAAGGAACCCTGCTGCTGGGTAGCCGACTGCTGGCTGCGACCTGACAAAGACTGCCCCTGGCTGATCGGTCCTCGAGTCCTCTGCATATCCATCTCCAGGGAAATCGCAACACGAGACGCTGTCTCTAGATCAGTGGCTCCATTCGCGATCAAATGGTGCCTCAGCTCCAACCTCAAGCCCTGCACAAACTGCGTCGTCCTCACCCTCTCATGCTCCATGATATGAGGTGCATACCGACCCAGCTCGACAAATCGGGCCCTATACTGCAACACGGACATGTCACCCTGCACCAACTCCAGAAACTCCCGCATCCGCTGCGTAGCAACAACATCTGGACAGTACGTACGCTTGAAAGCACTGACAAAGTCATCCCACTCGACCTGCTCAAGTGGACGAAGCTAAAAGGACGTCTTCCACTCGGAAGACCACCACCTCCGAGCCGTACCCTGCAACTGGTTGTAGGCCAACACCACTCTGTCCTCGGCAGTACTCTTCGCAGAACTGAACACCCGCTCCATCTCATCGAGCCAATCACGAGCCGCATCAGGGTCTGCCTGGCCGCTAAAGTAAGGTGGATGGAACTGCATGAAGTCCCTCACTGCTCGACCTGGCCCACCCCTAGCTGACGAGCCCTCAGCAGTCTCTCCGCCAAACTGCTGAGACATGAGATGGTACATGCCACGGAAGAAATCCTCGGCCCCCGGAGCCCTCGCAGCATCCGCGGCCTCGGTAGCTCCCGGAACTCTGCTATGCTCCTCCTGGTCCCTCTGGACCCCCTGCTGGATCTCTTGACCTCCAGCCGACTGCCCCTGCTGAGAGCGAGAACTCCTCCTCGGCGCCATACTCGCTCCTGGAGCACAAGACAGAAAACACGGAAACGGCAATGTCAGAATAAAACATGCGGTGCCCAATGCCAGCGTCACATGTACATCATCGTCATGGACTAGTGGACCAATACAATCACCTATGATTCTCATGTAATTCCACAACCGCGCTCTGATACCAGCTGTAACGACCCGAGAATCCGATTACCGGGAAGGCCCGATAACCCGAGACTCGTACCGCCACCCACGAGTCCGAAGACTCGGAAGGGTTAAAAGGATGGTGTGGAAACTACACAAGTATCACAAATAATTGCAGAAATTAAACAGTTATAATATTAAGCAGGAAATAAATTAACAATTTACATGGTCCACAATAAAATAACAACAACAGCAACAGTAGTCCACAACTAGTACAGTGACAAGAAAGAAAAGTACAGCTACGCGGGGCATCCCCCGGCTCTGACCTCTGGCACTACCTCTGGGCACCCGCACCACGCTGCGCTCCTGACGCGCTCCCCGAAGGTGGCGCCTCACCTGAAACACGGTGAAAACACGCAGGGAATGAGTCTCAGAACAAGACTCAGTAGGGATCACTCGAACCCTACCTCGAAAAATGAGAAACCACTACTCTAGCGGTAGGAAAGTACCTCGGAAAGGAAAGCCCTGTACTCTACAGAACTAGACCCTACGGCACGCAAACCGACACACGTGCCACGGTACGAGAAGACCGAAATCAACGGTCGAACCGTCAAAACCCGAAGGTCGGAAACACACGACTGACAGTCTGACACTCCGTACTCGACAGGAGTACCACCCACTAGAAGCACAGCCGGTAGCGTCCCCTGACGTCTTACACCGCACCGCAGGTGAACCGCCTGACGTGGTAGGTCCTACCCGAGGCGCAAACACCGTACAAGTAACCACAAACAAGTGACTAGCTGGGGTCACGCCCGTCGACGTGGGTCCAACCGCCCCCAACCACGTGTGCACACACAGACCGCGCGTCCCTGGTCTGGCCCTCTGACCGGTTTTCCCCTCAGCCGGACTCTGGCTGCAAGACGTGGGGCCCAACGGTAACCGGTCCACAAACCGTCTCGAAAGGTCGGCCCGTACACCACTCCCTGGTGCGACTAGCACCCGCGTACTAGTAGGCTACGACTAGTGGAGGGTCACTGAAGGAGTAGACTCTCGAGTCAACGGAAAACGACGTCCGAATCCGACAACGTGTGGGAATCACCCCACGCACCAGCCCCGTCGCACGGTGACCACGGTCGGAAAAGAAACAGACGCATTGCCCACGGTCAAACGCCTGACCGAGGCGAACGGGACTTCTGGACACCAAAAACACGGTCACGGAACTCCACGGGGTGCCCGGGACGCACGCACGGCCCAAGGGGAACACCCTACAACGACCTGATCGCGCTAGGGATACCCAGCGCGACAGGGACCATCGCGCTAGGGAACCCTAGCGCAACAGCGAAGATCGCGCTAGGTCTCCCTAGCGCGACAGGGACCATCGCGCTAGGTCTTCCTAGCGCGACAAGGATGATCGCGCTATGACCCCATAGCGCGACAGGAACCGCCTCCTGTTCATCTTCTCCGATGAACGCGCTCGGTCGGGGCAGCGCGACCTCCAAGAACGCGCTACTGGAGTATAGCGCGTTCTCAGTCCGCGGCCGAAAACGGTAGAAACTCCCAAAAATTCTAACCACGCCCCCATACCTCCATAGGAGAGGGGGAAATCAAAGGGGAAGACCCCTGGGGACCCCTAGCATGATTCTAGGCCCTCAAAACACGAATCCATGCATTGAATCCATAGATCGGGCGAGCTCTCCCCAAATCATAGAAAAACCCAAAAACGCTCAAATGATCCCCTCTCGGCCTCCCCGCGGCCTATAAATCACGGAAAAGAACGGCATGAGGCTAAGGAACGTCACCCTACCTCAATGGAGCGAATGCTCCGCCGGATCGATCACGAATCACGAAGAATGCTCGAAGCTTCACGAACTCCCCACGCTTCCCACGCTCGCCGCACGCCCACGAGATCGCCTCACCGTCGCCCACGCGTCCGCGCCGTCGCCCCGCCGCCGTCCGTAGCCGAAGAGGGGCTCGCCACGTCCGAATGGGAGAGAGGGAGAGAGAGGGGGCTCACGGTCGCGAGAGAGAGGGAGAGGAAGAAGAAAGAGAAAAGAGAAAGAAAAAGAAAAAGGAATTAGGGCTTTATAGAAAATCCGAAATTTCAGAAAAATACCGAAAAATAGAAAAATATATTTCTGGAATCCTCGGAACGCACCGATCGCAACGGTACCACTCGTGCCCGGGTGAACGGCCCAGTTAACCCGCAGCGAGCGTCCGAAGGAAAAGCCGAAACACACGCCGGGAATCGGAAAACACACGCGGAAAAGCCACGGAACGCCTCCGGGCCTCCGAAACGACCTCGGATCGCGCCGATCCGAACACGAAAGATGTCCGAAACGAAATTTCGGACACAACGGAGCTGGACGCTCCGAAAACCAGATCCGGGACCCACGAAGAAGGATCCGAAAGGTCCGGGATATTACACAGCTGCCCCTCCTTCTGTGCTTGAACCTGAGTTAGTCAGGACACCTCCTGAGCCAGTTGCTTCTCCTCCACAATGGGCAAGACAGGAGAGAGATGTGGACATTGAGTTCCGAGGTGCAGACCAAGCTCCAGCCAGGTCATCTCCTTCATATGCCGGTGGTGAGCAGGCTTTTCTTTCATATGTGGTGGAGTCTCCCAAAGATGTTGATGAGCCACCCAGAACAGCTGATGAGGAAGAATTTCAGCCTGATGCACCTCCTTTCCAAGAAGATGAGCCTGAGTGGCATGACATTAGAAAGGCACCCAAGACTCAGTGGGAACAAGGTGAGTCCAGCTCACATAATACTAATAGAGAACTTGGGTCCAATGGCCAACAGCCTCAGGATGATTATTTCCAGGCCCCTCCTAGTGCAACAGAAAAGGATTTACTGGTTCACCTCATTAGAATGATGCAGCATCAAGGGGACAAAATTAATTCTTTCATTCTGTATACTGACTTTCAGCTGGAACGACTGTACAAGAGAATTGTCCTATCTGAAATTTCTATACTGGTCTCATGGAAAAACTATATGGAGGCCAAGCAGAAAACTGACAAAGCGATGAGGAAGGTCCTGAAGAGTGTTGCAAAGATTGTAAACAAGACTGCAGAGTTAGTGTCCAATATGCACGCTGCACAGATTTCTACTCTTCAGACCATGGCCCAGCTGCAATGCCTGTGTTATGACATTCAAATTGCGATAGTTACTCTGCAATCTCCAGTAACCTCGATTGCCACACGGTTTCAAGCTGTTGTTGATAAGCTAACTAGTCTTTCATCCTCCATTGAAACAATTTGCAGTACGCTTGAGACGTTAACACGAGGATCTGAAGATGTCCGTTCAGAGCTGGGAGGTCTTAAAAGTAATCTGATGTTTCAGTTGGGCGAGCTCACTCAGGAAATTCAAGCTCTGCACGCCCAACAGACCTTCTCATCCTATCGTCCTCCACCTCCACCGGGCCAGTCCTCTAGTCAGTCGTCTAGGAGATATGGACAGTTTTTTCCTAAGTAATGGTCTAGATGTTTTGTTATAATTACTTGACTTGTGGCCTCCCCTTCTTGCTGATGTCAAAGGGGGAGACATACTGTGAGACTGTGATGCACTTCACTTTTTCATCCTTATAATTTGATCATGTGTTGTGTTTAGTTGAATGTTGATACTTGCTTTTGATTGCTATGGTCGTGCATGCCTCTGCTTCATTGGTTATTGAATTGCATGATCATTAAAGTGCTAGAATTCCATCATGGTTGCCATCATCAAAAAGGGGGAGATTATTATCCTCCTAGTTTTGATGATGACCACCATGATATGACAGGTTGATGTAATATTTGATAATCTGTTATGTGGCAAGTATTTTTGTTGAGAATTACTGCAGGCAATAGTCAGCGTCGACGCCACAAGCTCAAAGGGTCGACGCAGCCTTCAGTTCCTCCAAGTTGAAGCACACTTCATCAAGACTACGTCGACGCCTCAAGCAAGACAGCGTCGACGCTGTGACTGGATCTCAAGTTGTTTAAGTCACGCGCATACTAACTGCGTCAATGCCACTCGGGTGCATCGTCGACGCGTTTGCCTCCAGAAGCCCAAGACAGAAATCTGTCCTCAAGCTATCTTCACACAGCGTCGACGCATCCAGATGCTGGCGTCGACGCACCCAGTCCCAGACAAGTGCTCGGGCAGAAGAACTGGATAAAGTGGGCTAGCCACGTCTGCAAATGAAGTGAACACTTCCTCCGTTAGTCCAGAAGCTTCTCCACACGTGGGCAAATGATTGGGAATCTCGTGGGGCCCAATCCTACGCGGGAAAACGAAAAAGGAGATAGAGAAGTGGATCTCTACTCTATCCGAGGAGTAGAGAAAAAAAAGGAGAGATGAACGGGGTGAGGTATTCTTCTTCAGGAGAACTAAGAGCAAGGGGATATTCGAAGACTGTGTAGTGCGAAGTTTGCAGTACAGGTTCGTTCTCCTGGTGAAGTAGATCAGACACTGAAGAACTGTGGAAGCATCAGTCTGATCTAGCCTCAATTGTAGAGGAGATCATACTCAGATCGTGCTGTTCATCCCTTCAGGCTACACTCTCTTCTGCTGCGCAAGAAGCCTGAAGATTCATTGACCAACGTCTTCTGAGTTCATTCCTTACTTTGTATTTTTGTTTTTCTTATACATTGTTATATTCAGATTACTGTTCCACTGGGATTTAGTGGACAGGTTTGTTCTGATCCAGAGTGAGTTCTGAGATCAAAGGGAGAACAGACTTCGTGTCTGCAAGCTGTTTGACAGCGGTTCTGTGACAGTGTGTTGCTGTCTTCTGCAGATTGGATCTGCAGGTCAAAGAAGGGTTCTTCTCTGGTTTTAGCATAAGCTGTAAAGCTCAGCGGTGATCCCCACCGGGTTGGTGAGGGGGTGGACGTAGGTCTCGGGATAGAGACCGAACCACCTTAAAACTCCTGTCTCCCATGGTTTGTGCTTGTGGTTTGATTTCGTGCTTATTGTCTCGGTTAGTACACTTAGATATTGCGTTTGCCTTCTAGAGTTCACGGAGTGAGGTTATGCCTGTGCTATCACAGAGTGTGCGATCGTTTTATTCTGTTTAAAATTTTAAGTGGTCAATCTATTCACCCCCTCCCCCTATAGCTTGACAATCCTCTGCTCCCAACAAATACTCCACCAATGCCTACCCTAGAAGCGTCACATGTGACCTCAAACACCTTAGAAAAATCAAGAAGTGCAAGGACAGGTGCTTGGGTCATACGCTCCTTGATGTCCTGGAATGCTGTGGCTACGGCTTTGGTCCATACAAATGCCCCCTTCTTTATGCAATCAGTGATTGGGGCAGTGATAGAACTAAAGCCATGAATGAAGCGATGGTAGAACGTCGCTAGGCCATGGAAACTCTGAACATCGTGGAGTGTGCGAGGCTCGGGCCACTCCTGGATGGCCCTAATCTTCTCCGGATCAGCGGAGACTCCATCTCTCGACACAATAAACCCGAGGAAAGTGATATGATCAGACATGAAAGCACATTTCTTCGGGTTGGCGTATAAAGTCTCACGCCTCAACACAATGCAGACCTGCCTAAAATGGTCTAAGTGATCCTCCCTAGTGCGGCTGTAGATAAGAATGTCGTCAAAGTAGATGACCAAGAAGACCCCTATCATAGGGCGTAAGACCTGGGTCATCAACAGCATGAAGGTGCTAGGGGCATTGAAAAGCCCAAAGGGCATAACCAACCACTCAAAAAGACCATCCTTGGTCTTGAATGCCGTCTTCCATTCATCCCCAGGCCTGATCCGCACCTGGTGATAGTCACTACGAAGGTCTATTTTTGAGAAGATAGTGGCTCCCGACATCATATCAAGCAAGTCATCCAATCGGGGAATGGGAAAATGATACTTCACCGTGATCTTGTTGATTGCACGGCTATCAACGCACATCCTCCATGTGCCATCCTTCTTCGGGGCCAATAATGCGGGAACAGCGCAAGGGCTCTTGCTGTCCCGAAGAGATTCCCGACTCATCAACTCCTCGACCTGCCGCTGTAGCTCGGCATGGTCCGTGGGACTCATCCTATACTGGGTAAGGTTGGGCAAGGATGAGCCCGAGACGAGGTCGATCTCATGCTAGATATCCCACATGGGTGGAAGGCCTCCCGGGAGGTCTTCGGGAAATACATCAGAGAATTCCCGCAATATTGCAGCTATCTCCGGGGGATGCTCATCCTCGGACCTAGGGGCAACTTCCTCAACGCCCCTGACGACGACAGCTAGAATGGGGTTACCCCCGGTCACCTCCTGCTCCATCTCTCTCGGACTGATCATCATCAACCTCCTGGGTGGAGGGTCCACTCTACTAAGAGTAGTCGAAGAGGTGGATACCTGTGCCGAGGACAAAGTGGGTGGACCGGCCTTCCCCTGACAAGAAGTGGTCGTCGTGTTGGGGCCAGCTGGTCCGCGGATAGATGGGTCCTTCGGCTGGACTGGGTGGAGGGTAATCCTATGGCCATCATGGTCGAAGGTGCAAGTGTTCGACCTGCCATGAAGGGTGGCATCTCGGTCAAAGAGCCAAGGCCTACCAAGGATGATACTACCCACCTCCATAGGTAGTACATCGCACCATATCGCATCATGGTATGCCTGGAACTGCAGCGGCACCAGACACCGCAGTCTGACCGGGATGGAAGTGGAATCCACCCAAGAAACTCTATAGGGTGCGGGGTGATCCACGGGCGTCAAACCAAGGCGCTTGATGGTGCCTGTGGAGATAGCGTTGATGCAACTCCCGCTATCTATAATCACCTTGCAAGCTTTCCCTTCCAGCCTACAAAATGTGTGGAATATGGTGGTGCGACGCCAGTTGTCGCTCACCTGAGGCTGGTTAAGGATGCACCTAACTACACCCAAATGTACGTCATCATGATACGAGGTACCAGGGACGTCAACCTGCTCGCCCTCCAATATCTCGTCAAAGAATTCCTCGGCCAATTCTTGGTCCGACTCGTAGCTGACTGGCACCAACTCAGGCGTGGGGTCACGTGCCCGTGTGTCGGCAATAACAAGTGCTCCCCGGGTGGGACACTTGCTGGCAAAGTGGCAAACTCCACCACAAGTGTAGCAACGGTCTCGTGTCCCATTGCCCTGAGATGTTCCACCAATCATTGGCCCCTTACCCTTATCCTCTCGATGGACTGGGGGTGTAGGAAGAAGAGGCCGAGCTGGCACGGCAGGCTGATAAGGTCAAGTGGCAGGGATGGGTGCCTGAGGGCGAGGGGGAGGGTCCCTCGGAGGGAAAGTGCGGAGCCTAGGAGCAGTGGGGTCCTGCCGAGGGGGTTCTGGGGGATGGGCCACCGGAAACCGGCTATAAGAGGTAGGCGTGGTATGAGGGTCGGTCCCACGTTGATAAGTGAACCCCGGGCGCTGGACGGGAGCGAACTCCGCCTCGAACTGCTCCAACCCTAGAGCAACATGGTATGCATCTTCCAAGGTGGTAACATTGCGGCGAAATAATTCATATTGGTAGTGGGGCCGCAAACCACGACGGAAGCGCGATAGAGGTAAGGTGCTCTCCTCCGTAACGCCACATCGCAAAAGGTACTCGTCAAACTCGGCGATGTAGTCTGACACGGATTGGTCCGCTTGGGTGAGACTCTGCCACCTATCAATAAGTCGATGATGGTACGTGGTAGGAAGGTACTTACACCTAAGCTTATCCTTCATCTCATCCCAAGAACCTATCTGAGGCTCATGACACTGAAAGAGCAAGCTCTCTACGTTGCTCCAGTAAGTCTGTGCTTGCCCCAACAACTTCATCTTGGCATATCTGATCCTCCGATGGTCCGTCATCTCGAACCACTCAAAGTACCGGTCCATGCTGGCCTCCCAATCAAGATAGATCTTGGGTTCCAAAGGCTTGGACCCATCAAACGTGGGAGGGTCCACACGGACGGTCTTGAGGACCCGTTCGTCCTCATCATCCCTATGTGGTCGGTGACCAGGCCGGCGTCGGCCATTTTCCCCGTAATCGTTGTCGGACTCGTAGTCCTCCAAATGGGGGGCACGTTGACGTTGCTCCTCAACCCGAGGTGGTGCGAGCTGGGCAGCAGGCGTGGGCTGGGCGGCAGCCACGGGCTGGGCAGCATGTTCCTGAGGGGCCGGGAGAATGCCGGGTAGGTCTCGGCGAGGGGTTCTCTCCGCACTCTCTAACCTTCCAACCAGTCCTTGGATAGATCGGTCAGAAGCCTCGGCGCGGTCCTCCATGGCTTTGAATCGGCTCTCCATACGCTCGGTATGCTCCCTAAGAGTTGCTCGGACCTATCCATGCGCTCCATGAGTAGAGCTATCATGTCCTCCAGGGAACGGCCTCTCGGGTTGGCACCTCGATGTTCACCCATAGTGTCAGGGCGGTGGTACTGGGCACCTCCACGGGTGGGCATGCAATGAGATGTAAAGATAGCTAAGAGTGACTCACTAGACAAATAGGGATGGACCGATGTAAGTTGAGGACCCCTGACTTAAACCGATATCCAGTACCTGGAGGAGTCCGGGGATCCGAAGATCCTCTCACGCGAGTGAGTCGCCTCCCCGATAGGCGTAACCTAACAGTCAGGCAACACCTTTTTATATACCAAATATTAGGATGTAATGCAAGACCTTGGACAAGACTACCCTAGACTCAAACCGGCTTTGATCCCAATTTGATGCGGGACAACTACGAGACTCGACTAGACAGACGACGCGACCGGTAACACACTACGACGCGGCACCGACGAGCTCCAGAAGAGACGAACTTGCCCCAAACAAGAAGCGCTACTCACAGTCGTCCCCATCAAGGGAAACGCGACGATCGTGCACGGTTGAGAAATCGGCTTTGAGACTTTGGGTAGTCGGCTCACTCTCGTGCTCGGAATGAGTCACAGGACGGGTTTCGCTCTCACAACTCACAGCGGTGATTAAAATTAAACTAGCTAGGAAAGATAACTACTCACATGCAGTGGCAGTAAAGTGCATACTAAATAAGCAGAAAGACAATAAGATTGACGGGTGTACCTCCACGCTCACGGCGTGGCGACGACGTCCCGGCCGTGAACCGTCACTCCAGGTACAAACTAATATTTAATTACATCAGTAAAAATAAACTACGGCCCACTCCACACAGGGAGGTAAAAGGCCACAACCAGCTATCCGGGAGCACCGTTCAGGGGTTGGTCGGGCAGCAATGTGCTGTTCCGGGTGGTGGCAGGCAACATGGTGCTGGCGCCCAATGTGGGGCCCACAAGGCTCCAAGTGGGCCCGACTACTGGAACAAGGCTTTCGGGTGTCTTCTGGCAGCGGCGACCGGAGGGAGAGTCTCTGGAGTGCCCCGGGTCGATCCCCGGGAGCGGTGGTCGCCGGTGGTGAGTTGGGGAATTTATTGGGAATTAATCCCCAATGCTGTCCCGCAGGCCAGTTTCATACCAGACTGGCGCACTTCCACGAAAACGGCCGACACGACCAGATCCGAAGTCGAATTGGAGCGTGGTTGGCACCGTTAGAAAGATGACTCGAAGATCTTCAACATAATGGAGATTCAGCTTCATCCAATGGTCTCATTTTGATTGCCAGCCTCTGTGTGACTGTGTCTTTTCTGGCTCGGACCGACAGATCTCTGAGGCAGGAATGGATCTGCCTGTTCTTGGGCTTTGACCGGGGTTCAAATGAATGAACTATGACCTGAGATTTTTATGGTTGGTAGAGGGGAGGGTTACGAAGATGCATATAGGTCTTTTGTGAACTTTGGACAACATTTTAGGGGTGAGAAAAATATTCTACTGGGATCTATCTCGCAGGATTACACTGGGGCAGATTGTGAGGTGGGTAAACAAATGACTGGGAGGAGGGACAAATGGGCTCTGATCGGCATGAAATTTTAATTGGGCTGGGGGAGACACGGGGAAACTTACCCTCAAAAGATCAGCTCGATCCAACGGCTGGATCAAAAGTTATGGCTTCTTCTTTGAGCTTCAGATCTGCAGGTCACCGGTCTGGACAGCAACTTGGCGGCAGGGCTGTGGCGGCTTGCTGGCGGCTCCGGCGGTGGCGGTGGCGGCGATGGACGATCCCAGCAGGTAGTAGAAGAGATGAGGAAGAGGTTTAGGCGGAGATAGAAGATCTATACTCAGATCTGGAAGATATTGAGGAAGAAAGGGGGAAGAACACTCAAGAACAAGAGAGAGAGAGAGAGGGGGGGCACACCAAGCTTTCTCCAATTTAATTCTCTTGCAATTTTTTCATTAGTTTCCCACAAATGATACAAGAGAATATAAATAGACAAACCCTAGATCTAGACCAAAGGACATCCACTAACATTGGTCAAGGGTAGGTGGGGGACAAGTATGGGGGACAAGGAGCACCAAAGGACATCCACTAACCTTGGTCAAAGTGTAGGTGGGGGACAAGTATGGGGGACAAGGAGCACCAAAGGACATCCACTAACCTTGGTCCAAGTCTTCTAGAAGGTCCAATTGGGCTCCTAATGGTCTTGAGGCCCAATTTAGAAGTTGGACCCCTTACATGAAGAGTAGCCCATATTACAATCTTGACCCGACTAGAAGTTAAAATAAAAATACACACTAATACACTCAAAGTAAATACATAAAATGTCAAAGCTCCGACGAAAGCTCCGTGCTGTCACCCAACCACAAGGAAGTCAGCATGCTACGCTTCTGGTACCGGCGACTAGCTCTGGTGTCCACACCACTCCTCTTGAGATAATGCTTCATGAATGTTAGCTTTTAATCAACAAGAATGCCATTTGAATGACTGTGGTTCCATGATATTATGCATGCTTTGCATGTGACATAACTGTTAACACTTGTGTGATGAAGGATTATGTTGTTGACTTTTGGTTGAGATGCCTTAGGCTTTCATGCATAATCTTCTAAGTTGCTAATGACATGAATGTGGTTCATGCATTTTCTATTTGAAACTTTTAAGCTTATATTGTGCTTGAAATATTCATATAAGACTTCATGAGATTTGGTTCTATATTACTCATGTATTGCATGAATGCTTGGTCCTGTGAACTATGCACTAAAAGCTTGATTTATTGACCTGATGTGTGAAAGAATTGCATGAACTTGGCTCTTATGAAGATGACTTCAATTAGGTCTTAATCAATGAGACTGTGTTCATTGAACACACCTTTCTATTAGATTGATATCATTCATGAGGTCATCGTGGTTTTAATGTGTGGATGCATTTGTGATATAGTATGGTTCCTCATACCTGTGTGGTTGCACATCATCTGATCATGTCTTTGGTGTTGAGCTATATATTTGCTTCTTGTATGTGTAAATGAATATCCCTCAATTGATGCTATTTGATGTTGAGCATTTGGTAGATACAAGAATGCTAGTTGAATGTTTGAGCTCCCATGTCAATATATTTGATTAAGTGAGAGATTCATGTTCATCATATCAAAACCTTGTCATATGGTGAATGTGTTTTTGATGCTTGAATTGAGAAGTCAAATACATGCTTGAATGTGTTCAATGATGTATTTTTATGTGAACTAGTTCAAAGAGTTAATGCTTGGTTCATGAATTTTGACTCTCATATAACCTCTTACTTTTTCATATTTTCAGGATGAAAATACATGGTTAATCTTCATGGGATTATGGTAACATCTAATCACTTTTATTCTTTTAAATTTCTGGAGATTTGAAGTGTTTTTGGAACCCTCATAGGCAGGGGTCGACCCCAAGGGTCGACCCTTACAGCTTCTAGTTCGGACAGAAGCGAAATAAAGGACCCAGGCTGCAAGGGTCGACCCCTGGGGTCGACCCATAGCAAGGGTCGACCCCTGTGTCCAGAATTTTTCTGGCCGCAGGTTTTATGCTCTGGCAGCGTGAGGGTCGACCCCAAGGGTCGACCCCTTCCGGTCGGGATTTGCGAAAGTGTTTAAAACATATTCTAAACCCTTCCAAACTTTACCAAAACACCCTCCATTGGTTCCTAAATATATTAGGGTGTTTCCAACATAGATTGGGAGGGTTTTATGTGTCTTTTCCCCTCTCTTTGGTGTGCATATATATGAGTTACGAATTTGTGGAGAATGTAACCCTAATGCTAATTCGTTCATTCTTGTAGGTGAAGAAAAGGGGGGAAAACATGGTGGAGCTCTTGCAAGGTGGTTTTCATCTACTTCCATGGAGATCTGAAGCTCGTGGTAGAAGAAGAAAAGAAGCATCTCGAAGAGAGGAACGCGAGGACGCCAAAATCGCCATCATCCGACATCAAACCAAGAAGAGCCGGAGATTCAATTGAAGGGGGAGCCTTGTGCTTGTTGAAGCTTTCTTGTTTTAGTCTTTAGCACATGTTTTGGGCTTATAGCATTCATTTGTTAGCTTGTTACAAACCTATAAACTATTTTCTATGTGTGGGTTCGGAGAACGGTTTCTCCGAGTGGTTTGAGTTGACGCTTGTGCGTCGTTTGGTGCAGAGCATATCCGCGTGTGTGTTGGGATTTTTACCTCGTGTGTGTGGGGAGAAATCCTCGTGTGTGTGTGTGCTACTTTTGTAGCGTGTTTGTGTTGGGGTTTTTATCCCGTGTGTGTAGGGAGAAATCCCCGTGTTTGCTGCATTTACAGCGTGTGGAGAAAGCCTTACCGATTTGGTAAGGGGTGGACGTAGGGAGCCCGTCGCGGTCCCGAACCACCTTAAAAGTCCTCGTCTCCTGTGGTTTGAATTGTGTGATTGTATGGTTAGCTTGTTATACTTATTTGTGTGATCATGTGTGAACGGAGAGAGTGAGAGAATCTAGTTAACTTGTGTAGCATTAAATTCCTCTAACTTATCAATCTTGTTAATTCCGCTGTGCGCTAGTTTGTGTTTTTAATTGGACATAGTTTTTAGTAGAAGGATCTATTCACCCCCCCTCTAGATCCGTGTTCCTGCACTACGGGACCCAACAGTTTTCGACCGTTGAGAAAGTTTCGAGAACTAGCGGTCATGAGATGACCGTTTTAACCCCTTTAATGGTCCCAAGGGAGACCGTTTTAAGCCCAACGGTCATGAGGTGACCGTTTTTACTCTTCTCACAGTCCCATGAGGTGGCGGCCCCAAGGGGGACCGTTTCACACCTGAAGCGGCCCAGAGTGGACCGCTTTTAGTTTTAAACGGTCTGCAGGAGACCGTTTCTCTCTTTTGAGCGGCGGCCTATAGGTGACCGCCTCTCTTCGTCATGTGGTCTAGCATTTGACCGTTTTTACCCTGGGACGGTCCAGAGTGGACCGCCACCTATGTTTTGTCTGACTAGAGTTCGTTTCTTGCCAATTCTAGTCCCGGGTGAGTGGACCTCGATCCCCGTGTTGACCTACGGTCCGAGTGATGCTGGGCATCATGTGGGGGTTGTACGTGGGTGCCGCGGGAACCCCGAGGAGTGGCATGTTTCGACGAGTGTCACCGTGAGTCGGTGTCAGTACGAGGAGCTGTCCTTGTACTCTGTCTGGTTCAGGCATTATTTTTTGTTGGCTAGAGAGTCTACTCCTTCAGCGACCTCAACTAGTCGTAGTCTTCCGACACGCGTGTGGTCCCACCAGGGAGTGGTGGCGAGGCTACCTCGAGAGAGACAGTTTTTAGGCTGGTTTCCGTAGGGCCCCACGTCTTGTAGCCAGAGTCCGGCTGAGGGGAAAACCAGTCAGAGGGCCTGACCTAGGACGCATGGTCTGTGTGTGCAAACGTAGTCGGGGGCAGCGGACCCGCGTTAACGAGCGTGACCCCGACCAGTCCTTGTTCTGTTGTTACTTGTACGATGTCCCCGTTCTGCCAGGGGCGACGAGGGGGACACCTGAGGCGCAGTCTAAGACGTCAGGGGGTGCATCCGACCTTGCTTCTTGTAATGTCCCGAGTTTTTCGGACATTTTTTGGATCTGGATCCGTGAGTTTTGAATCACTTTTGGGGGTCTCGGAGCTTCTTTTGTGCTTTACACGTGTTTTTCCCTGACGGACCTGTGGAACGCCATAGCGAGCGAACCGTTGCGTTCTCCTCCTCTGGGACAGCACCAGTGCGTTGAGCATGTTCCGAGGATCGCGGAAATGATTTTTCCTAATTTTTTATATTTTTGACATTTTCCAAATTTTCTATATAAACCCCCCTTTTTCTTCTTTCCTCTTCTTCTTCTTTCTCCTTCCCGTGAACGCCCCCCCTCTCTCCCGTGTGAACATTCCGGCGCCCCTCCCTCCTCCGGCGACGGACGGCAGGCTTCGGCGGCGGCGTGGTGACGACGGCGGCGGCGGTGAGAGGAACACGACGGTGCCCTTTTCGCGGCGTGGGAGAGGCGTTCTTGTGCGGCCAAGATTTGTAATCAGCGGCGATCCGGAGGATTTCGGCCTTCTTTGAGGTAGGGGGACGGATCTTTACCCTCTTTATTGCTTTCCCCGCAATTTGTAGGCCGAGGCGAGACCGAGGGGTGTTTTTGAGCTGGGTAGGGTAAAATCCATGTTTTAGGGTTGAGCGCCGGATCTCCCGTTTCGTGAGATTTTTGACCGATCTAAGGGCATAGATGCATGCTAGGTTGGTTGAGGAAGGATTCCCCTTTGTTTCCCCATCATCGGGTGATGATCGGGGCGTGGATGGGCATTTTTGGGGTTTCCCGCCGGTTTCACGCTCGGGACGCTCTAGCGGTCGTTCTAGTGACCGCTAGACTCCCTTTGGCGGTCTCAGGGAGACCGCTAGGCAGTTTTGAACGATGGTTGCCCTTAGAGGTCCTCCTGGGACCATTAGGGTCAAGGTGGCGGTCACGCGATAGACCGCTACCCTTGGGTTAGCGGTCGTTAGATGATCGTTTTCCCCTGTTTGACCGAGCACCCTCGGGGTGCATGTTTCCGACCGTTGGGGGTCACGTGCCGCCTAGCGGTCATGGGGATGACCGCTTATGGCTGGCTAGCGGTCCAAGGAGGATCGCTAGGCTTGGGTTAGCGGCCGCGCGATAGACCGCTTGGCCCTTCATGGCCCATTCCCTTGCGGCCCCGTAGGAGATCGCTTGGCTTCTCCTAGCGGTCCAGTAGAGGGCTGCTAGGCCCCCTTGTGATCCAAGAGAGGACCGCAAGGCTGAGGGGTAGTCTTGTGAGAACTGCCACTCGGTTTCCTTTCGATCAGTGATTTCTGTGAGTTGAGTCTTACCTCCAGTGACACGTCCACTAGTTGTAGCTTTCTTACGGCATGCGTGTGCTGACCCACTCGGGAGTGGTGGAGCAGCTTACCCGAGAGAGATGGTTTTTAAGCTGGTTTCCGTAGGGCCCCTTACCTTTGCAGCCCGAGTCTGACTGGGGGGAAAACTGGCTAGAGGACCCGACCTAGAGTAGTTGGTCTGTGTGTGCACGCGTAGTTGGGGGCAGAGGACACGCGCTGACGAGCACGTCCCCAGCTAGTCCTTGTTCTGAGTTTCGCCTGGGGCGTTGTAGGGAGACACTTGAGGCACCGACGTCAGGGGATGCATCCGGCTGTTCTTCTAGTCGGTGGTGCTCCTGTCTTCTGGCAGGTATGAACTCGTTTTTCCACCAATTTGAGGTCGGTTGGCCTGGTACGGTTAGTCGCAGAGAGCTTTTCCATTTACCTATTGTTGCTTGTTGATTCTCCCGTACTTTTGTTAGGTAGCGTTACCTTCCATGCTTGTTCGCGTCTTTTCGCCTTGTTTTCTTCGTTGTGTGGTGGGGGTTCGAGGGATCCCTACTGGGCCAATGAAATGAGGCTAGTCTGCGAGACGGGGTCGTCGAGAGGTGCGACGGAGTTTCAGCGTGGTTCTAGTAGCCAGGGTTAGTTGCCAGTCTGCGAGAGCCGGGGTATGCCCCGTGTACTTATACTTTTCTTTCCATTGACTGTACTTAATTTGGACATGAGATACACTAGACCTTGTAGCAGTTTAATTATTTATTTTATGCTGTACATTTTAGTTGGATTATTGTGCTATTTCTGCAGTTATTTCAGCTTATCTTGTACTCCCACACCATCCCTTTAACCCTTCCGAGTCTTTGGGCTCGTGGGTGGCGGGCCGAGGTTCGAGATGCACCGATTCTTTTCTAGTACTCGGATCTCGGGTCGCTACAGTCGGTATCAGAGCATAGGTCGTGAATGTACATAAGAATCTGAGATGATTATAGTGGTCCAGAAGATCCATGCATGTCTTGTACAGTTGGCGACTGGCTTAGGGCCCCGTGTGTTTTATTAATCATGTTGTTTGTTTCTGTTAACAGGAGTTATGGCGCCCAGGAGAGTGACTCGTTCCCAGCAGGGAGAGTCAGGTGGGGGCCAGGAAGGGCAGAGTAGAGCAGAGCTTTCGGTAGATGTAGCTGGAGGGGCGAGAGTCCCCGGACCAGAGGAGTTCTTCCGGGGCATGTATCAGTATGTTCTTCAGCAGCAGCAGTCGCAATAGCAGTAGGGCGGTGATGTTGGCAAGGGTTCGTCGTCTCGGGGTGGTCATGGTCGCATGCTTAGAGATTTCTTGTAGTTCCAGCCGTCTCTTTACAGCGGGCAGCCAGATCCAGAGGTGGCCAGGGAGTGGTTAGATGATCTAGAGCGAGTGTTCAATTCGATGGAGTGTCCCGAAAAAGAGAAGGTGGTGTTGGCTACGCATCGATTGTAGGGGCCAGCCTGGGCGTGGTGGACGTTAGAGTGGGGGGTAGTGTTTCAGTCCCGTCCTCTTCGGCGGATCATGTGGCAGAAGTTCATCCCAGCTTTCGAGCGTACTTTTTGTCCATCCTTCCTCATGTCGCAGAAGCTACGCGAGTTTCTAGAGTTGGTCCAGGGCGACATGACAGTGATGCAGTATAGGTCCAGGTTCATTGAGTTGGGCCGTTATGCACCGCACATTGTGGCAGATGAGGAGGTGCGGACCGAGCAGTTTGTCGAGGGTTTTAGGCCAGAGCAGAGGCATCCCCTACTTGCGCCGGGTTCGACCAACCTGGATGCAGCTTGTAGAGCGACAGCGGCATTGGAGAGAGATTTGCAGAAGACGCGAGGTCAGGGTAGTGCAGCTCAGACGTAGATGGGCTTTAGCCAGCCGATGGTCGTGCAGCAACAGAGTACTGTCCAACTTTCAGCAGGTGGTTCAGGGACATCCCTGTCCATGGCATCAGCGGCAGACTCGTCATCTTTGGGATCGAAGCTTAAGAAGTTGTTCAAGAAAGCTGGGTTTATCAGGAGGCGTCAGGATCGCAAGGAGTCGAGGCAGTAGTCAGTGAGTAGTGTTTAGTAGCCTACTCCGTTCCAGCGCCAGGGTTTAGTGAGTGGTTCTCAGAGCGGGTGTCCTCGATGTGGCGATTCTCATCCAGGCCGACAGTGTACGGTGCCCGTGGTTTGCTTCAGGTGTGACCAGCCAGGGCATATGGCGCTTGATTGTCCGCAGAGACTGCGTCAGCCGCACGAGTTTCAGCAGCAGTAGTAGTTTCAACCCCAACAATTACCACCACAGCCGTAGCAATACCAGCAGCAGGGTCAGTTTCCTCAGTTGACTCGGTCAACTACCTCAGGGAGGCAGAGATCCCGAGACAGAGTTACTCACATGACCAGAGCAGAGGCTGAGGAGTCGCAGTTGGTAGAAGGTACTATTCTGATTTTGGGTTGTGCGGCTCGAGTTTTGTTTGATTCTGGTGCATCTCATTCGTTCATATCCGAGATTTTGCTCAGAGTGCCAAGGAGTTGGCGACTGAGGTGTCCTGTGACTTGGCAGTGGAGTTGCCTATCGGTGATTTCATGCTCACCCCGTATTTCTTTGAGAAGGTGCATGTGTGAGTGGATGGGCGGAACTTACTGGGCAGGCTTTATACATTACCGCTTCAGGACTTTGATGTAATTTTGGGCATGGATTGGCTCGAGGCTCATCGGGCGGTGGTGGATTATCGTTTGAAGAGAGTCTACTTCTAGCATCCTAGCAGACCCACTTTCTACTACCAAGGTATCCGATCTTCCTCCTCCCGTTTTCTTATTTTGGCCATTAAGGTTCGTAGAAATCTTGACACGGGTTGTCAGGATTTTCTTGCTTCTATGGTTTTGGTCGATCGACAGTGTTCGGATGTGGAGGATATTCTGATTGTGTGCGAGTTTTTTGATATTTTTCCCGAGGAGTTGCTAGGGTTGCCACCGCAGCGAGAGATTGATTTCGTGATTGAGGTGGTACTAGGTACGACGCCTATGTCGAAGTCCCCCTATCGTATGGCACCTGCGGAGTTGAGAGAATTGAAGGCGCAGTTGCAGGAGTTACTGGTCAAGGGGTACATTCGTCCTAGCTTTTCCCCTTGGGGTGTGCCGGTGTTGTTCGTGAAGAAGAAGGACGGTAGTATGAGATTGTGTTTTGACTACCGATAGTTGAACCATGTGACTGTTAGGAACAAGTATCCGTTGCCTTGGATTGATGACTTGTTTGATCAGCTTCAGTCGGCCGGGTGTTTTCGTGGATTGATTTGAGATCGGGTTATTATCAGCTGCGGATTCGAGAGTCTGATGTTGAGAAGACTGCGTTCCGCTCGAGGTATGGGCATTATGAGTTCTTGGTGATGCCGTTTGGGCTCACCAATGCCCCCGCGACATTTATGGATTTGATGCATAGGGTGTTCCGTCCGTATCTAGACCAGTTCATGGTCGTGTTTATGGACGACATCCGTATGTATTCGCGGTCTGCTGAGGAGCATGTGCATCATTTGAAGGTGGTATTGCAGACCTTGCGGGATCACCAGCTGTATGCCAAGCTCAGCAAGTGTGAGTTTTGGCTGCATGAGGTGCACTTCTTGGGGCACGTGATTTCTGGTGATGGTGTTTCCGTGGACCCGGCCAAGGTCGAGACTGTGGTGTAGTGGCCGAGGTCGAGTACCGTCACGGAGATTCGGAGCTTTTTGGGGCTCGCAGGCTATTATAGGAGATTAATCCAGCATTTTGCTCGCATTGTGGCCCCGATGACCAGGCTTACGCGGAAGGATGTGCCGTTTGTCTGGATGGAGGAGTGTGAGCAGAGCTTTATGGAGCTGAAGAGATTGCTCACTACCGTGCCGATGTTGGTGTTGCCTTCGGATCGGGAGGTTTTGTGGTGTGTACGGATGCTTCCAAGGTAGGTTTGGGTGCCGTACTGATGCAGCACGGTAGAGTTGTGGCATATGCATCTCGGCAGTTGAAGCCACGCGAGGAGAACTACCCCACTCATGATCTTGAGTTGGCGGCGGTGATTTTTGCTCTGAAGATCTGGAGGCACTATCTGTACGGTGAGAAGTTTGAAATGTTCACTAACTATCAGAGTTTGAGGTATGTGTTTACCCAGAAGGATCTTAACCTCAGGCAAATGAGGTGGATAGAGTACATGAATGATTATGATTTTACTCTGTCGTATCAGCCGAGCAGGATGAATGTTGTGGCTGATGCCTTGAGTAGGAAGGTGGTGGTCAGTCAAATGCTGTTGAGGAAGTGGAGGTTATGGGAGTAGCTACCGGCCATGACTTATAGGCTCAAGATCCCTCGGGATCAGGATCGGCTGTTCTTGCGAGCTTGACTGTCACGCCAGTTATTCGTCGTCAGGTGACGGAGGCTCAGCGTGCGGACCCTGAGCTACCCCAAATTTTGTCGATGGCTGAGGTGGAGTTTGGTGAGGATGGAGCTGTGAGGTTCCGAGGCAGGTTGTACGTCCCAGTCGAGGAGCAAACGAGGCGCGCGGTGTTACGAGAGGCTCATGGGAGCCGGTATGCCGTGCACCCCGGATCGACAAAGATGTACCAGAATTTGAAGAGGCAGTTCTGGTGGCCTGGGATGAAGAGAGATGTTGCAGAGTTTGTGGCCAGGTGTCTGATCTGCCAGCAGGTGAAGGCGGAGCACCAGCGATCGGGAGGTACACTTCAGCCCTCGGAGATTCTCGCGTAAAAGTGGGACCATGTGACCACTGATTTTATGGTTGGGTTGCCGAGGACATCCAATGGGCATGATAGTATCTGGTTACTGGTGGATAGACTGACGAAGACAGCTCGGTTGTTACCGATCAAGGTCAGTTGGAGCGTGCATCGTTTGGCCCGTTTGTATGTGGAGCGGATCGTCCCATTCCATGGATTCCCCATCTCCATTGTGTCTGGTCGTGATCCCCGCTTCACTTCTGGATTCTGGAGGAGCTTCTAGCGAGCTCTAGGCACTGAGTTAGCATTTAGCTCAGCGTACCATCCTTAGTCGGACAGTCAATCTGAGAGGACCATCCAGACTTTGGAGGATATGTTGTGGTCGTGTTGTCTGGAGTGGCAAGGGAGTTGGATCCACCATTTACCGTTAGTGGAGTTTGCCTACAACAATGGCTATTACTCGAGCATTGGTATGGCTCCGTACGAGGCGTTGTACGGGCGACCTTGTTGGACTCCGCTTGATTGGTTCGACGTGGGAGAGCGTGTCCTGACAGGGCCAGGTTTGGTGCAGCAGTGTACTGAGGTGGTGTATCTGGTTCGACAGAAGATGTTGGCAGCGCAGAGCCGATAGAAGAGCTATGCCGATCAGAGGAGGCAACGCCTTAGCTTTGCTGTGGGAGATCGAGTGTTTTTGAAGGTTTCTCCCATGAAGGGTGTAATGCGCTTCGACAGGCGTGGGAAGTTGAGTCCCCGCAACATTGGTCCTTTTCCCATTGTCGAGTGTATTGGTGAAGTTGCTTATCGGTTGCAGTTACCCCCGGAGCTATCTTCTATGCATGATGTGTTCCATGTGTCGATGCTACGGAGGTATATGCCCGATGATTCCCACGTTCTGGAGGATGCCGTTTGGCCCGAGGTAACCCCAGACTTGTCCTTTCCGGAGTACCCTATCCGCATTGAGGATCGACGTGAGTAGCACCTACAGAACAAGGTTATTCATCTGGTTAAGGCAGTCTGGCAGTGTCACTCTGGTGGCGAGACGTCGTGGGAGCGTGAGGATAAGATGCGGCAGCTATATCCTTATTTGTTTGGGTGAGTATTCGCCTCTATCCCTATGCCTTGTCCTTAATTTCGAGGATGAAATTTATTTAAAGGGGGAGGGCTGTAATGTCCCAAGTTTTTTGGACATTTTTTGGATATGGATCAGTGAGTTTCGGATCACTTTTGGGGGTCCCGGAGCTTGTTTTGTGGTTTACACGTGTTTTTCCCTGACGGACCTGCGGAACGCCATAGCGGGTGAACCGTTGCATTCTACTCCTCCGGGACTGCACCAATGCGTTGAGCGTGTTCCGAGGATCGCAGAAATGATTTTTCCTAATTTTTTTTATATTTTTGGCATTTTCCAGATTTTCTATATAAACCCCCTTTCCCCTTTTTCCCCTTTTCTTCTTTCCTCTTCTTCTTCTTTCTTCTTCCCGTGAACGCACGCCCCCCCTCTCTCCCGTGTGAACATTCTGGCGCCCCTCCCTCCTCCGGCGACGGATGGCGGGCTTCGGCGGTGGCGTGGTGACGACGGCGGCGGCGAGAGGAACACGGCGGTGCCCTTTTCGCGGCGTGGGAGAGGCGTTCTTGTGCGGCCAAGATTTGTAATCGGCGGCGATCCGGAGGATTTCGGCCTTCTTTGAGGTAGGGGGACGGATCCTTACCCTCTTTACTGCTTTCACTGTGATTTTTAGGCCGAGACGAGGCCGAGAGGGGTGTTTTTGAGCTGGGCAGGGTAAAATCCATGTTTTAGGGTTGAGCGTCGAATCTCCCGTTACGTGAGGTTTTTGATCGATCTAAGGGCATAGATGCATGCTAGGTTGGTTGGGGAAGAATTTCCCTTTGTTTCCCCATCATCGGGTGATGATCGGGGCGTGGATGGGAGTTTTTAGGGTTTCCCGCCGGTTTCACGCTCGGGACGCTCTAGCGGTCGTTCTAGTGACCGCTAGACTCCCTTTGGCGGTCTCAGGGAGACCGCTAGGTAGTTTCGAACGTTGGTTGGCCTTAGCGGTCCTCCTGGGACCGCTAGGCTTAGGGTGGCGGTCACGTGATAGACCGCTACCCTTGGGTTAGCGGTCGTCAGACGACTGTTTTCCCATGTTTGACCAAGCACCCTTGGGGTGCGTGTTTTCGACCGTTGGGGGTCACGTGCCGGCTAGCGGTCATGGGGATGACCGCTTACGGCTGGCTAGCGGTCCAAGGAGGACCCCTAGGCTTGGGTTAGAGACCGCACGATAGACCGCTTGGCCCTTCGTGGCCCATTCCCTTGCGGTCCCGTAGGAGACCGCTTGGCTTCTCCTAGCGATCCAGTAGAGGGCCGCTAGGCCCCCTTGCGATCCAAGAGAGGACCGCATGGTTGAGGGACAGTCTTGTGAGAACCGTCACTCGGTTTCTTTTTGATCGGTGATTTCCGTGAGTTGAGTCTTACCTCCGGTGACACGTCCACTAGTCGTAGCCTTCTTACGGCACGGGTGTGCTGACCCACGTGGGAGTGGTGGAGCGGTGTTGCGCGGGGTTTTTATGCCGAATGACCGGGGTGAAGGAAGGGATACAGCGGGGAAGGAAAATATGGGAGTTTTATGTATCTCGGGTATCCTCCTTACAGTTGCATACCTCTCACGGTGGTATCAGGCACTCTCCTTTTACGGAAAGTCGAAAAGGGTCGAATGACACGGGAATGTAAGAGTACGGATTTAACCGGACAGGGTGCGGGCGTGCCAGTCGATTTCTCGACAATCACCCATGGAACCAATGGTTGATCGGGGAAGCGCCACCAGGGCGTGGCAGGTGGACTCGGGCGATCAGGCGGCACGTGGAGAAAAGGGGTTCCACGGGTGCGAGTGTGTAGGCGATTGGGGGAATAGTGTACTGGACATCTTTCCCCACCGGCCACAAGCAACCGGTGTTTATTTACATCGGATTGAATCCGAATACCTCCTTTCTAAGCTGAAGAAAAGTCTGTATATATGTTTGAAGCCATGGATAGAGGGCCGGGAGCATTCTACAGCTGTGGGTGCGCTTTTGACCTGGGGGTGTTCACTGGGGTTAGGATGTTAGGCACGGATGCCGAGAGGTGTAGGTAGGGAGTTGGGGGCCCGAATGCAGGCGCTTATCTTTCACTAGCTTCATGATGGGCCGCATGGACTTTACAAAAGGGCCTAAGTGGCCAAAGTACAACTGGCGCAAGCCGCGGGACAATTTCAACACGTGGGTCGGTCCCCGGGTCATTGTATAACGAGGCGGATATCCGCGTGTTTTACAGGATCCCTTTACAGAAGGATTGGTGTGGGCCCGACTGCCTTGGTGGCCAGAGCGGACGCAGACTGGCGTCGGGTAGAGGTCGAACGCGGCTCGAGGTGAGCGGTCGGGTCTGGGTCTCGGACGGCGAGTGTCATCATGTTGGAGAGTCGAGGTCGGCCCCGGGACTATGATTCCCGGACCAGAGGTCCGACTAGGCTTGATTTGTTAGTCTGAGGGGCCAACGGCCGACTGGGAGGTGAACAGTGGGCACGCGGTCCCGTGTCGGGGTCCGTTACTACATTATGGCTCGTCACCGTCGTAAGTTGGCGTACACAGGCGAACCCGGGATGCGGGTGTATTTGCTGTTGGCGTAGTCATCTTACATGCGGCAGGGATGGACTTGGTGTGAGACGGCTAAACACCGCGTGAGGAAAGTATGTGGGACATACCCTCGGCGTGTGTGAGCCGACTACCAAGCCAACTGCGCGCACACTTAGCTTCTCACGTCTCCGACCCTTGCCGAAGGCCTCGGGTGCCCGAGGGTGCGACAATTAGGCCGGGGGAGTTCGTCCGTTGCTGCTGTTGCTAGTGCCGTTGCTCCCTTCATGCATGGTGCCCCTTGAGCTTCTAAGGGAGGAATTTATAGGAATTTGAAGGGGTTGGGGGTGGGGTTTAGGCAGACCAAGTTGAGGGTTCAACTTGGTCCGGGTAAACCCCCCAAATAGTGTTATTTTATTTTATTTTTATATTTTTATGTGTTTTTTGTGTGTAATAGAAGTGGAGAGATGGGGTTTAGGCGGACCAGCCTAAGGGGATGGTCTGGTCCGCCTAAACCCCTCTTCGGAGGGAAAAAACCTCTTTTTTTAATTTGGATAGGGTTTAGGCGGGCCAGCCTCGGGGTCCAGGCTGGTCTGCCTAAACCCCCTCCCCTAGGGGGTTTAGGTTGACCATCCTGGGGGTCCAGGCTGGTCCGCCTAAACCCCTCCCCAGGGGGGGTTTGGGTGGACCAAATGGGTCACTTTTTTTATTTTAAAAATCTTTTTTTTTAATACCCAGGGGGTTTAGGCGGACCAGTCTAAACCCCTCCCCAAGGGTTTGGGCAGACCGGGTTGGAAGAGAGAGGGGGAGGTGGCCCCACCTCTATAAAATCTGATTTTTTGTTAATATTAGCCCCACTTTGACTCAATTTGAATGCAAGAAGACAAAGGATACATGCTTGGACTGGTTGACTGGCTGCTGGTGCACGTAGACCGAGGGATTGACGTGCGTGACTCGACATAATCCCGGGGCTTCATCTTCGCGAATTCTTCCACGTACAGGTACGACGAACGAAACTTTGTCGGAACCTCGGACCGTGAGATTAGGAATTTGAACGACCTGGGACTGGGGAGAGCCGTCGGGCCTCCGGGCTGAGGAGAGGGTGCGGCCCCTTGGGAGTTTGCCCTCCCCGGGGGCGCGGCCACGCCCTGGGGTGAACTGGCCCTGGGCGAGCCGCAACCCCGAGGGATGGCCCCCCGGGGGTCTTCTTTCGTTGTCTGTGAATGTCCTTTGAAGGACACGGAGCCGCAACCCCCATGGGGGCCGTTGTTCTTCGAGTCATAGTAGCCGCTCGCAAGGTGTTCGGGCGAATGCCCGACACACTCCTGGTTGCCGAACGAGCCGCGTAGGTGACCGACGGGCCTTGGATTTGGCCTAGGGCCGAGGGTAGAAATCCATAGGGGCTGGGAGGAGGCACCTTGAGTATATGGGCCCAGCCTCACGCTGCGTGCCACGTTGTACGTTGGGTTGGCAGGGTAGCCTCGGGTTGGCCCGAGAGCTAAAGTTGAGTGGCATATTGCCACGTGTCTGAGGGTCGGGGGTGGCCCCGGCTTGCTGGGGGCTCACTATAGGACCCAATTAGTGTACTGGAACCACGGGGTGGCCCGTGGGTTGGTGTAGAAGGGTTGAAACATGTGCGCCAACAAGGTGTTTGGTAGAATGCCGAACACACATGTGTGAGCCGTACGCACGTACTGCGGGCCTCCCGAGCCTGTGGTTGACGTATTTGGGTCTCCCTTTGACCTTGGAGGGTTGAAAGAAGGCGTCCCGGGGTAGACCCCTAGCCTTTTCACTGAGTGCCATGTGGCGTGGCTTGTAGTCGGAGAACCCCCGGGTTGCCCCGGGTAGTTGTGTAGAATACGGGCAAAGTCCACAACTTAGGGGTCGAGAGTGGTCCCGATTGACTGCTAATGCCGCCATATACCTCGGCTAGCGGGTCGGGGCCGTTGGTCGGGCCCATTGGGTTGTCGGAGGGGCCGGGTAGCCTGTGCCTTGAAGGTGTTCAAGGAAATTCCTAAACCCTTATTTCTGGGTATTTTGCTGGGGAAATTGTCTGGGTACAACAAGCGGCTTACCCGAGAGAGATGGTTTTTAAGCTGGTTTCCGTAGGGCCCCTTGCCTTTGCAGCCCGAGTCCGACTAGGGGGAAAACCGGCTAGAGGACCCGACCTAGAGCAGTTGGTCTGTGTGTGCACGCGTAGTTGGGGGCAGAGGACACGCGTTGACGAGCGCGACCCCAGCTAGTCCTTGTTCTGAGTTACTTGCTACTCTTGTGTGTCTCAGTTTTCGCCTGGGGCGTTGTAGGGAGACACTTGAGGCACGGTGTTCTTATAGTGGGTGGTGCTCCTGTCTTCTGGCAGGTACGGACTCATTTTTCCACCGATTTGAGGTCGGTTGGCGTGGTACGGTTAGTCGCAGAGAGATTTTCCGTTTACCTATTATTGCTGGTTGATTCTCCTGTACATTTGTTAGGTAGCGTTACCTTCCGTGCTTGTTCGCGTCTTTTCACCTTATTTTCTTGGTTGTGCGATGGGGGTCCGAGGGATCCCTACTGGGCCAATGAAATGAGGCTCACCCCTGCTTTTCAGGTGAGGCGGGGTCGTCGAGAGGCACGGTAAAGTTTCCGCGTGGTTCTAGTAGCCAGGGTTAGTCGCCAGTCTACCAGAGCCGGGGTATGCCCCGTGTACTTGTACTTTTCTTTCTATTGACTGTACTTAATTTGGACATCAGATACACTGGACCTTGTAGCAGTTTAATTATTTATTTCATGCTGTGCATTTTATTTAGATTATTGTGCTATTTCTACAGTTATTTCAGCTTCTCTTGTACTCCCACACCATCCCTTTAACCCTTCCAAGTCTTTGGGCTCGTGGGTGGCGGGCCGAGGTTCGAGACGTGTCGGTTCCTTTCCGGTACTCGAATCCTGAGTCACTACACCTCTAGTGGGTGGTACTTCTGTCTTTGTTAGGTGGTGACTCTTGGTTTCCTGCCGCGTCATCTTGGTTCTCTTGCTGTGTGGTCAGTACTAGACGTAGCTGAGCTTTTCCGTTTATTTATTCCTGCTGCTCTCTACTCTACGTCTTGTTAGTGTTCGCCTTTAGCTGCCTCCCGCGCAGTTTCTCATTTTGTGAGGTAGGGGTCCGAGTGATCCCTACTAAGCCTTTTGTTATGAGGCTCATTCCCCGCGTTTTCTGTGGTTTCAGGTGAGGCCAGCCTTCGGAGGAGCGCTTCTGAGGCTCCGCGTGGTTCTACTGCCCAGGGTTAGTCGCCAGTTGCCAGAGCCAGGGTATGTCTCGTGTACTTATACCTTTTTGTGGACTGTAATAGTTGTGGACTACTTTTATATTTTAGACTGTTGTTGTATTATGGACCATGTAATTTGCTTAATATTAATTATCATTTCCTACTTATTCACATTAATTGCGTAGTTCTACAATTATTTTAGATTCTTGTATATTTCCACACCATCCCCTTTAACCCTTCCGAGTCTTCGGGCTCGTGGGTGGCGGTTCGAGATTCGGGTTATCGGGCCTTCCCTGGTATTCGGATCTCGGGTCGTTATAATGTTAAAGTCCATACTATTGTTAGTATGATTAGAATATTATCTTGTGCATATTTCTGGTCTGTAGGTGCTTCATAATGTCCTTATTAACACTCATATGGGCATTCTATTTTAGGTAGTAAAATACCGGTGCATGTAATTACTAATTTTTGTGTGTTTGTATGAAAGTTTATACACAAGTATGTATTGTATTTGCATTGGTCTCACTTCTCTTTTCCTAATGATTAAATATCTTTTTGTAAAAGTATGAGTACATCCAAAGATGGAAAAAGTAGAGTTACGAACTGGAGCAACGAGGCGGATTTGTGTTTTGTAGATCTCCTCGTAGAACATAAGGTGAGCAATGATGGTTTTGCCAATGAGAATTTCACAAAAGAGGCATGGCGACAAACAATACAAAAATTTAATGAGTTTACCAAGTTAGGATAATCAACGGAGAATTTGAAAAATCAGTTTAAAAATTTGAAGAAAAGGTAGTATTTAATTGTGAGTGTAAAGAAACGATCAGGACGGGGCTAGGATGAGGGCAAACAAATGCCAGTCCCAGGCACGGATGAAACTTGGGATGATCTTCTAGCAGTATGTAACATATGTATTACACAGTAAATTGTTCAATTTTATTTTGTTTGAATGGATAACATGTCAGTTTAATTTTCAGACTAATAAAGAGTACAAATCAATTCAAGGGAAGCCTTTTTTGATTTTCAAACAAATGAAGCTTATTTGTTCAAATTTCATGTCAAGAGGGGATGACACTGTATGCAATGAAGGTTTCTCTTATCTAGACACACACAGTGACTCTGGTGAGGAGGGGAACAATAAACTATAGAGGAAGAATCAGGACTGAATTTTAATATTTATAGTTTTATTAATGACACTGATACTCATGAAAATATTGAGCAAGTCCCCCAAATGATTGTTCCAAGGGATGATTCAACCACGACAGATCCCTCTATGTCCAGGAGTATTCCCTCATCTAGTAATATTAGTAGGAAGAGAAAGCGGGCTTCCCAATGTAATGAAGATGCAATTGAGAAGTTGGTGGACCTGGGTCATGAAAGGTTTAGCATGGCAAGGGAGATGTTACAATTACAGAAAAAAGTTACACCGCCAATGGATGAGGCAATTCATATGCTTATAAAGTTGCTTGGACTCCCTCAACAGGATATCTATAACGCTATTGAGTTTATCAGGACTGTCGAGGATCGTTTCATCTTTATGGCCCTCCCGGAAGACTTGAAAGTCGGATGGATATTGAGCCTCCTGGGCTACTATTGATTATTCTTCATATCCTTTTTATGCTTTCTATTCAATGTGCAATTTTTACGATTAACATTTATTATTGCAATCAAATGTGAATAACTTTTTTAATGCATCTTTACATGAATTGCTTCATGAGATGTTCTTTAATATTTTTAATGTTAGTTGTTGTTTTATATAGGATTTTTTATTTTTACTTCAATGAATTCTGGAACCACTAACATCGGCCCTTCACTTGGTGATCTCATCAAGTTTATGATGGATGAGGAGGAGTATTGGGATGAAGTTGAACATGTACTCCTCGTTCAGCACTTGTCCTCCCACACATGTATCCCTAGGACCCCAATGCACATAGATGTTGGGAGAGGTCATAGGTGGGTTAAACAATTAATGGCGGGTCATGTGGGCAGATCATACTCCAGTTTTCGGGTGCACCCAACCCTATTCTTGAGGTTAAGGGATAAATTGATGGAAAGGGGTGTACTCAATGACACCAAAAATATGTCGGCCACTGAGCAATTAGCTATCTTCCTTCTTGAGGTTGGCCATGGAGTTGGTAATAGGTTGCTTAGAGAATTGTTCCAACATTCAGGCGAGACGATAAGTCGACATTTTAATAATGTACTCAGGGCAATCTTATCCCTACGTCATGACTACATTTAGAAGCCCTCTGCTAAAGATCCAATACATCCAAAAATTTGACATGATCCAAAATTTTACCCATTCTTCAAGGTAACGTGGTGTACCCTCACTTACCAAATATATATGCATTTCTTAATTCTTACTTATTGATTGTCAGTTATAATTAATTATGTCTTTCTCTTCATTAGAATGCATTAGGTGCAATTGATGGCACACATATATCTGCAAAGGTTCCAACTGTTGACCAGACTCGTTATCGAAACCGGAAGGGTGAAGCATCCCAAAATGTAATGGGGTGCGTCAATTTTGATCTAAAGTTTACTTATGTCATTGTGGGATGGGAGGGATCTACTGCAGACATGAAAGTCTTGAGGTGGGCCATTGAAAAAGGTGGATTTACCATACCAGAAGATAAATGTTACTTAATTAATGGTTGTTGTTCATATTTACTTTAAATACTTAGAATTCCATGCATTACTTGCCATAGGAAAATACTGGTTGGTGGATGCGGGATATGCAAATACCCCTCGCTTCTTAGCACCATACCATGGCACAAGATATCATCACTAGAGTACAGGTCTAATAGGAGAAGGCTTACACATAGAGATAAGAAGGATTTGTTTAACCACAGACACGCTCAACTACGCAATTGTGTTGAACGTGCATTTGGTGTCCTCAAGTCACGTTTCACAATTCTGGTGAAACATCGCAATTATCCAATTAAGACACAAGCCAGGATTGCAATGGCGTGTTGCGTACTCCACAACTTCATTATAAATGAACAAGGTCTTGATTTAATTTTCGAACAAGGAGAAGATGGTGTGGATAATCTTGGTGATAACGAGGTAGATGAAGAGGACATAGTCAGTAGTACAGAGGTTACTAGAGGGGAGAGATTCCGAGAACGTATGGCAACTCATCTTTGGGCCCATCACAATACACGAGGGTATTTGCTAAGTCTAAACCATTGGCCTAAATTTTATTCATTTGACCACCTTTACAATTTTGTGTCTATATGTAACATGTAACTTGTTTATTGCAGGCTGTGAATGCCGTCACTCGGAGACGATTGGGTGAATAAAAAGTGTGTCAAGTGTGACACTAAAATATAGCTTGAAGTGAGCACGTGGTGCTCGGAGAGATAAAAGGGAGCACGTGGTGCTCTATAGGATCGTGATCGCCAGAGGAGGGAGGCTCCTCAAATAAATAAGACCAAGAAAATAAAAGATCGTGGTACCTGTGAATGGGAGAAGCGTGGGTCCTTCACTTCCTCTCGAATCGGCCGGCCAACCAAGGGGGCTCCTTCCACTTTGATTACCCTGAATGCAAAGAGAGAACAAGTAAACGGAACACCGGATTAGTTGAGTGAACAGTGTAGTATATGCTCGAACAAGAAATAGAAATGTGCAATCATGGGCCGGAACACACCTGGGTGGTGGTTTTTAAACCCCTTAAGTGTTAAGGGATAGGGAATGCATGCAATGAAAAGTGAAGCCTAGGTGATATGGCGTGACCAGAGGTAATGTGCAGTGATGATTACGGATGATGAAATGATGTGACCATGCAAAGACTAAAATATCAAAGTGAGTGACAGAGGAGAGAAATGAGGGTGATCTCCTTCCACCGGACTGTGCGGCAGAGAGGGGGGAAGAAAGCTTCTAGCAAAGAGAAGTGGAGGAAATCACAACTAATGTAGGCTATCAGCTCTCCTTCTACTATCTCTCTGATTGCCCCTCTCGTATCTCTGTATATTCCCCCCCTTTTTTTTCTTCTGCTCCTCTCCGTTTGTCCCTCTCTCGCGAGCGCTCAAAAGAGAGGGCATTTATAGGGAACGAAAATGACGCCAAGGCAACGTTTCCTTCTGAAACAAGGGAAGGGAATGGGAAATGGCAAGAGTTTCCTCTTAGGGAGAAATAGAAAGATGCAAGGGATGTCAGAGAATGGCAATCGATCAAAGAAGGTAGCAGCCAATCCGGGGAAGGAAATCCTCGTTTGAAAGAAATGGAATGAGAAATGGCACCCTTATAAGTGGGCGCTAATTGGAATAGCATCCACATAGGAGAACGTAAATTCTTGGGGCAAATTTAGTAATATCAAACTTTCCAAAACAAATGGCGTCCACCATAGCAGGCGTTTAATTAAATAGCGTCCCTCATGGAGATCGCTAATTTGTAATCAAAATATAGCAATTTTCCAGATTAAAAAACAATTAGCGCCCGTCTAGGAAGCCGTTATTTATTAAAGATGGTCCATAAATAGATAAATGTCCCAAGAATGAGCGTTCGTTAGTGAAGGCGCTAATAACAAATAGCGTTCGCTACGAAAGGCGCCATTTCAGCAAATCATCCACAAAATAGAAATATTCATCCTATTCAACCCTAAGATGGAATCCACTTGGGGCACATCGCATGGTAACATGAGATTTACTAACGCTAATGTCAAATTTAGCATGTCTACAGCTGTCCCGCCTTGACGTCTGCTTTGCAAGGGAGTGAGACGGAATGGAGTATAGTGAAGATGAAGGGGAATGGAGTGGTAGCGGATTGAAAAGCGGGCGTCAAGGTGTGATGTGATACGCTTATGACACTAACTGTTAGGAATCTTTTCGTCGACTCAGAATGAAGCAACCTCGGATGACTTCAAGAAAGCATCAATTGCTCGGATGAATTTGAACCAAGGAAAGCGTGCATGTGGTGCACAAAGGACACCGTTGGAGAGCGATTACCAGCCAATGTGGATGTGCTGTAACCAAGGTAAAAATGAGAAAAAATAAATAAAGTGGGATAGGGATCCGATCAATGGTGCTTCCAAGGAACCAGCCTCAACGGCTCCAAGGAGAATGTAGTACTTGATTCGAAGTGGAATATATCATGTCGATAATCAGAAACTAGTGGATTCCAGTTAAGACCTGAATAAGAGAGTATCTCTAGCAATGAAGCTCAAAGTCCTACATGATGCATGTTGGGCTAAAAGAAAAAAAATAAAACAAACTAAGAAGGATAGAAAATAATCAAAGATAATATTGTTAAACCATCTAGACTAAGTCAAGGAACCAGATCTCTAAGTTGACATTAAGCCGAAGCTCATTTATCCATGTATCAGCTTAGAAATTGGAACCATCGTCTCGAATCTTGGATGACTTAATGGCCTATCCGTGTGATCAAAACTTCCCTGGGGTTATCACTATTTTTGGTAAAGGGGAACTCAAATTCCAAGTTCATCCAAACCACAAGGTCCTTGATATGCTATAATAACGTAGGTATCATATAGTAAAAATGCATATAGTGGAGTGATGTTACCAAGATGTTACTTGAGCGCCTCAAAAAAATCTGCAGAATTCATCCTTCCTGCGTCCACGAATAGTCAGTGATGCTTACAATCATTTAAATCAATCCCACCACAGGAATAAATGGCGTCCGAGATGACGAACGTGAATTATCATAAATCAATATGCCAAATTAAAACAAAATAAGAAATAGCGTTCATGATGGAAGACACTCATTACCTGCATTTTCGAAAACTCAAACAGGGAAATCATGAAATGGCGCCTTCTGGAACATCCGCTTATTGAAACTGCGCCCAGACCCGTGGACGCGGATTCCCTGACTATTTCAAAGCTTAAAAACTTACCCAGAAACAGCCCCCAGAATCTCCCCAAACTTGATATTACCTGAGCCTTCCCTATAAGAATACTTTTCCTATTAAGAAAACCCAGATCTCCAGGAGTTTCTTCTTTATTCTGCAACGCACAGGGATTCACCGAAGCTCCTTATCTTCCCTGCTCACAACAGTCACTTGCAGAACTATGGATCGTTTGCTTCAGCATCAGGAGAAGAGGCTTAAGATTACTCTGCCCAAAATCACAGATATCGCAGGTCATGTCTGCAGAAAGATCATCCTCAACCAGGTTTGTTCAATTTCGCCAAAATTCTTCTCTGCTTACTGCTATGCATACTTGCGTTTACTGTTGCTCTTCTTTCTGCCATGCAGTTTTTATTCTTACCTCTGCCCCTTTGACTGTTCTTCCTTATCCTATTCTCAGGATTATCTTAACATCCGGAGAGCAAGAAGATTTATCAAAAATAAATGGCTCCCACTTCTCATGTCCAAGATTACTTTAGAAATGCGATCTTACCTTTCTAGATGGCACCTTCTGGGACTGATCACCCATGCCAAACACTATCAAGATGTTCACCTTGACTGGACCGTGATTGGCACCCTCGTGGAGATTTGGCATCCGGACACCCATACTTTCTTGTTCCCTACCTTTGAAGCTACCGTGCTGTTGGAGGAGACCGAGATGTTGCTTGGGCTAAAGAAAATGAAACCTGGGGATGAAGAGAAGATGGCGAGCATGGCTCAGCCCATAGGAGCGATAGAGATCCTCACCGGCCTGATTCCTAATCCGAATGTTATGAACCAAATTAGAGAGAATAAAGGGCTCAATTTGATGAAGCTGGCAGCGTGGGTATACAAGCAATTGGGCCACGTCAAAGAGGAGGACATGGAGAGCGTGATGAAGGCATTCGTGATCTGCCTAGCAGGAGCCCTACTGTTTCCTATAGCTGAAGATTTCCTAGAGGAGGAGTAGTTGAGTGCTATCAGCTCAATCTGGGGAGGGAAAGGATTAGTCTCGCAGTCCTGGCATATCTCTACAGTGGACTTACTTCAGCTGCCATGGGTTGGCCCTTGCATGGGTCCATGATTCTTCTTACTTGCTGGGTGGATCTCCACCTTAAATTTGACCCATGTGACGAGTCTCAGCAGTCATCCAGGATCTTCTCCAAGAGCCCACTTTACTACATGACAGGTGCTCTTGGGCTGAGTAACAGAGTGGTCAACATGGTGCCCAAGTAAAGGAAAAGAGTGGATTGGAGGGAACACTTCAAAATCATGCCACATGATATGTTCACCTATGCACCGGGCTTCCTCAAGACTTGCGATCTCCGTGCCCGGCTCTCCTTAGGCGTAGAACTTCGACTCATCGGTGCCATATATTTCTTCTTATATAATGCTCACAGATGCCTCCTTCAGCTAGGATTGCCTCGGCACCACATGGAAGACCCGTCACACCTTCCACCTATCAAGAAGAGGACTTTACCTAGCCGGGAGGATGAGGAAGAGGTCAACACAATCAAAGCTCTCTGGAGGGTGTGCAAGATGCATAAATCAATAGAAAGTGTAGAGGAAGAGGACAGTGAGGTGAGAGAGTCCTATGTGAGGGAACTTAGGAAATTGAGGTCCTAATTGGCTCGTGATTGATGATGTATCTTTCATTTCAGTTCAATAAAATCAATCCTTTATTTCCCTGAGCCAAAATCAATGACTGAGAATTCCCAAAATCGTGGCTGATCTTATGCAGTTTCCAAAATTATTGCTCTCAATAGAATGGCGTCCAATCCCCTAACCGCTCTTTAAAAGGGCGTTCATCACGGCAGCCGCCAATTCTTTACTACTTCCTGAGTTTTAAAATCGAACTTTCACAATTAGCACACACATAAGAGGGCGCTTATTGGCAAAATATTCTTTCAGAAATATAAATTCCATAAATAACGCGTCTCAATCCAGGCGCTCATTCTTAAAATCATTTCCTTTTCAAATCGTGCTTTTTCACAAATAGAGTCTTCTCACAAAGGCGCGAATTAATTTTCATTTCTCAAAAAAAATAAAACAAGCGTCCACCTATGCAGACGTAGATTCTTTTCGTAACCGAAGACATAACGGGCGCCCTTACCTCTTTCTCTCTTCTTCTTCCCTCATTCATTCCCCATTCTTCTCTGCAACTTCCAGAGTCCACGAAACCCTCTTCTCCAGCCCTTTCTCTCTCACAACCCCTCTCCTACGATGTACGCCGGTAGCTCGAGCATAGGGAAGCGGTGGCGGGTGATGGCACCCGAGGTCGTTGACCTCGGGGACGGCGGTGAAGCTGCAGCGGCGGTGGAGGAGTAGGGTGCTCCGATGGCGGAAGAAGAAGCAGCGGCCGCGGTAACCCCAGCGGCGGCTGCGGTGATGCCATCGTCGGTGGTGAAAGAAGAGGGTGAAGGGGATGAGATGGTGACGGACGACGGTGGTGGTGAGGAAGAAGAAGAAAATGGAGAAGAGGAGGGAGAGGGGACCGCGATGGTCGAGGGCACGGCGGCGAACGAAGGCACGGTTGCGGAAGCAACGACGGCGATGGCAGTGACCGAGGGCACCGTGGCTGCGATCCCACGGTGGCCACGACCCCCCCATTGGCCACTGCGTGGGGCGGTGGACCAGGAGGCTCCAAAAAAGGTAAGTGTTCCCCCCCTTTTCTTCCTTTCATTGCGGTTAGGGCGAGCGTGGGGTCAGGAGGAAGAAGAGGAAGAAACTGCGTCCACTGGGCTGTACGCAGAACACAAAAGACGTCCTCCGAGGTGGACGTCAAAATGTTTTTCTTTTGGAGAGAAAGGGTTAAAACAAGTGACGGCGTTCCTAACGGACACAAAAAACAAAACAAGCCCTTTAGGCTAGACGTAAAAAGAAAAGAAAAAACATTTTTTTGGTTTTTATCAAAGAAAATAAGAAAATAAAATAGCGGCCACTCGTGTAGGCGCTAAAAGGAAATAGCGGCCACGAGGGTGGACGCAGAAAACATTTTTTTTATTTTTTATGAGAAATATAGGAAGAAGAAACAACGACCGCTAGGCTAGACGTTAAAAGGAAATAGCGACCATGAGGGCGGACACAGAAAAAATATATTTTTTGTTTTTTATGAGAAATATAGGAAGAAGAAACAGCGATCGCTAGGCTAGACGTTAAAAGGAAATAGCGGCCATGAAGGTGGACGTAGAAAACATTTTTTTTTGTTTTTTTTGTTTTTTATGAGAAATATAGGAAGAAGAAACATCGGTCGCTAGGCTAGATGTTAAAAGGAAATAGCGGCCACGAGGGTGGACGCAGAAAACATTTTTTTTTGTTTTTTATGAGAAATATAGGAAGAAGACACAGCGGCCGCTAGGCTAGACGTTAAAAGGAAATAACGGCCACGAGGGTGGATGTAGAAAACCTGCTTATTGATATATTTTCTATTTGTGCTTTGCAGGGGGTGATGAAAACTCGCATCTCCTGGGTCCTGGTCCATGCCGCATACCAGGGGCTTCCGGACTTTCAGCGGGAGAGATTGAGAGAGATGGGGTTCAAGGCATTCCTCGGCATTGAGCCTTTTCGCCTGGATCTGGTCCTCATCCAGGTATTGAGGGAGGGATGGGATAGGGGGAGTAGGGCTTTCCTGATGCCCTGGGGGCATATGGTGCCTACCCTAGAGGACGTGACTAGGATCACCGGGCTGAGGGTAGACGGTGAGGCGGTGAGTGGGGTCACCTACCCAGACTACCAGGAGCAGGCCCGCCGACTCCTGGACCTTTCTACCGTAGCAGAGGGGCCTAGGGACTGCAGGATGGTTGATAGGCAGAGCTCATGGAGTCCCTAGGATTGGGAGGGGGGGCGACCAACGACGGGTGAGTCCCTCTAGGACTTTGCAGCGAGGATGGCTGAGAGGGTAGGGTCCACTTTCTACACAGACCCCACTCAGAGAGAGAGAGAGAGTGGACCTAGACCGTAGGAGGTTCCTATTCTTGATGATGGGGAGGCTATTGCTGGGCACGAAGGGAGATAACATGAACTGTCGTTTCCTGAGTGTCCTGGAGGACCTGGAGCAGGTGGGGAGATATGCTTGGGGTGCGGCCCTGCTGGCCCACCTCATTGCGGACCTGTCCACCAGGACAGGGAGAGAGACTACCGTCAGTGGCTTCACACCATTCCTTTAGGTATGCAACTTAAATTTATGTCTATATTATATGCTTCCATTTCTATTATGCTTTATGATATGCTAATGATTTGTGGATGCAGGTTTGGTGCTACTTGTACATCCCGATGGGGAGAGCTGCCGTCTTTCGCCCGGAGGCAGTTCCACTGGCTAGGCGTTGGCTTCCATACGCGACGGGGGTCCCGCACACCTATGAGTTGGTGGCAGTACGTCGGGAGTTGCGCGACTTCCCGACATCGATGGTATGTATGCTTTATGCTTATGCATTTGTGTTAATTACTATTAATGCACTTATAATTATGATGATGATGATGATATGATGATATGAAATGCCAATGCAGGTGGTGTGGAGGCCCTACGTGGGCATGGCCGATGACGACTAGCCTTGGGTCGTAGCGGGCCGACCTCTGTTCGAGCGGGAGCTTTGGCTCCACTGCCTGAACGAGATCGAGCCGCTACGGCTCAGGCCGGTGATGAGGACACTGGGCTTCCACCAGGAGTGGGTGGACGTGGAGGAGCCGCACCGGATCGGGAGGAAGACCCGAGGATGAGCGGTTACGACGGACTGGCGACTGTGCTTCTCCGAGCAGTACACCGACTGGCAGAGGGGCGGCACACCAGTCGTCTCTCGGGCGGAGGAGAGCATGACCTACCTGTGGACCTACTGGAGGACCTACGGGCGCCGACCTCAGATGAGGCCCCTAGGGGTATGTATGCTTTATGCATCTGATTTATTTGAAAGTTCCTATATGATGAATGCTTTGACTAACATGTGACCGGTGCAGGATGCTCGTGATGAGGTTGCGGCCGACATGCAGATACGGCTGCATGCGTTGGAGGCATAGCTAGGGGTGACCCGGCACAGCCTCCAGGTTTTGGTGAGTTCTTTTCTACATGCCATGTTATGATTCCTGAAGTTAGATGTTTACACCACTAACGGTCCTACCATGATGCAGCGTGCCCAGCAGAGGAGGGCGCCAGCGATGGCCACAGGAGGGGCTTCGAGCTCGAGTGCCCCTACCCAGAGTGCCCCGGATCAGAGTGCCTGAGTCACGGTGCTGGAGGAGCAGCTGGCGGGTGCCGTCCACCGAGCTGAGGAGGCGAAGAGGGAGCTGGAGGCCTCGCTGAGTAAAAAGGTTTAATTCAGGTTGATTGATTATATATATTGCAATTGTCTTATCAATCTGACTTGTTTTCTTTTGTGGTGTTGTAGAGATGAGAGCTCCAGGAGACGATGACCCACGCGACACTGGCAGGGACCGAGCTTGCGGTCCGCGACCAGCAGTTTACGGAGGCAGAGGAGGCGCGTCAGCGTGCCATCAGAGAGTTGACCGCAGTGAGGCACTCGGCCACAGAGGAGCTGGTCGAGGAGAGACGTCGAGCTGCAGCGGAGCTGGAGCGGGCGACAGCAGAGGAGCGGCGGAAAGCCACGTGGGAGCTAGGGGAGGAGCGACGCTGGGCTGCAGTGGATCTGGAGCGGGCGACTGCAGAGTTACCTAGTGCGGGAGATGCGCTTCCCCGGGACGTGCTGGAGCTGCAGCTATTTCTGCAGATGGAGCAGTACGAGCGGGAGTGAACAGAGCGCGATCGTGAGCGGGATCACGACAGAGCGGAGCGGGACGAGCTGAGGCTTCGTCTCGACGCAGCCAAGGATCGTGCGCGGATCGCGGAGGATCGCTACCGCAGAGGTCGTGAGTGGGCACGAGCCGAGGGGCGTCCCAATGCCTACTCTGGTTCGAGCTTCTTCGCGGGCTCCTCCACCGTCAAGATGAGAGAGGAGGCGGACCGGGCTCGGGCTGAGGTGTCAACAGCGAGCCGAGGTTCGATGGGACCTCTACGGCCTCGCCCTGTAGATCCGGATGCTGGAGAGAGCAGCCGGCGACGAGAGGAGGGAGGTGGAGAGAGCTAGAGAGTGTTCACTTTGTACTCTTCCTTTCTCAATGTACTCATATTTTGATAGTTACATCTTTGTACTTTATGCATGATGACAGTTTATAGAAATGGAACACATACTTTCGTTACCTGAGTCGGCTGTTCTTTGTGTATTTGTGTCCCTTGTGTTTCTTTTCGCCCTGCATCCACTTAAATTAAACAGGTTAGTTAATCTATTCGGCTTGGCCCCTTGCTCAATAAGCAAAGGGGCTGCTCTTCTTTGACCTTGATAAGAGGTCAAGGGGCCAAGCCTTTAATCAATTAAGGCAAAATAACAAAGTACAAGGAGGAAATGCGTCATGCAAGTGGGCAAATGAGTACTGAAAATGAAGAATGATCAAGCCTCAAGCAAACGGCATTTTTTTATTTCATTTTTTTTGTCTTTTCTTCTTTTTGTTTGTGTTTTCTATTTTTTTGTTGTTTCTTTTTTTCCTCTTTTTCTTTTTTTTGTCTTCTTCCTTTTTTTGTTTTTGTTTGGATAATAAGGTGCGCACACCACGAAATCTTACTCGTTCATTACCTAAAATTCATTAGTCATTCTCAAAGAATTTAACAAAGGGTCAACGTGCTTAAGTGTTACTTTTGCCCAGTCCCCGTGTACGGCACTTCTTCCTAAACTCATCTTTACCGCCCCTTGAGCTTAGAGCGTGCCTCAGAGAGAGACGAAAGACCATAGTGAGGAAAGTTCATGAGGGGGGTCAAAAGGGTTAGCGGATGCCCTTACCTTACCCTGTTTCCCGTTGGGTTTTGGTATGTGGCTTAGGGTGATTTTAGTTGCCCATGCCTGAACTAATACATGCTTATGCCCAGGGTTTTCCCTGCGGGGACTTTGCCCTCTTGACATGTTTAAGATTTTGAAAGAATTTCCTCGTGCATACTTACGCCCAGGGTTTTCCCTGCGGGGACTTTGCCCTCTTGACATGCTATTTTGACTTTGAGGTTAGCTTTAAGGCTTTCGGCGGATATTCCCTTTTGGGCCTTGACTTCCACCTACTAGGGCGGCGGGTAGGTTCGGTGGTCTGACTAAATCCTATCTTCCCCCCTCGTAAATCGAAGAGAAGAGAATGCATTACACTTTCCGCTGTTAGTTTGGTTTCGACCTGCCTCGGATTCCATGCCGTACGAGGTTCGAGGGTTAAGCGTGAAGTGTGTGCGGGTGTTGACCCACCTGTTAAATTGTTAAGAGTGAAAAATGAATTAGAGGTATTGATCTTTCATGCTTTGTCGTGATACACGCACAATACCAGCCTTTTTCCTTTTTCTAATTTTTCTGGATTTTTGTTTTTTTATTTTTTTTCTTTTTCTTGGATTTTATCAGGGGTAATATTTCTTCAAATACAAACCGTTCCAAGGATGAGCCAGTTCTTCCCCATCCGCATTGACCAATTGATATGCATTACCAGGATTTGCTTCTTTTATCACATATGGCCCTTCCCAGTTTGGTTGGAGTTTTGAACGGGGTCCACCAGGTTTTACAAAGATTTTTTTAATTACTATTTCACCGACTTTAAATTTTCCCTCAATTACTTTCTTTTGATAAAACCGTGAAAGCCTGTTTTGATATACTCTCACGTGTTCAGCGGCGGTCAGACGCCTTTCGTCTAAGAGCTCCAATTGTCCAAGGAGAGACTCGCGTTGCTCATCAATTGATAACTCCTTGTCCAATTGAACCCTAAGAGAGGGTACACAAATCTCATACGGGACTACCGCCTCCATTCCATATGTGAGGGCAAAGGGAGTCTGCCCAGTGGGTGTACGAATGGAAGTGCGATAGGCCCATAAAGCTTCAATTAACTTTTCTGGCCAATCCGCAAATGGTTGATCGGGATACACTTTGTCTCACTCGTTCGGCTGCCGCTCGCGTCTGTGTGCTCATGGATGTGTCCAAGTTGCCCTCGCCTCGGGTTTATGTCGGCTATGGCTCTAATGTGTTCTGGCAACCTATTGAGTATCAGAACCTCCCGTCGTTCTGCTCTTCTTACAAGCATCTTGGCCATCTCCCTCCTAACTGCAAGAGGTCCCGGGCTGGGCCTCCTTCGGACGTTGCTCCTAGGCCTGCTCGTCATCCTCCCCCCGCGGCCGTGGCTGGGACTCTGCCTCCTCAGCCTACGTCTTCAGCCGCCTTCGCGGGTCCTTCGGCCCCTGCTCCTCTGCCTGTGCCAGTCGCCATCTCCTCTGGCGTCTCTGCCCCTGCAGCTGCCAGCCAACCTGCTGTCTGCCTGCTGCATCCTGCAGGCCCCTCTACCATGGCGGTGGCCGTGGTGCCTTTTGCCCCTAGTCCTCCTCTCGCCACGGATGAGCTCCTCCTTCCGCGGCTGCTCCCGTCCGACTCACAAGCGACTCTGCAAGCTGCTCAGCCTACCTCCTCCCTCTCTGCTTCGGCCACCGTCCTGGGCGTGGGCGCCCATGGCCGTCCGTCTGACCCCTCTGCTGTGGGCCGGGCCCCTCTGGCTGGGGCTTTCCTTTGCTCACCGCCGCCTTCAACTGCTCGCCCTATGGACCTTGCTGGTGCTGCCCGTGATCCCCCCGCCTTGGCGCCCCCCATGCGTTGCCCACCGTCCAGGCTGATGGTCTCTCTCAGTTGGAGCCTCTCCCCTCGTCCGCTGCCTCCCAGGTCCCTCCGCCTGGAGGTGTGGATGACCTGACCATCGTGGCGAGTCCTCTCGTTGCAATGCTTGGTTCCCCTCCGTCTCTCATCGAGGGGTCCGTGCCCTCCCTGGCCGCTGCCCCTGTCCCTAAGGAGCGGACGGTCCTGCTGCCTGCGTCCAGTGGAGGCCTCGCGGCGACCTTCCCTGCCGTTGGCTCTATCACGGTGGTAGTGCCCGCCTCGGGTGGGCCTGCGGTAGGTTGCCCACTGGTGGTGCCCTCTTCCTCCAAGCCGCTAGTCAACGTCGCCGCCCTTGCGCCTGCCGTCGCAGCTCCCCCCTCTGCCGTAATTACCTCTGCGAGCGGTTCTACTATCTCCCCTGAGATTGACCCTGCTGCACCGACCTGTTCCTTGGCACCCCTTGCACGCAACCACGTTATTCTCGCTCTCCGTGCTGATCCTCGTGACGAAGGGGTATTACCTCCGTCAGTGGCTCCGCCTGTTCCCCTCCGTGCTGTTGATTGCTGCGGCAAAGGCTCCGTGGCTGTTTTGGAGATTCCGGTCAACTGTGATGTTCACGTCCCGCCTGCGGGCGACTCCGGCCTCCCCTCCGGCGCCTCCTCTGGCGCCCCGTGCGGCATCCATTGCGACAGCTCTGCTCGTGGGGGTGCCTCTTGCGCAGCCTCCAGGCATCCTGTGCCGGCCAAGCCAGCTCTTAGGCACTCGGTCGCTCCTCCTCCGCCTCGGGATGTCTCGCCATCGGACTATGACTCTTATGACTCTGAATCCGAATCGAAACCTCCATGGACCCCTCCTCCAGGTGCGGTGGTCGTCCCTGTTCACATTGCCCCAGGCGACGACCTTTCTACCTGGAAGCGACGGATGCGTGCGAGGCAACGCTCTTCTCGTTACGGCTAGTCCTGTTGGGAGCGCGGTTCCCTCTCCGGCCGCCAACCTGCACTCATGTCCTCGCTGCTCATGCTCTCCTCGTCGGGGCGTTTGGGAAGGATCGTTTGCGGCCGTCCTCCTCGACGTACGGGGTTGCTCCAAGGTGTTCAAATCGGAGATCTTACTCCTCTCCTTCCACCTGGGACTGATATCATGCTTTGGCTTTAGCTTCCGTTGCTATGTTATTTGTGTGTCTTTTCGGGGCTCCTCCCCCGCTTCATCTCTTGCCCACCTCCTTTGGGTTTCTCTTCCTCTCCCTCTCCCCCCCTATGTTCCCGTTCTCCTATCCTTTATCAATGAAAATTAACTTGAGTTAAAAAAAACGTCTGAGCAGATGCCCTCTCCCGCCTAGCGTCAGCCACTACGGTCTCCAGTTCGAGATCAGTCATGATAGAGGAACTGTCAGCACTGAGCATAAATGATCCAGTGCTCCAGGTAAACGCCATCGACTACGAACCTTCTTGGATGGATCCTCTACTCGATTTCCTCCTTCGGCAGCAGCTCCCGAGCGATCATGCCGAGGCGCGACGCACGCGGGCAAGAGCGGCCCACTTCACCATTGTGGACGGACGGCTATATCGCTGGTCCCTCTCAGCTCCTCTACTTAAGTGCCTCTTCCCCACGAAGGCCAACCAGGCCATCCAAGAAGTCCATGAGGGACTCTGCGGAAGCCATATGGGAGGGCGAGCACTCGCGAGGACGCTGATCCGACAAGGATATTGGTGGCCCACCTTGCAGCAAGACTGTCTCAACTATGTTCGAAGGTGCCCCCAATGCCAGAAGTATTCCCACTTGCACCACCAGCCAGCGACACAGCTCCATGCCTTGACAGAGCCTCGCCCATTCGCTCGGTAGGGGATTGACATATTGGGACCCTTCCCTGAAGCACAAGGAAGGAAGAAATTCCTCATGGTCGCCATCAACTACTTCACCAAATGGATCGAGGCCGAACCATTGGGGAAGATAACAAGTGAAGCAACTTGGAAATTCGTGCTGCGAAGCATCATTTGCCAGTTTGGGATCTCCAGGGTTCTCACTACCGACAATGGCAGACAGTTCGCGAGCACTGCCTTTCAAGAGAAGTGCTCGGAGTTGGGGATCTGGAACCACTACACCTCGGTGGGGCACCCCCAAGCCAACGGGTTGGTGGAAAATGCCAATCGAACTCTACTCCATGGCATCAAGGCCCGCCTAGACCAAGTAGGTGATGCATGGATTGATTCAATCCCCAGCATTCTATGGGCTCACCGGACAACTGCTAGAGTCGCCACCGGAGAGACGCCTTTTCATCTCGCCTACGGGGCAGAGGCAGTGGTTCCGGTGGAGATATCCAACCCCTCGTTACGAGTGGGACATTTTGGAGGCCAGGAACAACCAGGTAATGCGAGAAAACCTGGACTTGCTTGAAGAAGGAAGAACCAATGCCCAAGTGAAACTTGTGGCATATCAGCAGAAGCTGGCTCAATACTACAACGCTCGGGTTAAGGAGAGACACTTCTTCCCCGGATATCTTGTTCTACGGTGAGCAAGCGTGGCTGTTCCACGAGGGGCCGCAGGAAAGCTCGCACCAAACTGGGAAGGCTAGTACCGGGTAGCAGAAACACTCGGCAAAGGAGCGTACATGCTAGTGACGCTGGGGGGGAGAGAGGTGCCTAGGACGTAGAACTCCGTCAACCTCAGGAAATACTTCCAGTGAAACGTCATCAGCCGTACTCCACTAAGGTAAATTGCCCACGAACGATAAAGAAGGTAGCCTAAGGGTTTCCTAAAGGCGCGAGCACTGCTCCCCTTGAAAACAAAGAAGGTAGCCTAAGGGTTTCCTAAAGGTGCGAGCATTGCTCCCCTTGAAAATGAAAAAGGTAACCTAAGGGTTTCCTAAAGGCGCGAGCATTGCTCCCCTTGAAAACGAGAAGGTAGTCTAAGGGTTTCCTAAAGGCACGAGCACTGCTCCCCTTAAAAATGAAAGAGATAATCTAAGGTTCCCTAGAGGCGAGCACTGCTCCCCTTGAAAATAAAGAGGTAACCTAAGGGTTCCTTTGGAGGACGCGAACACTGTGGAATACGAGCACGAAGGATCGCCCAGAAAGCACACAGAAGCACTCCAGCAAAAGGTACACAACAGTATTGGCTCAGAATAAAGAATTTATATTTCTTTAGTCAAAATACAAGCTGCCAGAAATTGGCAAAATACCCTCACATGGGCCAAATACAAGTACATGGAGAGACAAAACATGTTCGACGATGGCGACATATGACTCCAACGGGTCGCTTCCCGGACAATGTCCTCTGTCAACGATCATGCTGAGTCTCCGAGCAGGTGCCAGGTACCCATTTTTGTTATGTGGAAGGGCACCGATGGAGAAGCCTCCTATGATAGAGAAGTGGGACAAAGCCCCCAGGCCAGCAAAGGGCTTCACTGGTAGAAGACCTGCACAAGGAAAACTAGGCCAGCAGCTCCAGGCACCCCTGCTTGAGGGAAGACCAGTGAGGTCCACCCGTTACAGGGAACAAGCCGACCTACACAAGCCAACGAGGGACAACGGTACCACGAGGCCAACTCATTAGGAAGGCCACCCCGGCGTACTGGCAATACCTGCAAACAGGCGAGCCCACCTCTGTTGTCCAAGCCACACGACCTTGTCTACAAAGTGGAAGAAGGGAAAATAGTTTCCACCCTTCCTTACGCTCCTTCCTACCGGTAGATAGGAAGATGTTCCAGCAACGGGAAGCATCTCACCAAGCACCTGTAAGGAGTAGACCACGGTTATAAACAACAAAGACAAGCAAGGGGAACTATCTAAAGAATAGAAAGCAGCATTACCCCAACACTTCTCGTCCCTTCAAGGATGGAACTTATCCGGCTCAAGAAGCAGGATCCCCCTACCGGCGTATATACGGTTAACCTTCTCCAAAGCCTCCCGCCAGCCGTCCAGGTACCCGAGCCTGTATTGCTCAGGTACTGGGCCACCCTCTCCAGGTGTAGGCCACGGCCGCCACGGTACCGACGTTGGATTTCTCTGGAGGACCAAGGATTGACGACGGGCCTGCAGAAATTCATCATCCGACGAAGTACCAGACTCTCCTGATGACATTCTCTGAGAAGGCTACCTACAAAGGTTCGCTAGTGCAGAGCTGATTGCTGGAGCGCTGCAAAAGCCACCATTTATAGGGGGAGCAGAGTCCCTAGAAGTATGAGGACTCCTACCACCTCAATCAAATCCATGGAAATCGAAGCGATGGATCTCGAAAGTTGTGCCTTACCGCGGTTACCTCGAGGACGCCGCTTCGTATCCCTGGGAGATCTCATAACAGTCCAGAAGGGTGAAAGTACATGGGAGAGACTTTGAGACTCGCAAAATAAAGGAAGCTTTCTTTCCATTCCAAAATGCAAGGTTTACAAAAAAGGAGACTGCCACCTAGGTAGAGACAGAAGAAACTAGGAAATAAACAAGCAGGGGCACCCCTCTAAGGGTGCGCCCTGGATACACTGGCATGTGCCCCAGCCTCGTCGGGCTCACGAGCGTCTACGGCTCCAGCTGTCGGTGACTCCTCATCCAAGTCCACCACCGAAGCGCCAGCAGGTGCTCGCTCACCCGCGCCCGGCATCGACCCCTCGGCGCCCACCTCTACAGAGCCGAGTTCCCCCTCTCCGCCCTCGGCGTCTGAGCCGTAAGGAGTGGAAGGAGGGGGGATGTCCGGGGCTGCAAGACCAAGACGCTCGGCTGTGGTCTTCACAGTAGCGCTCCAGCCCTCCCGGAAGCCAAGGTCACAGGCTGGCCCGTAGTACTCCAAGGCCACCTCCGTCAGCTCATCGCGGTAAGCCGAGGAGGAATAGAAGTTCCCCACAGGTTCCTCGCCGGCCGAGGACAGGGACATACGTAGCCTGGCAAGCTCCGCCTCGATCTCCTAGCCGCGGGCCTCCATGGCTCGGGATTCTGCCTCCAGCTTGGCCGCTCGCTCTCCGATCACGTCAGCCGGCGCCCGAAAAGAGTTCCGGTTGTGCTCCATACCAGCTAGGGCCGACTCTAGCTGGGACAACTGTTCCTGGAGTCTGGAGTTGGTAGCTTCAGACTCCTTCAAGCGCCCCTCGGCCTCTACCTGAAGGGCCCAGCTGGCCACCAGTTCACGGATGGCATCGAGGAAGCGGTGCCTCCACAGCCCAAAGGCACTGATGGCCAGGCATGCGCTACTCGCAGCGACGGCCATCAACTCATCCATGGTCCCGGGACCAAGCTCCCCAACGTGCTCGTGCCAGCGAGCACTATGCACCATGAGGTCGATGACAGCCGCCACCCCGGGTAACCCCGACGTCAAGTCCTCGAGCCGCGAGGACTGACCACGTGGAGGAACCCTCTACGGAGGGAGAGAATCAACTTCAGCAGCGACAGGAGCCTTGCCCCTTTCACGCCCCCATCCGCTGGAGACGGCCACCGGAGTAGCAACTACCGGCACCACAAGCGATGACGGCGGGCAAACACTAGGGGGAGGCCCCCCAGATGAGGGTGGGACCCGGCTCCTGACCGGGGTCAAATCCCTCCCTCTCTTCCTCGACCGGTGGCGACTGTCCATCACCGCCAGTTCGTCCTCAATCAGATAAGCTCGACCACCACTAGCCAGGGCGGACTCTTCACCAGGTGCCTAGGAGTGGCTTCGGGGGAACTCCGCCGAAGACTTGGCCCTCCGCTGGCCACAGACGCTCAGGCGAACGCACCAGAGGAATGCCAACGGGGGCTGGAACTGCAACCTCCCCGGGGCAAACGCAACATGGGCTGGGAGGGCGACGACCGACACCTGACCGGCTCCCGGAGCAACATGATCCACGGGGCGAGGAGCGAGCCGCTGTAGCCGAATGATCCCGAGGGTCCTACCCTGCACTTCAACCGCCCCTGAGAACAAGATAAAGTTAGTCAAGCACTAGTCACAACTACCAGGACCCTACGGAAGGTAAAACCAGTACCCTACGGCAACAGAGGACACAACCCTAGCTCTCGAAGCAGCGTCAGGGTCAAGACGAGGTCTGCATCAGCAAGGGGATACCGGGAAACAGCCTTCAACTTCCGGTGGTCCTCGACACTGAGGGAAGGCTTCGAATCACACCAAGGGCGAGGAAAGCCACTGTGCATCCAACCATCAGAGGCCCTCTCCCTATCCTTTGACTTGATGAGGTACACGTATCGCTCCGCCCAGACTTTGCGGTTGATGCGGTACGGGAGACTGTGATGAAATGGTCGTTGGACCGAGCCTTGAAGTAGGTGAAGTAGGTGTCGGATGTGCAACTCTGGAGGAGAAAGAATTGCTGGAATAGATCGACACTCGGCTCCACCGACGCTCTGTGGCATGCGTAGACAAACCCATAGAGGATGCTGAAAGAATTGGGGGTTATGCCCCCAGGGTTCTGCCCATAGTGGCGAAGGACGACTGCGATAAAAGGATGGACCGGGATACGGAGACCCGCCTGAAAGGAGGCTACCGGAATCATGATCCCGCCGGACGGGTGACTCATTATGTCATCTCCCACGGAGGGGAAGACGATGTCGTACTCGGGGGGAATTTGGAAGGCCTCCCTCAAGCCATGGAATACCCTATAGGTCACTAGAGGTGGGGAACCAGGCCGACTAGTGCCCGCACCCGAGGTGCTCGACATACCACCCCGACCTTGAGACATTTCCTCTGAAGAGGAAGAATCGATGGTGAGGGCTCTCCTACGCGGAGGCATCGCTACTGAAAGGAAGAAAAATAGAGAAAGCGGGATCCTCACCAGGCAAAGGGAGGAAGACGGCTACGACGGACTGCGGTGACCAACAAGACGTGGGTATAGCTTGCGAGAGACCTTGCAACACTTCTTATAACCGCCCACTACAGATCGACGGTTATCCCCTGAGGGTCAGGTGAAGGGACGCCGACCGCTACGGCGGTATGGCTACCGAGGCCAGGTGACCGTTCTGAGCCCACTTTTCCAGAACAGGACAAGACTCGGAGTCATCATTGCCAGCGTGGCCTCTGCCACCACTAGAGGCACCTTGCGCGCCAAGTAGGCTCTCGAAGCCACCAATTCCTGTCGTACGAGGAGATCATCTTTGGATCACACCCTCCAGAAGAACCCTCTCTTGGGCTACTCTCAGTCCCTTGTGAGTGCTCGACAACTAAGTGTAGGGGGGAAGTGAGGAGGGTAAATCTGGTTTGACCTAGAAACGGCCCAAACACGAGCGGCCCATTAAGGTTTGGATGTGCTAAGCCCAGACAAGGGACGAGCACGCATGCTCAACCCAATAAGAGGAAGACCGGCCCAACAGAGCATCGGATTCCATGACGCACGATGGAGCCAGCCCAAGCACAGTTCTCGCCGGAGGACACTTCGACGACCAACCGTTGCCCCCACGACGTCGGCCTTGACCCCGTAACGGGCGAGCACGCGCCATGAGTGCCGTAAGACTCGCCCATGGACTGGCCGATGCCGAGGCTATCGCCCTCCAACGGGAAACTCCCGCCAACATAGCGGGGGAACATTACTCTACTAAACGGACCCTTCCCTATCAAGGGATGAGGTCCCTCGCTCCAGGACAACCCATATAAAAGGGACATCGACAGAAGAGAGAAGACACGGTAGAGAAGAGAGAAGACACGGTAGCTTCCTACTGAGAAGAGAACGACCCAACCTGCAACGACAACAGAGAGACCATCCGCTACAACCAGAGAGCCTCTTCCTCCTGCACGGCCTTACCGTCCAGCGAGCACTCTGCGAGAGCCCGCTGGGAGCGGCAAGCACGCGTGCAGAGAACCTACACGCCTCTTTGATCGACTACTACGGCCTCTACTTCTCTCTTACTTAGCTCTTCTCTATTGCTCATTGATCCCTTACTGACTTAAGCATCAGAGGGTTGTCCCCTGGGGTAACACCCGAGACTCCTTCTGACGTCCTTCTAATTTCTTGGTGTGTGCAGGCCTCCACGGGCGCGAGACGACTTCCCCAACAAATAAATAGAGAAGGTGGTACGTGGCCTAGGAACCATTTTCCTACCGTTACACCCTGCAACCCGTGCCGAAAGATATTAGATTTAAATCACATTTAAATCTAAAATTAGGGTTCAGTGGGCTCATTACGCTAGGGTTCATGGGTTAGAGGGCTTGGACCACCGACCGGCATACAACCACAACTTGTGTTCTGCAGTGGACCAAGGCGCAATGCGCCTTCGTCTTCTTCCCCAACCGTGGAAAACCCTAGCGCCCCCCACGGTAAGCTGTTCGCAGCCGCCGCCTCCAAGGAAGGCTCCCACCGGCCACGGCCGGCCACCGGACGACACCGGCACCGTCGTCGGACTACCGACGACCGACCGGCTGGGTCACCTGCGCCGTTCACCGCCGTGGGCCGCCGCGAGAAAGGGTTTCTTAACCTTGGGTAGCCACGCGAACGGGAGGGGTCCAGGGCCGATCACAGTGGTCCGACAGACCCTACCGGAGTTCCGATAGACGGCCAGGTAGGTGGGCTACCCTCGCGACCATCGCGGTGGCCATAGGCCAGCAATATAGGCCCGCCGCCCCCTCCTATATCTCCGGCAAGGGCCTTCACACGCGAGCAAGGAGGGCGTCATGCAGGGGATCTCCGGCCCATCCTGTGGCTGCTGGAGCCATCGGCACCGCCGTCAACAAACCCCCATCGTTCCTGCCTTCATCCCAAGCAATCCGACCTCAACTCCACGGGCATCGACCCCATCTCATGGGGTGCCTTGTTGCCATGAAAAATCTCAGAAAATAGATGCGAAAATCACTGAAAAATTTCTAAAACAAGTGGGAATAACGAGCGATCAACCTGGCTCTGATACCATTGTAAGGATCTAGGCCGAGATCACGATGAACGCAGCGGAAACTAGAAATTAAAAATTTAACCCGGCCATGTTGATCGCTCATGTGTGATTCCTGATGATAATCCACAACTATGGGTTTCGATTTTACCTCTGCGATGCTCAGATCGCAGCGAAGTGGAAACAATCCCTCGTGGCGATAATTAGTCGCGCAAGTGAACGGCCTCTAGCGGTATCCACACAGGCACGAAGGGTGGAATCTCCTCGTCGTAACGCCCCCACGAACGATCTCCTCTGCGGCATCTCCATGATCTCTACACTAGAGATGAGAGGAAGATGAGAGAGGAGAGAGAGGGGGGTGCCCCTCCCTAGGAGGAGAGAGAGAAAGCGGCTCGAGAAACTCTGGATGGTTGGCCCAAGGTTTTTCCCATCGTAATTATTTATAGACTCCTCGATCTTTCACAAAAACCCTTAACAATCTAATATTGCGAATATACTTCCACCATCCATAACCCTTATGTGTGTGACCGTCTAGGCCCAGTGTCAGCCTGGTTTTAGGCCCAATAAGCTTAAGAACTCCTTCTTAGCTTTTCCACATTATTAATTAACATGGAATTAATTATTCAATCATCTCATGACTTAAACAATTAATTAATTATCTTATGATGAATAATCATCTCATGATTATTCCTCTAATGGGCTTTCAGGCCACGGTAAGCACCAAGCAACACTCCGTGACCCCAGAAGATAAAGGGGGTCTATAAAATTACTCTGGGACCTTTCCATCAACAATTACCACACAACTTTAGTCATCCATTCATACCCAATGCCCCTGGTCATAATTAAGGGTATGGTCATACTGTCAAACCCTTCTTATCTATGACCAGATGAACGTACTCTGAGTCTCAATGGAAAACTCATTTTCCATTGAACTATTTACCTTGGCCAAGGATTTAACCGAGTACCATTCATAGGGCATTCTCTCTCATATTATATCTGAGAGTGAATGATCCACTGTTGTCACTCAATTTCCTTCGCATGTATTCCGCTGTATCCGAATACTTGAGCATGCAGGACTTATGGATAAAGTGTAACGACCCGAGAATCCGATTATCGGGAAGGCCCGATAACCCGAGACTCCCACCGCCACCCACGAGCCCGAAGACTCGGAAGGGTTAGAAGGATGGTGTGGAGATTACACAAGTATCACAAATAATTACAGAAATTAAATAGTTTATATGATAAGCAGGAAATAAATTAACATTTTACATGATGCATGGTCCACAAGATATAACGAAATAAACAACAGTAGTCCATAACTAGTATAGAGACAAGAAAGAAAAGTACAGCTACACGGGACATATCCCGGCTCTGACCTCTGGCACTAACGCTGGACACTTGAACCACGCTGAGCCTCAGACGCGCTCCCCTGAAGTCGCGCCTCGCCTAAAACACGGTGAAAACACGCAGGGAATGAGTCCCAGAACATGACTCAGTAGGGATCACTCTAACCCTCATCGCAAAATAGAAAACCACTACACTAGCAGTAAGCGAGTACCTTGGAGGAGAAAAAGCCATGCAACTACAAACACCGGTCTCACGGCACGAAAACTGACGCACACGCTATGGCGAGACAACAGGAACTCAACAGTCAATCCGACAAAAACTCAAAGGTCGAAGTCACGGAGACTGACTGACAGTCTGTCACTCCCAACTCGATAGGAGTACCTCCCACTAGAAGCACAGTCGTAGCGTCCCCTGACATCTTACACCGCACTGCAGGTGTCCGCCTGGCACGATAGCCTGGCACAGTAGCCCCCGGTGGAGGCAAGGACACCGTACAAGTAACCACAAAATAAGTGACTAGTTGGGGTCACGCCCGTCAGCGTGGGTCCAACCGCCCCCAACCACGTGTGCACACACAGACCGTGCGTCCCTGGTCTGGCCCTCTGACCGGTTTTCCCCTCAGTCGGACTCTGGCTACTAGACGCGGGGCCCGACGGAAACTAGTCTAAAATCGTCCTTAGGGTAGCCTCTCCACCACTCCCTGGTGAGACCACTAAACGTGTAGGCATGCTACGACTAGTGGAGGGTCACTGAAGGAGTATACTCTCAAGTCAACGGAAAACAACGTCTCAACAGGACAGGGTACAAGTACTACCCCTCATACCGACACCATCTCGTGGTGACACAAGCCGAGAACAACACCTCCCGGGGCAACACAGTACCATAACACCTGGCCTCAACACGATGCCCAGCATCTGTCAGGCCGCAGTCGACACGTGGACCGAGGCCCACACCCTCGGAACTCAAATCGGTCAAGAAAGAAACACCGGTTAGACAATCTCATTGAACGGACCACCCTGGACCGCACAAGAGACATGCGGCCAGGAACGGGCCGCTCTAGGGGATGGACGGCAAACAAAGGACCGCTCTATTCCTGGTCCAAACGGAATACGAACGGCCACTCCCTAGCTGCTCAAACAAAAGAACGACTAACCCTTAGCCACTCGTGGGGGATGGACGGTCCAATCCGGCCGTTCATCGTCCCAATGGTGTGAAACATGGGCGGCTAGACCCTAGCAGCTCAAGGGAAAGGCGGCTAGAACCTCGCCGCTCAAGGGGATGAGCGGACCCACCCATGTCGCTTATCCCACCAACGGCACAAGTGACGAACAGCCAGCCCATGGCCGCCCATGGGGACATACTGTTAGCCCCTAGCCGCTGACCCCAAGATACTGTGCAACGGTCACAAGCCAACGGTCAAAAATCACGGGATGAACGGTTGGCCTTGGGCCGTTCATGGGGAAGAACGGTCACACGACCGACTGCGCATACCCCACTGCGCTCCAAGCCGAAGGGCGGTCACGTCTGGGCTGCGCATGGGGATAAACGGGCCCTGGTTCTGCCGTTTATCCCTTGCCGGTGCGAAAATGGTGAACTCACCGGGATTCACCATTTCCGGCCCCAAACGAGCCCCATTGAACGGGAAATGAAAGGGAACCGACCCCCAAGCCCCAGAGCATGATTCTACGCCCCCAAAACACGGAATCACGGGCTAAAACCATAGATAGGGCGGTCACTCCCCGCGGCATGCTCAACCCTTCCCGGCGCGATAAAACCCACTCTCGACCTCGCCTCGGCCTACAAATAGCGGGGAAGGAATGCAAGAGGCTAAGGATCGTCACCCTACCTTCGCTCCGCGTCGAGACGTGCCGGATCGAGCTCAAACCACGAAGAACGCCGCTAGAAACCCCGTTCCTTCACGCTTCCCACGAACACCGCATGCCCACGGGATCGCCTCGCCGTTGCCCACGTCACCGCCCCGTCTTCCCGCCGCCGTCTACAGCCAGAGAGAGGCCCGCCGCGGTCGCCATCGGTCAAAGAGAGAGGGAGAGGGGGGTCGCGGTTCTCACGGGAGGAAGAAGAAAGAGAAAGAAGGGGAGAAAAATAAAAAGAAATGGGATAATATAGAAAATCTCGATTTTTTGATAAAATCTAAAAAATAGAAAAATATACCGCCGCGATCGTTGGAACACGCTGATCGCAACGGTACCACCCGTGCCTAGGTGAACGACTCGGTTGACCTGCTACGGGGTTCCACAGGTTCTGCCGAAACCCGTATGCAGAAATCGGAAAACACCCGCGGAAAAGATGCGGATGGACTCCGGGCCTTCGAAACAACTCCGGATCGCGCCGATCTGAACACGAAAGATGTCCAAAATAAAATTTCGGACACAACGGAGCCGGACACTCCGAGAAAGTAAATCCGAGACCCAAAAGAAAGGATCCAAAAGGTCCGGGATATTACATAAAGTCCCTTTGCCAAGAATCAAAATACAGAAGTCCTCATGCAAGGTATCTTTGGTGACTCATGTCAAAGGACCAATTGTGCAATTGCAACTGAAGAATCTCTTGGTTGACAGTTAGATATAATTATCATCCAGAGATTCCTGATCATATCAGTTCAGTGAATCATATTCTTGTAATGGACACCTGCACATATATCTTAGTGTCTCTACACCAGTGATTGTGAGATCAGTCACCCTCATCATATGAGAGGATATTATAATATCCCAGACCTTTCGAATCCTTTTCTTGGGTCTCGGATCTGGTTTCTTAGAGTGTCCAGCTCCGTTGTGTCTGAAATTTTATTTCGGACATCTTTCGTGTTCGGATCGGCACGATCCGGAGTTATTTCGGAGGCCTGGAAGCGTTCCGCGACTTTTTCGCGCGCGTTTTCCGATTACCGGTGTGTGTTTCGGTAATTCCTTCGGAACCTCATTGCGGGTGAACCGGGCCGTTCACCTAGGCGAGAGTGGTACCGTTACGATCGGTGCGTTCCGAGGATTGCAAAAATGTAATTTTCTATTTTTTGGTATTTTTTGAAATTTCTGGATTTTCTTATAAATACACCCCTTTTTATCTCTCTTCCCCACCCTCTTCTTCTTCTTCTTCGTCCTCCTTTCTCCCCCACCGTGCGACGCCCTCTCTCCCTCTCTTCTTCGTCCGGCGAGACCGCGGTGAGCCCCTCCGGCTGCAGACGGCTGTGGGCGACGGCGTGGTGACGACGGCGACAGCTCGGTGATCGTGGAGGCGTACGTGAACCGTGGGAGCTCAAGGAAGAACGAGGGTTTTCGAGCATTCTTCACGATTCGTTGTCGATCCGGCGCGTCTCGAGATGCAATTGAGGTAGGGTGACGTTCCCAAGCTTCTAGCCTTCCTTTCCCACGATTTGTAGGCCGAGAGATGGGATTTCTTGCGGGTTTGGGGTTTTCCATGATTTGGGGAGAGCTCGCCCGATCTATGGATTTGATGCATGATTTTACGTTTTGATGGCCTAGAATCATGCTAGGGGTCCCCAGGGGTTTTCCCCTTTGATTTCCCTCTCTGTGGTGGAGGCATGGGGGCGTGGCCAGTTTTTTTGAGCGTTTCTCACCGTTTCACCCTCGGGCGGGTATGACGGTCCTTCCAGTGACCGTCACACTATGTAACGCGCCCAGATGGGTGCGTTACAGCCCTGAGTGTAGCAAAGTGGGGTCTGTGGGTTGTGACGGTCCCATGATAGACCGCCACGGTGCTGTGACGCACCTAGGTTGGACCGTCAGGGGCGTTCGACCGTTGGCTGCCGACCATTGGTTTTTGACCGTTGGGGGTCAAGGCATGTGACTCACCTGGCTTGGCGCGTCACAGCCATGTGACGCCCCTATGTGGGTGCGTTAGAGCAGACGCATTCGTCCGTTACACGCTGTGACGCACCGAGTGGCACGCGTCACAGCTGTTCTCTGTTGTCTTATGACGCACCAGGGTAGGCGCGTCACAGACTGTGCACCATGGTAGGTGCGTTACGCCCTATTTTACACAGAGCGTGTGACGCCCCTGCGTTGGGCCGTCAGGTGATTGTGACGGTCCTGCCTAGACCGTCAGAGCCTGTGACGCGTCTAGAGTAGACCGTCAGGCTCTGGGTTGCCCCGGGTGGTTTGCAATCCCGTTTCTGTTCCGACCGTGGTCACCGTGCGACGGTGATGGTACGTGGGGCAGTCCCCGTATGTCATCGGATACGGACATTGTTTTCCATTGACTTGAGAGTCTACTCCGTAGTGACCCTTCACTAGTCGTAGTCTGCTTACACGCGAGTGGTCCCACCAGAGAGTGGTGGAGAGGCTACCCTTAGAGATGATTTGTGGACCGGTTTCCATCGGGCCCCGCGTCTACCAGCCAGAGTCTGGCTGAGGGGAAAACTGGTCAGAGGGCCAGACCAGGGACGCACGGTCTGTGTGTGCACATGTGGTTGGGGGCGGTTGGACCCACGCCGACGGGTGCGACCCCAGCTAGTCACTTGTTTGTGGTTACTTGTACGGTGTCTCAGTTCCCGCTGGGCTGGAGGGAGACACCTGAGACGCGGACTAAGTCGTCAGTGGACGCATCCGGTCTTGCTTCTAGGGGGAGGTACTCCTGTCGAGTCGGTAGTGACAGACCGTCAGTCGTTGAGACTTTGACCTCCGGGTTTTGTCGTGTTAGCCGTGGTGTTCCAGTCATTCGTCAGTGGCACGCGTGTTGGTTTTCGTGCCGAAAGATCGAAGTTTTGTAGACAGTAGGGTTCCCTCTCCGAGGTACTCGCTTACTGCTAGCGTAGCGGTTTCTCCGTTTGTGAGGTAGGGTTCGAGTGATCCCTACTGAGTCTTGTCCCGAGACTCATTCCCTACTTATTTTCACCGTGTTTCAGGTGAGTCGCGGCCTCAGGGGAGCGCGTCTGAGGCTCAACGTGGTTCAGGTGTCCAGCGTTAGTACCAGAGGTCAGAGCCGGGGTATGTCCTGTGTAGGTGTACTTTTCTTTCTTGTCTCTGTACTAGTTGTGGACTACTTCTGTTGTTATTTTATTGTTATCTTGTGGACCATGTATCATGTAAACTGTTAATTTATTTCTTGTTTAATAATATAACTGTTCATTTCTACAATTATTTGTGATACTTGTGTAGTCTCCACACCATTCCTTTAACCCTTCCGAGTCTTCGGGCTCGTGGGTGGCGGTACGAGTCTCGGGTTATCGGGCCTTCCCGGTAACCCGATTCTCGGGTCGTTACAGATATCATGTACACTGGTCTATCCGGATTCTTTGATGTCCTATCTCAAAGATCCTATGACCAGGAACATTTATGTGGCGACCCAAGATCCGGATACCGGGAAAGGAACCCGATACCATTCGAATCCCGAACCGCCGCCCACGAGCCGAGGCTCGGAAGGGCTAAAAAGGAGTGTGGAGGTACAAAGAAATAGGAAATAAAGCAGGACAATTCAACAATTAACCGAAATAAATAATCAACTACAACAGAGTCCAGTCTGACAGAAAGTACAGTTTAATGCAATAAAACGTACCACATGCCAAGTGAACACTCGGCCCGGCGAGCTGGCAACTAAGAACCTCTGTACTGCACCCTCGAATCTCGAGGAAGAACCGCCGCACCTGAAACGCAGGGGTGAGCCTCCTGTCACTGGCCCAGTAGGGATCTCGCGGAACCCCAACTGAGAACGATGGCGGCACGGAAATCAGCAACAGCAAGAACAACAATAACAATAGGAACAACAAACCGGTGGCCAGTAAAAACTCGACGCTACAGCTACTCCTACTGTACACGAAAACACGTACCCCTATCTCACCGTCGGGAGACCACCAGACAACGAACCACCCTAGTCACGCAACTAGGAAAATGACCACCCGTCGGGAAATCAACGCTGTCTAGGGGAAAGCCCTCGGTGACGCTCACCAGAACCCCTAGACCTCGGCATCGGGAAAACATCCGAGAACTGCACGCAAAACCACGTCTCGTAGACGTGAAGCGAAAGTCGACTCACGAGGAAACTCACATCACGTGACGGGAGCACTACCCACTAGAAGAATGACCGGATGCGTCCCCTGACGTCTTACACCGCGCCACATGTGTCTTGCTACCGCGCCCCGGGCGCGAGACTCAGACACACACAGTAACCAGTACCATAAACAAGGACTAGCTGAGGTCGCGCTTGTCAGCGCGGGCCCAAAACCCTCGGCCCCGTGTGCACACTCAGACCATATGCCCTAGGCCTGTCCTCTAGTTGGTAATTCCCCCTAAGCCCGGACTTGGCTGTACGTGGGGGCCCTATGGTAACCAGCCTACTTACCGTCTCTCTCGGGTAAGCCACTCCACCACTCCCGGGTGGGTTAGCACACGCATGCCGTAAGAAGGCTACGACTAGTGGGAAGTCACTAAACGTGAACACGGAAAGCCACTCACGCACCCATCGCGAGTAACACGGGGTAACAGGCGGCACGACGCCACCAGACTCTGGATGGTCCACTAGACCTAATGAACCCAACAGTCCTTGAGTCACGAGACTCGGGGTCAAGACTGTTGTACAGGGACAGATCCACACCGTCAATCTGCCCTATGCCTAGGTTAGAAACTACGGTAGCACGAATACTGAGGCAGCTCACAAGCCACCAAGGTAATCCCTTGACTCAGGGACACTTGGAGACCTCCAGCCTCCGGCTGGTTGACTGGACTCACAGTCCAAGGCCACACACATCGCCCACTCGAAAACCACCTTCCAGAGAACCACAACGTGCGGGGAAGCCTCACCGCACTCACACCGATGCACGGTGACTCGATCTAGAAAGAACACAGAAGCCCGGAACACCTGGGGTCACCCGGACCCACCAAGCCTATGGACACGCTTATCTAGATAACACGGTACCTCCAGACACCCCAAAAACACGGTCACGAAACCCACGGGGTGTCTGGGACACTCACGAGGCCGAAGGTCAACCACTAGGTCACAACCGGGTCGACCGGAGACCAATGCAACACAATCGAAATGCTAGAGGGTCACTCAGACCCTTAAACCCACGGGCACGCTAATCGAGGTAAATGGGACCTCCGGACACCCAAAGACACGGTCACGGAACTCCACGGGGTGTCCGGGACACACACGGCCCAAGGGGAGCATGATCAGCCGTAGACTACCGGCCCTGGGCTGCCCAGTTGGTCACCCTCATGAACGTGCAAGCCTCCTATAGCACGTTCATAAGAACGCGCTAGCTTCCTATAGCACATTCAGAACAGAACGTGCTATACTCCTATAGCACATTCAGACAGAACAGAACGCCCTATACAACTATAGCACGTTCAGAACAGAACGCGCTATGCTCCTATAGCACGTTCAGAACAGACTATGCTATACACCTATAGCACGTTCAGACAGATCAGAACGCGCTAGCCTTCCATAGCACGTCCTTCAAAACGCGCTAGCTTCCTATAGCGCGTTCTTCAGAACGCGCTAGCCACCTATAGCGCGTGAAGAACCGCCTTACTGTTCATCTTCCCTGATGAACGCGCTCTGTCGGGATGGCACGTTCTCCAAGAACGTGCCCACCAAGGCGAGCGCGTTCTCAGTCAGTGCCCGAAAATGGCGAATTTCGCGGAAAAACCCATTCCACGCCCCGTTCACCCCCAGGTGAAGGGAAAACAAAAGGTAAAACATTCTCCAACCTCTCTAGCACCGAAAGGACCCATTCTAAGCCCAAAAACACGGTTAAACCGCAAGATCCGGCTCACTCCCCAAAAACATGTATTTTCCCCAAAACGCCCAAATAAGCCCGCTCGACTCACCACGGCCTACAAAACTCGCGAGAAATGAAGTACACAAGTTGGGGGTCCATCTCCCTACCTCCACAGAAGATTCGACGCGCCGTGGACGCCGATCCACGAAGAAACGCCCACAAAAACCCCGCCGGTGCCTCACGCTCGCGAACCGGCTTCACCGCGCCCCCGTCCCTCGATCCTCGACCCATCCTCACCGTCCTCCCCGCCCGCATCGCCCCACCTCACCCCCGCCTCGGTCCGTCGGTCTTCGGAGAGGAGAGACTGAGAGGGGAGCGTGGGAGAAGAGAGAGAGTGAGAGAGTGAGAAATGAGAGGAGAGAGAGGGGTGGGAGGGTTTAAATAAATCTGAAAATTCCACAAAATTCCAAAAATTAAGAAAAATCACTTCCACAATCCTCAGAAAACGCACAACGCACTGGTACCGTCCCGGAGTCGGAGAACGCAACGGTTCACCCTGTACAGCGTTCCGAAGGTCCGACAGACAAAAACACGCGTAAAACCCAAAACACGATCCGAGACCCTAAAGGGCACTATGAAAATTCCAAAAAATTACCGGCGTACTCCTCAGGAAATTCACGAACACACCACCAATGGATCCGACAATCCAGTATAAAAAGTCTGAAGCTCACTCTAACACAATCTGCAACCCATGAAGGGACGATCCGAAACCCACGGATCTTGATCCGTAAAATATCCAAAAAATCTGGGGCATTACAATTTAGAACACATGCATCTAAAAGGTTGTCCTCACTATCATACTCTCATTATGATTCAACCTTCATAGCCTACGTTCAAGGACTTCATTACATCAAGCCGTAATACGTATAAATAAATAAGACATAATGAAGAAATTACCATAAATACGAATGAGAATATATAAGAAATGATGTCATCACTTCATAAGTGATTGGCTTACAGGACATACACTTCTTTCACCTTGGGGCCCCTCGGCCAGCTACCCAAGCCGTTCGGCAATCCGGGGTGTGTCGGGCATTTACCCGAACACCTTGTGAGCGACTATGACAACTCGAAGAACAACGCCCCCCACGGGCCCATCCCAGTTTCCTGGAGCTTAAAGTCCTTCAAAGGACACTTGCAGAAGACACAAGGAGACCCCGGGGGCCATCCCTCGGGGTCACGAATGGCCCCGGGGCCAGTTCACCCCGGGGCGCGGCCGCACTCCCCCAGGGAGGGCGGACTCCCCGCGGGTCGCACCCTCTCTCCAGTCCGATGGTCCCACGACCCCGCTCAGCCTCAGTTCATCCAGTTTGCGGTCCTATGACACGGTTCATGTGCCGTACCAGTTCGTGAAGTCGCTGCGTGGACACGGCAAAGCAACAGCACAACGGCACGAAGATTCCTCGAGTCAATGCTCACACAAGCCTCCGCAAGCCTCCATGTATCCTCCCAGCCAAGTTGTCATTTTCTTCTTAGTTAATTTAGGGAGAAATAGACCAAAAAACCAAATTTTATAGTGGGGACCGCCCCCCTCTCTCACCCACAACCCAATCCGCCTAAACCCCTCCTGGGGTGGGGTTTAGGCGGACCAGCCTGGACCCCCGGCTGGTCCGCCTAAACCCCCTGGGGGGGTTTACGCGGACCAGCCCAGCCCCCAGGGGAGGGGTTTAGGTGGACCAACTCAACCCTATGAGCTGGTCCGCGTAAACCCTTTCTCCCCTACTCAGTGCACTATTCCATTTGGCTTAGGCGGGCTAGCTTGAACCTATCAACCTAGTCCTCCTAAACCCATACTATTTAATCGGGTTTACGCGGGCTAGCTTGAACCTATCAACCTAGTCCTCCTAAACCCATCCTAACCCTTCAACTTCTCTATAAAAACCCCTTAGAAGCTCAAGGGGTGAGGACATGGGATATCCAAGACAAGAAGACATCCGGCCTTCAAGCTTCAAGCGGCTCCAGGCAACGAGTTAAGGAGAATTGTGTGTGGGTGACTTGTTCGTCGGCTTAGTACGCCGGGGGTATGTCGTTTGCAGTCCCCTCACGCCGTATTTAGCCGTAACACACAAGTCAACACCCACCATCTGCGAGACATTATGACAAGGGCGAACGTCCCCTCATGCCGGGATACCCCCTCGCGTGCCCGTCGGTTGCAACCACGCACGTATCATGACGTCACGCTCCCCCGCAGTCACAAGGCCATCTTTGATCGCTCTACTCGAGCCGTGATCGGCCCTCGCCCAGACACCGGATCAATGCATCCCTCCAGTCGTCCAGTAATAAGCCACCCGTTCGGCGTCGCAACCATGGCCCACGCCAAGGGAGGGGCGCTCTGTAAAACACACATGTGTTCATCTGTCACGCATTGACCCGGGGACCGATCATCACATCGAAATTGTCCCGTGGCGTGCACCAGTTGTACCCTGGCCACTACGGTCTACCTGTAAGGACATGTATATCTCAAAAATTATACCACCAATTTGATGAATGTTCTCGCATCCACGTTCGGGCCCCCAGCTTTCTACCTACACCACTCGGCATCCGTGCCTAACATCCTAACCCCAGTAAACACCCCTAAGTCGAAAGTGCACCCACAGCGGCGGAATGCTCCCATCCCTCTACCCACGACTTCAAGCATATATACAGACTTTTCTTCAGCTCAGAACGAAGGTGTTCGGATTCAATCCGATGTAAATAAACACTAGTTGCTTGCGGCCGATGGGGAAAGATGTACAGTACACGATTCCTACAATCGCCTACGCACTCGCACCCATGGAACCCCTTCTCTCCACGTGTCGCCCGATCGCCCGAGCCCACGTGTCGCATCCTGGTGACACTTCCCCGATCAACCCTTGGTTCCATGGGTGATTGTCGAGAAATCGACTGGCACGCCCGCACCCTGTCCGGTTAACCCGTACTCTTACATTCCCGTGCCATTCGACCATTTTCGACTTTCCGTAAAAGGAGAGTGCCTGATACCGCCGTGAGAGGCATGCAACCGTAAGGAGGATACCTGAGATATATCAAACTCCCGTGTCTTCCTTCCCCGCTATATCCCTTCCTTCACCCCAGTCATTCGGCATAAAAACCCGCGCAACAGTGACCATGCGTCGACGCAGCTTCATGTGTTCTTGCGACTGTTGGCGGGCTGGCCTTGATGATGTTAACACAATGAGGGCATTGTAGATAACAGATGTTCTTCAGTTGAGCTGTCGTTGAAGACGTTGACGTAGTGATGGCACTACGTTGACGTTGCCTTCAGCTATAGGCCATTTATAACGGCTGTGAGCTATTTGTCAGCCTTACTAGGCATTTTCACATTTAACACCCATTTGTCTACCTTAACCATCTATTTGTCTCCCTTATTCATCAATAGCCATCGCCACTGCTGCTTCTTTCAGCCTTGCGTTGATGGCGTTGATGTAGTAGGGCCATTGCGTTAGTGTAGCCTGTGTTGATATCGCTCATTTGAACTCAGCAAGCCATTTTTCACCCTTGTATATCTATTTGTCACCCTTGTGCGCCATTTGTCACTGATAATAGTTATTATTCACCCTTAGCCGCTAGGAGCCGTCGCCTTCTGTGAGAGCTGTTTAGCATGACTGCGTTGACGCACAAGAGCGTTGCGTCGACGTAGCTATGTTGGATTTGCTGCCTTTAGCTCCGTAAGACATTTTTCAACTCTGCAAGACATTTTTCACCCTTGAGGCTTATTTATCTCCCCTGCACATCCATTTGTCACCATTGTCTTCATCAGCCGTCGTCGTTTCCACGTGATTTACACTCTTGCTGACCATTACTGGAGCGGAGGCTGCTTACTAGACCACGTTGACGCACTGGGAATCGTGCGTTGATGTAGCCTTAAGGGATTAACCCGTGTAACTGATTCTGTTTGGAACCAGTGCGCTGCTTGAATGCTACTGGAGCTTTGATGGTATCGACTACTGCAGCTTCACTTGTTTGAGCAAGGGGGTGGGCTTCACTTTTCTTTCTATTTTTAATTTATTTCTTTTTGCATCATCTGCCTTGGTTTCTGTGCAACCAATAGTATGTTAGCTTTTCATCATCTGTCTTGATTTCTGTGCAACCAATTGCCTCAATTTTTATGCAACCATCAATCTTAGCTTCTAGGAGCATGTTTCATGGTATTTGTTCTGCCAAGGTTCTTACTTAACTCTCACTTTGCCTTTCTTGATTTCTTTCAATCTTTACTGGCACATATTGTGAGTCTTAGATTCATTTGAGCCTTTTGTTTGATCTGCTTGACTTTCTCTGAACTGAACATGATTTGATCTGAATCTGAACATGTTGACATCATCAAATACATGTAAGACTCATAAATGAGTTATGGTAAGACATCATCAAAACTAGGGTCACAACAGTTTGGGTGACAAATACATGCATAAGGGGGTGACAAATGCGTTGTTTGGGTGACAAATACATGCGTAAAGGTGACAAATGCCTGGCTATGGGTGACAAGCCCATGGCTATGGGTGAAATTAAAATGGGTGACAAGGGTGAAAAATGGGTTTACAGAGGTGACAAATGCCTAGCTATGGGTGACAAATAGGCTTTGTTTTTTTTCTCGACTGTGAAATAGAGGAGGAAAAGAGAGGCTGGGCCAACGCAGGGGTTGTCTGCGTCGACGCAGCCCACTCTCAAACCTCACTCTCTCTCTCTCTCTCTCTCTCTCTCTCTCTCTCTCTCTCTCTCTCTCTCTCTCTCTCTCTCTTTGCTATTGCTTTCTTAAAAGATGACAAATACATGCATAAGGGTAAAAAAATAGGTTAGTAAGGGTAGAAAATGGATTGTTTGGATAAACCCGCTGGGGGGAGTTGACTCCATTCTAAGGTGGAGTCGACTCCACCATCAGCAAGACATGTTTTTTTTTGCGATGTAATTTTGTTTGTTATTATTATTATTTTTTTATAGGGATGTGGGGGCTTGGCAGAGGGGGGAATGATAACTGGGTTGTTTGGGTAACAAATACATACACAAGGGTGAGAAATAGGTGATAATGGTGGAGAATCGGTGTTAAGGGTGAGAAATGGGTGTCAAGGGTGAAGAATGGGTGTTAAGGGTGAGAAATGGGTGTTATGGGTGAAAAAGAGGTGGTAAGGGTGAGACTGCTGGGGGGGCACCCCCTTACATGGTCCTCTTTAATTCACTCATTCATCATTCTTTCCTCTCTCGCCTTTGCATGATTATGCATGATTAGTGTAGGGATGCTAATGATCTCTTTTGGTACAGAAATTTTAGCTCCGAACTGGGGTTTTAATCTCATGTTTGACGCACCATTCCCTATTTTATTTGACTTCAATATTTCATAGATGTATTTACCCATTATATTCTTCTTGAGATATATCAGTTCAGACATCATTTTGAGTTCTTGAGTCAGGGAGCTCCGCAGTCGACAGAGTTACGTTTGGCCATTATATTTTTTGAATTCCAGTCCATTCAGTCATCTGTCTGTTGATCAATATTCTTTAGTCCAGTCCACCCGGCGAAAATTCGGCAGCATTTCCCCTTACCCGGAGCTTTGGGGGGAATAAAATCGGGTGCACATCCAAGGATAAAACTCCGAGATGGCCCCAAAATAACAAGGTGCGCACGGAGAAAACTCATACACATATCATGAAGATGGAAATTTATGATTCATTTTCTATCAATCCTTATCACAAAATAAAAGATATCACAAAAAAATATACATTGAGATGGACATAGTTCAATTTAAATACCCATCACATTTAGCAGTTTGCTGACAAAGGACCATCCAAAATGAATAATTGCCATTCCACTATTAAGCACATAAAAGCTCTCTACTACATATAAGATTTCTCTTTCTTACACAACTTCAAATTATAAAATTTTGACAATAAAGAGTCACACAGTTGAATAGTTAACTCGGCTGCAAATTTCTCTTTCTCGATTGTTCGTCTTAAATCTTCCACCAGTGCACGTTCTTCAATCTCTCCTCCTGTTGTAGATATGTTGGACATTTCGACTGTCCATTGGTTCGAACTCTTTTCCTGAAACATGTGTATGATATAATCACAAATTATAACATTGAGTGCAAAGTACATGAACTTGATAAGAGTAAAGAGATGAGGATCAGAATAGCATGAGGTAATGTAATCACATGAGTCATAAACACACGGGTTGTGGAGTAATTCTATATTTATGGAAACATAAACACACAGACACAACACACACTCAGTCGTGGAGTAATCAAATATGTATGAAAACATAAACACACGGACACAGCACACACTCGGCCGTGGAGTAATCAAATATCTATGAAAACATAAACACAGACACAGCACACACTCGACTGTGAAGTAATCAAATATCTATGAAAACATAAACACACATACACAACACACACTCGGCCGTGGAGTAATCAAATATCTATGAAAACATAAATACACCATATCTAACACCCAATTAAAAGGCACACTGTGGAGAAATATAAATGCATTATCACTTAAAAATAAATATATTCAATACCGTTGACATATCTTCTGCCCATTTGAAGAACCGACAACCTGATGTTGTCTAATCAACCTGCAAGTAAAATATATTCAAGTCATACATGCATAATATGGATGGTTAAACTAACAACCATAATGAAATGTTGGTCACGTACCTTAGATTCTGGACAAATATAGAATACTTTCCCTTTATTCTTACTAGTATTTGAGGTGTGTCTTCTACATGGACCTTTGCCACAAGGACAAAGTAACAAATCATCCACCCACATGAAGAATCAGGATGACTTATCATTCTCGAACTGTAAGCATTTATATATAAAGAAAAATAGCATACATAACAAAGACACTAACAAAATGACATGCTTAGTAAGAATAACATATACCAAGTGGACAGCAATAATAAGGACGTTGTGGATTCCTACTGCTGTGAGATATCTTGATAAGACATTCTCCATTGCCACATTCACATTGAATACAGTCATATTGACCATCGCCCATATCTTTCGAATCCATTGTCACGATAACCTGAAACATAATTAAGCACATTGAATGTACATACCATTACAAGTTGAAAAATGTGTTCTTAGGCTCAGATGGGGATAGCCCGGTTAGAAGATTCATTGAGGTACATATGTTGCAGTCACATTTCTTATCACATGCAGTAAACCCCATCATAAGTAGGGGTAGACCTTAGGCCGCCAAGTCTACTATATGTGTTAAGTACAAGCAGTGATATCAAAATGAGATGTCCCCAAAGTACTCCTTATCACATGTTTGATCCTTCCCATCATCATTGCCCATCATGTTAGGGATAATGTTGATCAACCTGCAACATACAATTTGTTAAGAATAGATAAAAAAGTAAATATGTTGGTACATATAAAAGAGCAATTGTGATATGTGCAGTGTAGCAGCCTGAAGCCCATTTAAAGTGGCAGTTGAGCCACGCTGCTCCAAAAAATTATGTGAGTGTTCGAAGTGTCACTATCAAAAAGCGTCCACAACATAGTTTAGAGTTTATCCCAACGTCTTTTACCAAAGATCAGAAGTCATATCTAAGAAACTGTCAAGGAAATTAAGTTACATAAGATATTTGCATTGTGAAAAAATAAACACAACATTAATGAGAATCATACTAAAATTATTAGGGTACACAACATCTAAATTATACAAGTACACAACATGTAAAATTGTCTAATTCAACATTACAACATAAGATTGTCAGTCATCATTTGGGGTTTGCATTTGACGAGGTCTATGTAGACACGCTAAATTTGACATTAGCGTTAGTAAATCTCATGTTACCATGCGATGTGCCCCAAGTGGATTCCATCTTAGGGTTGAATAGGATGAATATTTCTATTTTGTGGATGATTTGCTGAAATGGCACCTTTTGTAGCGAACGCTATTTGTTATTAGCGCCTTCACTGACGAATGCTCATTCTTGGGACATTTATCTATTTATGGACCATCTTTAATAAATAGTGGCTTCCTAGACGGGCGCTAATTATTTTTTAATCTGGAAAATTGCTATATTTTGATTACAAATTAGTGATCTCCATGAGGGATGCTATTTAATTAAACGCTTGCTATGGTGGACGCCATTTGTTTTGAAAAGTTTGATATTACTAAATTTGCCCCAAGATTTTACGTTCTCCTATGTGGATGCTATTCCAATTAGCGCCCACTTATAAGGGCGTCATTTCTCATTCCATTTCTCTCAAACGAGGATTTCCTTCCCCGGATTGGCTGCTGCTGTGGACGTCAAAAAATGTCGATGATGATCATACGGCATGCACGTCTCGACACTCGAGAGCAAGCCGAAGACGGAAATGTCGAATAAACCTCATGCCTCACCCGATCAGGACGAGAACTCGCTTGGTGGTCCGCTACCCGTTAAGGAAGCCCCCCAAGCGGAAGATACGGCTACAACTCTCCGACCGGCCATGCCGAGAGCTAAATCAGAGAAAAGTCGGGAACTCCGGCACAGTCTCGACATGCACTGAAAGTCATGCAAAGTCTGGGACCGAGCCCCAGAGGCTGCAAACGGAATATTACGGAGGTCGTGCATCGCAACTAAAACACTTTGTGAGTGCCAACATTCATATAAACGGCCACAACTTCGAAACAAATCCGTTCGGTGCTTAAAACGGCGCGGCCTTCACCTAAACCCGCGCTGGTTAAATCAGCGCGGGTGAAGTCGGCGCGCCCCCTTGCATGCCATTAAAACGACGCGCTTCTCTCCCTTTGCTAATACGGCGCGCTCCTCTCCCTTTGCTAATACGACGCGCCCATAGTGTATTGCACTAAAATGGCGCGCTCACTGTTGAAGAGCCCTCCTCTTTGAAGGTTAATACGGTGCCAACTTATGCACAATTTACTCAGCACGCTCATTTGAAGGAAGTGCCCCCCCTTTATACCTTAATACAACACCACCTTTGATGTCTTAATATGGCGTGCTAATGTCATATGGTTTAAAACGGCATGGGGGAATAGTGACCGCGTCGTTTTAACCGAAGGGCCATCCCGTCCGCCAGCCGATACCCTGTTTCGCGCCAGTCTGAGCGCACAGAGAACATTCAATGACCATCCCATAACCATTTAGGGGGAATTTGATAACGGGGTAAGTGGGTGCTATAATCGACCCCGAAGGGTCGATTACGATACCCGGGGTCGGTTAGGGGGTTTGTGTGAGGGGGAGGGTGAGGGGAGGCGGGGCCCACCGGTTAGCGCTAACCGACCGACCACTCGTTTGTCAAACACGGCCTTAAAGATTGAGGAGCTGTGCACGCCTCAACTCGACAGCGCGATGGTTGCAGCGGCGAAGGAAAGAAGTGTAATGGCAACAGCGTACTATGCAAATCGACGGACGACACCGCGGCCTGTCAAGCCCGTCTGTTCAGTAAACAAGAGGAAGGAAAGGCAACCCCTTCTATATAATCTCTGCAGGTTCGACAGAGCAACCGGCTGGCTTCTCCCCCCGGTTGGCGATCAAGGAGAAGAAAGGGTGCTCTCGACTGTGTGCAGTGAAGAGAAGAAGAAAAAGAGAGGATGAAGCTCCAGTCATCCACGCCGGTAAGGTGAAGAAAGAGAGAGAGTGTGTGTGAGAAAGGGAAGGTGAGTTCGGAGGGGGGGATCTTGTGCTCCGTCCCCTCTCCCCCACTGGTGTATCTCCCTCTTTCCCCCCTAGCTATGTACTTCTCTAACCCAGAGATGAATCTTCCCTGTGTCAACTCCTTCCCCCGTTTGTGAGGATGAATAAAAGAAGAACCCTTTTGCAAGCTCAATGCTCTCGATTTCAACCCCCGCTCCCCTTCCTCCTTCTCCTCATCCAGGGCCCTTCGAAGCATGCTCCTCCATAGCATGGCCTTCGAAGGAGTTCATCGACGGATGAATATTCAGGGCCCTTGTGGTGAACACTTGTCCCGCTTCATAGAATCATCGCCCGTGAGTCGTGGTCGCTCTTGTAGGCTGGTCCTCGAGCGCTCCACACTCACACTTGGGCTATCGGACTGCCGTGAGGCCACTCCGAATTTTGAGAGTCTACCCCGGAGCAATCCGATTGGTGACTTTCCTTTACCTCTGGCAAGTCCCGGTCCGGGGGAGGTGCTGCCGGCTTTTTGCCAGGGCCAAGAACACCAAGAACAATGAACAAACGCATCATAAAATCGGCTTCGGGTGAAAGAAAAACAAGAAACACAATAGACGCTTTGAAACAAACTCTTGGGAGAGGCTAATCCGGCGCGGTTACTGTTCCACCGCGCCGGTTTAACCCTCCTGTCAAGAATCTCATCTCCCTCTTCGAACCTTAAATCGGCGCGCACCTTCAACATCTTAACACGGTGTAGCCTTAACCGGCGCGCCCATTTCCATTTGCTCCTGTGCATATCCTAATCTGGCGTGGCCTTAACCGGCACGCCCTCCTCCTTGAACCCAAATCCGACGCGCCCCTCCTTAATACAAAAAGGAATAAACAGCTAAAAATAGAAAGATCCAAAGCAAAAAAATAATAAAAGATCAATGCTAATAAAAGAATAAAATGAACTCTATTGCCCATGCTTCAATCAAAATTTTGTTCCGGGGGCAGCGCCCCCGGAAACCCCCGCAAGGGGCGCTGCCCCCTTTACCCCTGCGACCTGACCGGGCAGGTCAATCCCCGCAACTTGACCGCGTAGGTCGATCCGCGTGTGAGGGTGCACGTTGGTGAGCTCGGGCTACACACTTAACAATTCGCTTCCCCGGACTGGGTGCAAAGAGAAAATCAATGATGCCTTGTGGTATCAGACGTGGGTCTCGGAACTCCCGATATGGCCATAGTCTGAACACATCTCGGGCCAATAGTTTGCTAACTCGACCCGCTTCTCCCTGGATCAAATCACGCAACCCTACATTAAACTCGCCGTACCTATGGCAGACATTCGTACGGTTTTATCGTTGTCTTTGATGCTTCAAACGCGGACTCTCATCCGAATAATGAATGGTCCGACCGTGACCGACATGCATGCATACCTTGGAACCTTCGTTTCCCCAGACTGTGTGTGAAGAGAAAAGCAATGATGCCCCATGGCATCGGACGTGGACCTCGGGAACCCCGTTATGGCCATAGTCTGAAACCATCTCGGGCCGATAGTTCATCAGCTTGACCCACCTCTATCGGGATCCAATCCCGCATCCACATTAAACTTGCCGTATCCACGGTAGACATCCGTACAGCTTTGTCGTTATCTTCGATGCTTCAAATGTGGACTCTCGTCCGAACAGTGTATGGTCCGTTATTGACCGACATATATCCCGGGATCTAATCCCGCGCTTGCATTAAACTTGCCGTACTCACGACAGACATTTGTACGGGTTTATTTCCGTTTACGTCTTCAATACGGATCTTTGCCCGAACATAAAATGGTCCATGAATGACCAACAAAATCTGAATGGAACGAGACGGCTCTCGTCTTCCCCGAACCCTACGTGTGGGAATATCAATAAGACCTTCGTGAGTCACGTCTGGACCTCGGGTTCGCCCCAACCATGGTCATTGCCTGACCCACATCCTAGGCCTATATCCAGCTATCTCTGTATACGTCTTTATTTTGGAATCCAGTCTCGGGACACTTTCCCGCTGCCCTTCGGCACCCGAAATATTAACGATGCCCACGCAAGCCTTGTTTGGACCCCAGGAGGCGCCCCCGGAATGGTCCTGACTCGATCTCACACCGGGCCAATAAACTCGCTGATTCCCGACCACTCTAACCTGGATTCAATCGAATGTCTCCCATCCCTTTGAACAATAAATTTGCCGTACCCCGGCATACATATGCTTCGGTTTTCCCCGTGACGATCACGATTTTCTGAAGCCGGACGCTCGTCCGAATATCAAAATGGTCCCTTGAGTGACCGACATATTTCGAATGCTTGCTTCCCTAGACATCAGGCTTTCCGACTGATTCGAGACCGCTATTGGCTTGTTTCTCTTTACATAGTTTCCTAGCCATGAGGCCCTGATTCTTGACAATTAATCAAGGGTGTTCCCCTCTCCGAGGGGATGTAATTAACGCCGTGACCTTTACGGCACTGCGGGTTCTAGTCCCGACACGAACTACACAATCGTCTGATTAGTCAGATCGAGCGCACAATAAATCGTCACCTTGGTGACTGGCACGCCCATGCACTTAATAAACGCCAATAAACAAATAAACAAAGATCTAAATAAAAAGTGCGTCCACAACTGCCTTCTTTGATCGATTGCCATTCTCTGACATCCCTTGCATCTTTCTATTTCTCCCTAAGAGGAAACTCTTGTCATTTCTCATTCCCTTCCCTTGTTTCAGAAGGAAACGTTGCCTTGGCGTCATTTTCGTTCCCTATAAATGCCCTCTCTTTTGAGCGCTCACGAGAGAGGGACACTAGGAGAGGATCAGAAGAAAAAAAGGGGGGAATATACAGAGATACGAGAGGGGCAATCAGAGAGATAGTAGAAGGAGAGCTGATAGCCTACGTTGGTTGTGATTTTCTCCACTTCTCTTTGCTAGAAGCTTTCTTCCCCCCTCTCTACAGCACAGTCCGGTGGAGGGAGATCACCCTCATCTCTCTCCTCTGTCACTCACTTTGATGTTTTAGTCTTTGCATGGTCACATCATTTCATCATCCGTAATCATCACTGCACATTACCTCTGGTCACGCCATATCACCTAGGCTTCACTTTTCATTGCATGCATTCCCTATCCCTTAACACTTAAGGGGTTTAAAAACCACCACCCAGGTGTGTTTCGGCCCATGATTGCACATTTCTATTTTTTGTTCGAGCATATACTACACTGTTCACTCAACTAATCCGGTCTTCCATTTACTTGTTCTCTCTTTGCATTCAGGGTAATCAAAGTGGAAGGAGCCCCCTTGGTCGGCCGGCCTATTCGAGAGGAAGTGAAGGACCCATGCTTCTCCCATTCACAGGTACCGCGATCTTTTATTTTCTTGTTCTTATTTATTTGAGGAGCCTCCCTCCTCTGGCGATCACGATCCTATAGAGCACCACGTGCTCCCTTTTATCTCTCCGAGCACCACGTGCTCACTTCGAGCTATATTTTAGTGTCACACTTGACACACTTTTTATTCACCCAATCGTCTCCGAGTGACGGCGTTCACAGATTGGCGATCATGGTGGGACACTTGGTGTTCCTTATTTTGATTACCCTCCCATTGGCACCCACGTGTGCCGCTCCTCATTTGCCCCACGTGGCAGTTTTTATAATTCTTTTTGTGCACCACATGCATCTCATCTTGGTTATCTGATATGTGAAAATTTTCACTTGATTGATTGTCTGGTGAATTGACGTTCCGCATTGCGGACGTTCATTCATTTCAGCGTCTCCTTCAGTAGGCGCTATTTCATTTATCATCCATCGGTATTAAAAATTTATGTTATCTGTGTCTTCTTGGGAGGGCGCTAATTCTTTTGATATTCTTATATTTTCGGTTAACTGTTGAAGCAGCGCCTGTCGGGATAGGCGCTATTTTATTTGGCGTTCCTCCCCTTGGACGCCATTTTCCTGTTCATCCGTCACTCACTGTGGCACCTCCAGTTCACTGTCTGGTCACTTTTGATACCCGTGATTGGCTGTTGGGATCTTGTCTGTTGTTCCTGCTCCCCCTTTTATTGTTACATCTGACATCTGTTGGTGCTTCATCACTATTTACTGTTATCATCTTATCTCATTGATGTTTAATTGATTTGAGCTGTTGAGGCCCTTGCTACTGCCATTACCATTGTCTTACTGTTACTGCCATCATATTTTCTACCATTGACTTGTTGTTACTTGATTATCGCCATATTAGCACTGCTGATTGTGACCCATTGTGCTATACTGTTGCATCGTTGCATACGGCCGCGGGACCTCCTCCCTCCACCTTTTTAGGATCCATACCGTTCTTGGACTTATGGGGGCCCTCCATTGAGCATTCCGTCTCTTTGGACTGGCACCTGTTTGTCTAAGACCTCCGTAAGCCCTCGCACCCGTGGATTCCCTCACGGAAGCTAGGCAAGTTGTACCTTGGAGCACCCTGATGATTAGTTGACCTGTTTGCGGTTGAGAGAGTGGAATTTAGGTTCCCGGCGGGAAACTCAAATTGGAATATAGCTCTTCACAGTGTGAAACCCCATTGTCCATACGCAATTGAAAATATCTTTAATTGGACAAAACCTTTAAAATTTGGGCGATTAATGCATCACAACTCCTTTGTTGCGTGACTTAGATCTAAACATTTGGTTGTGTCGATTCTGGGTGTTCATACTATTTGGTCTTATTTGATTGTGGTCTTTGACAAATTCTTTAAATTAAAACCTCTTTCCCACAGTCATTTTAGACATGATGCTCAGGTCAGGTAGAACCCTAGAGATGGCCAACTTGGAGTGGTTCCAAGATGAGGAGGCTAGTCAGTATGAGCAGACCATGGACCTCTCCCAGCAGCAGTACCAGGCTGAGGGGAGCTATGTCCCTATTTATTATCCACCCTCTCCCCGTCAGCAGGTCCAGTACCAGGCGGACCATGCTCACACCCACTATTTCACTCCCCAACCTCAGAACCCTCAATCAAGACAGGGCCGATGCTCCCGGCGATGGAGACGATCATGGCCTCATTGAAGAAGTTGGCCGGGAGAGCAGGCAAGTCGATCCAGACTGGGACGACAGGGGAGTCAGCGTCGGGCTTGAATTCCATGGACCATTTGAAGAAGTAGAACGGCTTCCCTCTGACAAGGAGGGAATCCTTCAGTAAGACTTGAAGGTAATCATCACGGTTCTGGAACCGGAGCAGAAGGTGGCATCGATCAAGGGAGCTGATAACGAAATCTTGGAGGAGTTGGAATCTCTGTGCCAAGTGAGCGCGGATGTCTTGGAAGGGGGGGCGGCCCTGAGGCGTCCTGGCGATGATGGCAAAAGCTAACGGCTGGCAGGAGATTCGCACCTCCTCCAAGGAGAAAAAAGCCGTCGGCTCCCCTCGATCAGTAGAGGCAGGGGCATGTGGGAGCAAAGGGAGTACCGGCGGAGCGTAAGATTGGAGGATAGCCTGCGCAAAGGAGGGGCCCGGCACTGCACCAGAAGGGGCAGCCACCAGAGAGGCCCCTGGAGGGCGGACCCAGGGGGACAAGGCCGGAGCGATGGCCAGAGCAGCACAGCCTGTAGTTGGACTGCTGACGAGCGCCACCCCCGGCATGGGCACGGGCGAGGGAGCAGCCGACCCCCGAACACCCACAGCAGCGGGACGGGCGAAGGAGGGTTCCGGACCCGCACGGGCGGCAACGGGCGATCCAGTAGCCTTGGCTGTGGGAAACGGCGAAGGGGCCGCTAGCGCTTCGGCAGAGAGGCCAAGCCGTGGAAGAGACGGAGGTGGGGCCGGGAGAGCGGAAACTGCCACCAGCACCGGAGGGGAAGCCGGAGGCGCGGTAGCTGTGGAAAAACCCATGGCCGCAGGCACGGAGGGGCATGACGAGGACCCCGGGCGCCGTCAGCTCAGACGTTCTCTTCGCGTGGGATGTGGACCACTTCAAAGCGGGCTAATTCATTCGCCGCGGCCTTGGCCTTCTCTAAGTATTTCATCTTGGAGGGATCGTGGGCCTCGAACTCCCCCCTGACCTGGTTGGAGATGAGCATGGAGTCGATGTACGCTCGCACACTTGACGCCCCTAGGTGTCTTGCCATGCGTAGCCCAGAGAGGAGTGCCTCATACTCGGCCACATTGTTCGTGGTCGGGAAGTTGAAACGCAGGGCGTACTGTAGCTCCACTCCTTCTGGTGAGAGCAAGAGCAACCCTGCGCCGCTGCCCGCGACACAGGAAGATCCGTTTACGTATAGCTCCCAGGCGGGCCCCGAGGACTGCTCGGGTGAGTCCTCGGCGGGTAGGGTGCATTCGGCAACGAAGTCTGTGAGAGCTTGGGCTTTGATTGTTGTTCTTGGCCGAAACTTGATGTCAAATTCTCCCAGCTCGATGGCCCACTTGACCAGCCTTCCGGATGCATTAGGATTCTGAAGGATTTGTCGGAGGGGCTGATCGGTGAGGATGACGATCGGGTGAGCCAGGAAGTATGGTCGTAGCTTGCGAGCAGCCGTGATCAGTGCGAGGGTGAACTTTTCAGTCCACAAGTACCGGAACTCCGGTCCTTGTAGTGCTCGGCTAACATAGTAGATGTGTAGCAACCCTGGTAAATTAAAAGAATAAAATCTTAAATAGAATAAAAGATTTAAAACCAATGATAAAAGGTTCAACTCATATACACTTAAAAAATATAACAAAAAGGGCCAAGATAAATAACGCCTCCGTTAAAGTCTCATTTAATTGAAGACTGTTCACGCAGGCACTAATTTAAGAATTGACGCCCTCTTGACAGGCGTCATATAAAAGAATTGAAGACTGTGACAGAGGCGTCATTTTAAAATAACGCCCCAACCTGAGGCGTCATTTCCACAAGGTTGTGTTTGGATCGAACATGGATGTTATCTGGGTAAGTATGTGTAGGGAAAGGATAAATACGTGGATATTTTAAATTTAGTAAGAATTCTACCTAGTAAGTTTTAGTTCCAATTGAACTCTTAGAACCCTTTAGGATTCCTTCTCCTATAAATATCAACTCTTCTATCGAATCCCTGTTGGTTCGTATTCTTCAAACAAACGATCTGCTGCTGCTGCGTGAAGAACATTGATTATTCTTCATCATCTTCTTCCTCTCCCTCTTGCTGCTGATACCGTCTAGGGAGGAAGCTGTCTTCTACTTCTTCTTCTGAAGGTTTGGAGCATTCGTGGGAAGCCTCTGCTTCTCTATTTTCTTCCTAAAGGGGGTTGCGGCATTGCTGAAATCATCTTCCTGGAGAAGAGCTGTTGATAGTTCATCCAAGCTTCTTCATATTGCTGCTGTCGAGATCTCTGTTGAAAGCAGAGTATCGGAATATTGTATTCCTCATCGTGTTCTTCATCATCTGTCAACCGAATCATCACCCAAGGTAGGTTTTCTCAAGACTTAGCAAAAATCCTATAATTACTAAGTGAATACATGCATATAGGTCTATATAGGTCTGTAGGAGTTACAGATTTCATTGCCAGAATGAATTTTCTATGTTTACTGCATGAATGAAACTGACGACCCCAGATAGGGCGTCATTTAAAATCAACGACCGTGAAAACAGTCGTCTTTTCCTAGATAGTTAATAATTATAAAATGTTTAAAATTTAATAACTATGAATTCCTACATGTACACTAATGCATGACCATGTCCATAAATTCTGCTATTTTTCTCTATCTGTTCATATCATTTGTTTCCTGATCAGACATATTTTAGGAACCTTGTGTCTGTGATTGTACCTGCCCGGTGCAAATCAGTTGACAAAGAATTAGCGACCCTGATTAGGTCGTTATTTGAATGGACGCCCCTACCTCTAGGCGTCAAATTCGTGATAAATAATAGATGGAAACGTATATAAATTCCTGGACATAATAATTGACGACGTATACACTGCCCTTTCATTTGACATATGACGCCCCTGACTAGGGCACTTTTTTATGAAATGAAGACTTAATGCAAGTCGTCAATATCTGAAAATTGGAAATTTTTACAGATGATAATACCAACGGTAAACGACTGAGTGAACAGTCGTCATTTACTGAACTGACGACCCAGACAAGGGCGTCAATTCATAAAATGAGGACTCAAGCTCAGGCGTCAATTGACTGATAGTTCGGATTTTTTTGGTTTTCCGTGTTTTTCAGTAACCCTTGACAATGGGTTATGTGTGTTGGCACTATATTTCATTCTGTGAATATAGTCCCATGTTTCACGTCGTTTCACGATTACCCACTATTTCTCGATGATAGATGAACTCTCCATGAGACATTCCATTCCTTTGGACCAGTGACTTTATCATAGAGACCTCCGTAAGACTTCGCTAGCCTTGGATTCCCTCAAGGCAGTCGAGCAGGTTGTACCATTAAAACCCATGACACTACTTGATTTCCATGTCACTCTAAAGAAACATGGTATACCAGCCCTCATGATATGCTGTTTTGATGTCATGAGAATACTCTTTAATGGAATGGGAAACCATGCCATTAATACTGCTTAAGAATGATGTGCCATACTTGTGGACACTAATTCTATCTACCTTATCATGTACAAGAACGAGCGACCATCTCTATATGAGCACTTATTCTTATTATCTTGGCACCCAAGTTAGGGAGCCGATTCCACCTAATTTTAATACGAATCGTGATTATACCGTTATTAGCGTCCCTACATGTTCAATCCTTGTGATTCTATTCCGCACGATCTACCTTAAAGTTCATACCAGCTTGAATCCTTGAATTATATATTGGCTATAACTAAAGTGGATGTTGAAAATACATGATCAATGCCTGCGCATATAGGGCCCGATCTGGTCCTGGGAGGAGCACCCAAAAGTACTAGTGCCCATGGGAGTTGTAATGATCACGGTATGGCATTGTACCGAAGTGCATGACTAGCTTGATAGACATTCCACAAATCTCATACTTGACTTGACTTGACTTGACATGACATGACTTGCGTGACCCGGAAAGGGTATTTATTGTACTTGCTTGAAACATGATAGCCAATTCTTGACATGACATGATCACTTGACATGATAGATATACGTGCTTGATTATCTTGCTATCTTAACATGAGTTCTTGAAAGACTTGCTAGTTCACTCACTATCACTTGATATATATTCTCTATTCTCTTGTTATACATTCTCTATTGTCATTTTACGCGAACATGCATAGCTAAATTGCATTCATCTAACTTGTAATTTACTTAAAGCAAGCTAGCTCTTGAGATATAATCCCTACTGAGCGTTTGCTCACATTGTGTTTTTCCCTTATTTTTCAGATAAGTCCGAGGACGAAACTCTTTCGGATGGGGAAAGTCAAGAGTGATGAGATTAGAGCTACTCCAACTATCCAAGCGTTGTCTAGTCTTGACTTTTCTACATTCTTGAGTCAATCATTGTACTTTTTCGTTTATTGAGTCTTAGTACTAAGAGGATTGTAATAGAAGTACCTTGAAGGTTTTGATGAAATAAAGGATTGTGTTATCTTTACTCTTGCGCGCTCTGTCTTTGTGTTGAATACACTAACGCTCTGATTGACATGATTGATATAAACTCGTCACGCATCTCCGGGTTCCTTCCGCGCTCGGGGCGTGACAATTTTTGTGGTATCAGAGCCTAGGATATTCAATTCCTAGGAAACCCAAGTCCAAGGATAGGTTTAAAACCTTTAACCGGTGAGATTGGGTAGAACCAAGGGTTAAGTTAACTTAGAATCAAAACCTTTGAATATAATCACATATTAATATAGTTATTATAATTGTAGGACAATGGCTGCCGAACGTGCCCAGTGGCGTAACATGCAACACACTCTGCAAGGCATGACCCAGGCACTTCAACAGGTGGCACAAGGAGGTGCACATCGTGGAGCAGGAAATCTCCACCAAAGCTTCAAGAACATGAACCCTCCTAAGTTCATGGGATCCACTGATCCGGATGACGCCGAGCACTGGATCCGGGAGACCGAACGTATCTTTCGGGTATGCAATGCACGGACCAAGAGAAGGTCTTGTTAGCAACGTTTCAATTGGAAAGGACGCCCGATGCTGGTGGGAGTCAGTAGAAGCCACCTTAGAGCAAGGCCAAGTTACTTGGGAGGAATTTATGGAACATTTCAACACTAAGTATTTCTCAGACCGAATTCAAGAGAAGAAAGCTGCCGAGTTCGCCGCTCTTAAGCAACGATCCTTGTCGGTAGCTGAGTACGAGGCACAATTCTCTAGGTTGTCCCGGTATGCTAAACATCTAGTCAGTATCGAGAAAATGAAAGCTAGGAGATTTCTTAATGGGCTCAGGCCCCAATATATCACACAGCTGGCGCCGATGGACATATAGGTCTATTCGGAGATGGTACGATGAGCCCAGTTATTAGAAGATGCCACGGAACTATCTGATAGGATTCATGGGAGAGATAAGAGGGAACAGGTCACTAGTTCTGGTTCCTTTAAACCCAATTTCAACAAGAAGAGGCCAAATAATGGAGGAACACTCTCCCAAGAGCAAAAGTTCAAGAAGACCAAACCTTTCTCCATTACCACCACACCTTCTAAGGTGGTGTGTAAACACTGTGACAAGGCCGGACATAAGGCCGAAGAATATTGGAGAAAACTTGGAGCTTGTCTCCGTTGTGGGAGCCGTGATCATCGGATTCCCGACTGCCCGTTGCTCAATGATCAAGCCGGTGATGGGAAACGCCCGGTAACGAAGAATGCACGCCTCCAAGCTATTAAGGAGATAGAACAAATGGAGGTGGACTGGTGGAAGGTACACTGTAAGTTTGTTCCAAGTCTGCATATGTCTTATTTGATACTGGTGCATCGCACTCATTTATTTCAAGAAGTTTGCTGACCCATTACCTATGGAACCGGAGTGGATAAAATTAGTTATCTCAACTCCTCTTGGAAACGAAGCCGATATTGTTCACCATTATCAAAACTGCGAAGTCTTGGTAGAAGGAAGAAATTTACCCATCGACCTAATATGCCTAGACATGAAGGACTATGATATCATATTAGGAGCAGATTGGTTATCCAAATATCAGGCAACTGTTGATTGCCGCGATAGCAAGGTTACTTTCAAGGAATTCCCGGAACTAGTATATACTAGTCCGAAGAGTCGGAGCAAGTCGCATCTTATTTCGGCCCTCCGAGCTAGAAAGCTAATAAGGAAAGGATGTGTATCTTTCCTTGCTTTTGTCACCATTAAGCGAACTAAGGAAACTAAGCTAGGAGACGTTCCAGTTGTACAAGAATTTCTGGACGTGTTTCCGGAAGATTTGCCTGGACTACCCCCATAAAGAGAAGTGGCCTTCACCATCGACTTGGTCCCTGGTGCTGGTCCAGTTTCTAAGGCACCATATAGGATGTCCCCTGCTGAACTCAAGGAGTTAAAGGAACAATTGATGGAACTTATAAAGAAGGGATTTATTAGACCAAGCACTTCCCAGTGGGGAGCACCTGTGCTGTTTGTGAAGAAGAAGGATGGAACCATGAGGTTATGCATCGACTATCGACAGTTGAATCATCTCACTATCAAGAACAAGTATCCACTACCGAGAATCGATGAATTATTTGATCAAATATCTGGATCCAGGTACTTCTCAAAGATTGATCTCAGATCGGGGTATCACCAACTGAGGATCAAAGATGAGGACATTCATAAGACCGCATTCAGGAGCAGGTATGGGCACTATGAATTTGTTATTATGCCTTTTGGACTAACCAATGCCCTTGCTGCCTTTATGCAGTTGATGAATAGTATATTCAGGCCTCATCTAGATCAATTCATAGTGGTTTTCATTGATGATATATTGATCTATTCAAAGACCAAGGAAGAGCATGAGGAGCATTTGAGGATTGCATTACAGATATTGAGGACAAATCGATTATATGCAAAGCTTAGTAAATATGAATTCTGGCTAGAAGAAGTATCTTTTTTGGGGCATGTTATATCAAAAGATGGTTTGTCCGTAGATCCATCAAAGGTTGAAGCTGTAAAGAATTGGGAGAGACCGACCAATGCTAGCGAGATCCGTAGTTTCTTGGGTCTTGCCGGCTATTACCGATGATTCATCAAGGATTTCTCCAAGATTGCCGTACCACTCACTAGACTAACATGCAAGGAGATACGTTATGAATGGAGTGAGGAATGTGAAAGAATCTTCTAAGCCCTCAAAGATCACTTAACTACTACCCCGATTTTAGCTTTACCAATTGAAGGCGTGAAATTCGAAGTATACACCAATGCATCTGGCATTGGCCTCGGATGTGTTTTAATGCAACAAGGGAAAGTTATAGCCTACTCATCTCGACAGCTAAAGAAACATGAAGAGAACTACCCAGTACATGATCTAGAATTGGCTGCGGTAGTGTTTGCATTGAAGATCTGGAGACATTACTTATACGGAGTGCAGTTCACTGTATACTCCGATCACAAGAGTCTCAAGTATCTTTTCTCTCAGAATGAATTGAATATGAGGCAAAGACGTTGGCTAGAATATCTCAAGGACTTCGACTTTACAATACAATATCATCCTGGAAAGGGTAATCCTGTAGCCGATGCCCTCAGTCGAAAGCCAAGAGCACTATTAGCCAATTGTATGATTCAGGAGTGGAAGTTGCTAGAACAATTCTCTAAGCTTGATATAAGTATGGACACGGAGAGCATGTGTTACACTATCCCATATGAGCATACAGCCAGATCTACTCTCAGAAATACAAGGACTTCAAGACAATGACCCATTATTAGTGGAAATCAAGGGCAAAATTGAAGAGCATTCAGATTTCAAGATGGCATCGGATGGAAGATTGTTGTTCAGAAATAGAACTTGTATACCGGATTGTCCAGAGCTAAAGAAGAAGATCTTAGATGAAGCTCACAGATCAAGGTACACGATTCATCCAGGATCTACCAAAATGTACCAAGATTTGAAAAGGACCTTCTGGTGGTCCAATATGAAAAGAGAAGTAGCAGACTTCGTGTCTCGCTGTCTCACTTGCCAACAGGTCAAGGCAGAACACCAAAAGCCTGCCGGTAAGCTACATCCTCTAGATATTCCCAAGTGGAAGTGGGAGGATATCGGTATGGACTTCATTATGGGTCTGTCTAAATCTAGAGGAGGACATGATGGAATATGGGTCATCATAGACCGTCTGACCAAGTCGGCCCATTTCTTGCCAATTAAGAGCCGATGGTCAGTTGATGTTCTGGCTGCTCTATACATCAAAGAGATAGTCAGGCTACACGGAGTACCTGTCTCAATCGTGTCTGACCGAGACCCACGATTTACTTCTCACTTTTGGAAGGGTTTACAACATTCGTTGGGGACGAGACTTAACTTTAGTACAGCTTTTCATCCTCAAACGGATGGTCAGACCGAGAGAACCAATCAGGTAGTAGAAGATATGCTCAGAGCTTGCATCAATGATTTTGGTGGAAGCTGGCATGATCACTTGCCTTTGGTTGAATTTGCATACAACAACAGCTACCATGCAAGTATACAGATGGCACCTTTCAAGCCTTATACGGAAGGAGTTGCCGATCACCCTTGTGCTGGGATGAAGTTGGCGAGAAACAACTATTAGGCCCAGACATGGTAAGGGATACCACCGAAAAGATTCAGATGATTAGAGAGAAACTTCAAGTAGCTCAGTCTAGACAGAAGGCTTATGCTGATACAAGAAGAAGAGATCTCAAATTTCAAGTCGAAGATCACATATTTCTCAAAGTATCACCTGGACGTGGAATAAGGAGATTTGGTGTTAAAGGCAAGCTTACACCAAGGTTTATCGGACCTTTTGAGGTATTAGAAAGAGTTGGCGAGGTTGCTTATCGCATCGCTTTGCCTCCTCAATTGTCCGATGTCCATAATGTATTCCATATATCCATGCTGAAGAAGTATGTGCACGATCCGTCACATATCATCGATCATGGAGACCTGGTGATTCAAAAGGATCTCACATATGAACAAAAGCCTATGAAGATCCTCGATCGTGAAGTTCGTATACTAAGAAATAAGATAATTCCCATGCTAAAGGTGCAATGGAGTAAATGCTCAGAGCACGAAGCCACATGGGAGACCGAGGAGTCTATGAAGAAGCAATTCTCGGATTTATTCTAAAGAGGTATGAGTCCTACACTCTCCGTAAATATGTGCGATTGAATTTGGGGACCAAATTCTTTTTAAGTGGGGGAGGGTGTAGCAACCCTGGTAAATTAAAAGAATAAAATCTTAAATAGAATAAAGATTTAAAACCAATGATAAAAAGTTCAACTCATATACACTTAAAACATATAACAAAAAGGGCCAAGATAAATAACGCCTCCGTTAAAGTCATCATTTAATTGAAGACTGTTCACGCATGCGCTAATTTAAGAATTGACGCCCTCTTGACAAGCGTCATATAAAAGAATTGAAGACTGTGACAGATGCGTCATTTTAAAATAACGCCCCAACCTGAGACGTCATTTCCAAAAGGTTGTGTTTGGATCGAACAGGGATGTTATCTGGGTAAGTATGTTTAGGGAAAGGATAAATACGTGGATATTTTAAATTTAGTAAGAATTCTACCTAGTAAGTTTTAGTTCCAATCGAACTCTTAGAACCCTTTAGGATTCCTTCTCCTATAAATATCAACTCTTCTATCGAATCCCAGTTGGTTCGTATTCTTCAAATAAACGATCTACTGCTGCTACATGAAGAACATTGATTGTTCTTCATCGTCTTCTTCCTCTCCCTCTTGATGTCGATACCGTGAAGGGAGGAAGCTGTCTTCTGCTTCTTCTTCTGAAGGTTTGGAGTATTCGTGGGAAGACTCTGCTTCTATATTTTCTTCCTAAAGGGGGTTGCGGCATTGCTGAAATCATCTTCTTGCAGAAGAGCTGTTGATAGTTCATCCAAGCTTCTTCATATTGCTGCTACCGAGATCTCTGTTGAAAGCAGCGTATCAGAATATTGTATTTCTCATCGTGTTCTTCATCATCTGTCAACCGAATCATCACCCAAGGTAGGTTTTCTCAAGACTTAGCAAAAATCCTATAATTACTAAGTGAATACATGCATATAGGTCTATATAGGTCCGTAGGAGTTACAGATTTCGTTGCCATAATGAATTTTCTATGTTTACTGCATGAATGAAACTGACGACCCCAGATAGGGCGTCATTTAAAATCAACGACCGTGAAAACAGTCATATTTTCCTAGATAGTTAATAATTATATAATGTTTAAAATTTAATAACTATGAATTCCTACATGTACGCTAATGCATGACCATGTCCATAAATTCCTGCTATTTTTCTCTATCTGTTCATATCAATTGTTTCCTGATCAGACATATTTTAGGAACCTTGTGTCTGTGATTATACCTGCCCGGTGCAAATCAGTTGACAAAGAATTGGCGACCCTGATTAGGTCGTTATTTGAATGGACGCCCCTACCTCTAGGCATCAAATTCGTGATAAATAATAGAAATGGAAACGTATATAAATTCCTGGACATAATAATTGACGACGTATACACTGCCCTTTCATTTGACATATGACGCCCCTGACTAGGGCACTTTTTTATGAAATGAAGACTTAATGCAAGTCGTCAATATCTGAAAATTGGAAATTTTTACAGATGACAATACCAACGGTAAATGACTGAGTGAACAGTCGTCATTTACTGAACTGATGACCCAGACAAGGGCGTCAATTCGTAAAATGAGGACTCAAGCTCAGGCGTCAATTGACTGATAGTTCTGATTTTTTTGGTTTTCCGTGTTTTTCAGTAACCCTTGACAATGGGTTATGTGTGTTGACACTATATTTTCATTCCGTGAATATAGTCCCATGTTTCACGTCGTTTCATGATTACCCACTATTTCTCGATGATAGATGAACTCTCCATGGGACATTCCGTTCCTTTGGACCGGTGACTTTATCATAGAGACCTCTGTAAGACTTCGCTAGTCTTGGATTCCCTCAAGGCAGCTGAGCATGCTGTACCATCAAAACCCATGACACTACTTAATTCCCATGTCACTCTAAAGAAACATGGTATACCAACCCTCATGATATGTTATTTTGATGTCATGAGAATACTCTTTAATGGAATGGGAAACCATGCCATTAATACTGCTTAAGAATGATGTGCCATACTTGTGGACACTAATTCTATCTACCTTATCATGTATAAGAACGAGTGACCATCTCTATATGAACGCTTATTCTTATTATCTTGGCACCCAAGTTAGGGAGCCGATTCCACCTAGTTTTAATACGAATCGTTATTATACCGTTATTATCGTCCCTACATGTTCAATCATTGTGATTCTATTCCGCACGATCTACCTTAAAGTTTGTTGGGTCCCGTAGTGCAGGAACACGGATCTAGAGGGGGGGTGAATAGATCCTTGTACTAAAAACTAAGTCCAATTAAAAACACAAACTACCACACAGCGGAATTTACACGATTGATAGGATTGAGAAAATTAATCTAAACAAGTTTAAACTTAAATCACTCAATCTCACCGAGCTCACACAATTACATAACCAGATAGTAGAGAACACACAATCACACAAATCAAACCACAAGACACGGGGATTTTTAAGGTGGTTCGGGACCACGACGGGCTCCCTACGTCCACCCCTCACCAAACCGGTGAGGCTTCACTACACGCTACAAAATGTAGCAACACGGGGATGAACCCCAACACACACGTGCTGCTTTCGCAGCAAACCACACACACGAGGCATTGCCTCAACCTGCTGTCACAGCAGCACACACACACACACCATTGGGGAACACACCCCGAACAAATTCCTCACACGGAGACACAACTCCGTCCACACACACGTAGGGCAATGCCTACACAACCATATGGGAGAGAACTCCCAACCACACACGCGGATTTACTCCACACAAATCGACACACAAATAACCACACACACACTCGGAGACCCCTTTCTCCGAACACCCACACAAAGTATTATCTCAAATGTATATGAATCAACACACATATATGCTATGACCCCCAAACAAAATATATAGATGAAAACTGGAAAGTTGCATCAAGTATAAGGCTCCCCCTTCTTCAGCAGAATCTGATTCTCCTTGCTCGTTGATGGATGATCATGATTTAGACATCATCTTCTTCGTCTCCTTGAGATGCACGTCTTTACCTTCTTCCAATTTCTTCTTCACCTGAAAGAACAGATAGAAATGATAAGCTTCAAATCAAGCCTGCATACATCAGAAAATTGATTAGGCTCAGAAACCCCTCTACTCTCATCCTTGTGGTCGCACTCCTCCTTCTTTTTCTGCAAGAGAAAGGAAGGCATTAGTTCATCTTGTTGCTTAGGATGAAAACGCAGTACTAATGAGAGGGCAATCAATAGATGAACAAATGAACATGTATATATATATATATTGCAGCTCTTAGATAATCATTCAAGACCTTGAGCAATCTCAAACAAAAACACACAAGTGAAAGATCAAGATAACTCCCTCAGATTTTCGATGAAAAGCTTCTGCAGGATGAGGACGTTCTTGAAGAAGGATGATCGATTCTTGCTAAAACGAAGTTGTAACTTGATTTCCTTCGCAGTTTCTGGTTGTATATGATCTTGGGCCTTGATTCAAGGTTCTTCCTCTCAATTTCAGCTTCAGAGCAAGGTGGAAGAGGGCTTGGAAGCTTCAACTCCGAACCTACACATCAAAGAATAGTTTTCAGCCCTCTCCTTAGGGTTTTCACTCCAATAGGATGTTTTATAAGCTTAGAACGGTCAAGGGACAGCTTGGAGACCAGATCCACGAATTAGGGAGAGATATAGGGCATTAGGATGTGATTGGTAGGACTTTCGGAGCAAAAAAACGGCGGTCAAAAAGTGCGGCTCGAGGTCCTACCGGAATGGGTCGACCCTTGGGGTCGACCCTCGGGCAATCAGAAGCCAAACAGAACATTTTTTGTGTTCTGTTTTACAGGGGTCGACCCCAGGGGTCGACCCTCGTGTTCCCAGAACCCAAACAGCTGGTTCTGGGTTACATGGGTCGACCCCAGGGGTCGACCCTTTCAGGCAGACTTCATAAAACAGGTTCTGTTTTGATTCTGTTTTGAACAGAACTTGAGAGGGTCGACCCCATGGGTCGACCCCTACTAGATTGGGCCTGAAAAACAACTAAAAACATCATCAATTCAATGGGAAACAATTGATTAAATGTTACCATCATCCCATGAAGATCAACCATGATTTTTCATCCTGAAAGACAAGATAAAACAAGGTGTTAGTTGACAATCAAGATCTTTACATCAAGCATTAACACTATGACCATGTTCACAATAAATTGCTTCGTTGAACCTATTCTAAGAGTGAAAGATGGAACTTACAACATTGTTTTACCTGAGTTTCACATTGTCCTTAAATACTTGTTCCTTTGTTGAATCGTTCATGTAAGAATCATGGAGTTCTAATATTGAATTACCATTGCATGATCAACAAATTTGGAATCAAGGTACGCATAACAATGTTGAGTCACATTCCATGTGATCAATCCACAAGCTCAGCAAACCACATATCATTCCCTCCATTCATTTAGCATTACTAAAGTACACATTCATGATATGTGGCTCAATATGACATGATGCTCAATATGAGAGGCTCAATATGACATGATGTTCAAAATGACATTTATCCAAGTATGTTTTTCACAGAGGCTTCTCATTAAATACAAAGCAATCTCACCAAGTGTAGAGACAATGTATATGCAATGTTTGTGCTAACTTCAATGCACGTGTGCATCCACATGATGATAAGCCTTGTAGAATTACAATTCATCCACATGATGATAAGTCTTATAGAATTACAATACATCCACATGATGATATCCCAAAAGAAATAGTTTATGATCATTTCCACAACCAGTTCAAGTGAAGAGCATTCACGCACAAGGCTAAGCAACAAAGGCATTTTGTAATCATCAAAATCACATACACAAAACAATCTCTCCCATTTTGATGATGATAAAATATTATGCTATAATGCTCTCTCCCCCCCCCCCTTTGACATAATCAGAAATGGGGATCATGATGGGGGAATCCAGAAGGACAAGAACCCATGGACAACCGGATTATGAAGAGAACCAATGTGCACAATATGCATGAACTAATGGCAAAACTGTTGGATACCAATTGTCTGATACCAAATTTTGAAAGTGGAAATGCTAATGTGGACAATGTGGTCATGTAGAATGCAAGATGACAAAACGATATGCAAATGCACATGAGTTGCAGTAATTGGAAATGGCGTATGGCATGAACAATGATGAGCCAGCAAATAAGCACTCAAACACCAATAGAAATGTATTGACTCATGCAAGACCTGATGAGTTAAGCAGATAAGATCACATGCAAAGCTCCCCCATTGACATTGACACATTAGATGACTATTTGTGATTTTCAAATTTTTGATTTTTAGTTTTCTTGTGAAATGCATGAAACATGATGTATGATCAAAATGATGAGACATGAAATGCATACAATGTAATCAAGCAGATATCTATAGATACATGCAATATAACTCCTTCACAAGAAGTGATACCGATTGATTTACAGTGAGGGGATAGGAGTAGGAAAAGTGCAAGTGAGTCATTAAGTTCAGAATGCTCATGATTACACCTAGAGGATTATGCAGATAAATAGGAGAAGACGTACATCAGGTCATTGTAATTAATCAAATTTTCAGAATACATATCAAATCAAATTACCATGTGCAAGTGAGTAACATGAGAATGAAGTTTAGCCATATGGATAACCAGAATTTTAAGTAAACATAATAGTAAGTGTACAAACTGCATTTCAATCTAGAGAACAACGTATTGGAGGCTTCGCTCTACCTCAATCAAATATATCATCAGAAATTTTCATACTGACAATCTGAATTTTTCTAAGAAGGATCAGGTTCAAAATAATTCCTTTTTACACGAGGAGACACATGGAGCTCATGCCAGAATCCCCGGTTACTCAGAGTACTAAACCTTGTCATCTCATTTGAACAGAGATACTTTAGTAAACACTTTTTAAAAATGAACCACATCATGTCTCAGGTGACATGTGTCCAGTTTACTCAGTGAGACTTAGCATTGCTCTGCCTTTCATTTCAGCCATCTTTTATATGTGGAGGCAGGTAGCTTTTTCCTCAACTGTCTCTTATCATCCATGCAGCAAGTTGAATTACTTTAGAGTGTTGAAATAAAATTCCTATATCCTTATGAATAACACTCAATTTCACATTAAAGTGCATGAAGTGTACGAATTTGATTTAACATGTATGGAGAAAATTTAACTTAAAACAGGATAGTGTAGCTCCCCCTATGTAAATGCAATAAGCATGAAATGCTCCCCCTGGGAGTTTGACATGAAGCACACTTGTTAAGACTCAGATGCAACATTATTTAACAATGGAGTATTCGGTCTTAGAAGTTTCAAAGGAAGGGGTTGAATAGTATATAATAACATGCAAGCATACAATGGAGATATGCATATGCAATGCAAAATGAAAAGGTATGCAATTTCAATGTTTGAAATGTTGGCTTCACAGATATGATGACCAATGATGGAAGTATTCTTTTTGGCATTTATGTAACATGAAATGTTCAAAATGATGTATTTCAAAATATGCACTATATGCATGCTAGAAATGCCAACTATGCAACAAGACACACGATGAGCTTCATCTTCCAAAAGTACTATGTGAATGATATGTAGAGAGTGATTTGCAACTATGCAATGTGATGCACGATTCCAGATTTCACATGACACTCTATATGCACCTAATGCAACTAATGCATGACACGCATTACCAAATGCTAAAATGTGAGGACACCACTTTATTCTGAAAAGAGAATTCAGAAAATTTATTCAGAGCATCAAAACCATCACATGTGAACTTTTCTTGAAAACAGTTGTGCTTTTAACCAAAAATATGAGTGGCAAATTGGTAAAGACCATGGAACATTGATCAACTTCAGTCCTCAAAAAGTTCAGCCACAGAACAACATCATCATGCTGAGAGAATGAAAAACATCAATCTCAAAATTTTCAGCATGTAAAACTCCCCCATAATCAATGCATGATTTCAGAAAATTCATTTAAGTTGGATGCCATGTGCATAGATGATTCATGGTACCGGGCGGAGGAATGTTCTCACGCATGGTTATAGCTTTCAGACAGGCTTGACCAGCCCTTCCACATGTCACCATTTTATATACCATGTAATCATTGAATTGATGATCAGAAAAATACAATGCATTCCCATATGACATCGGGGGTTTAGCAAAAGGTATTCAATGGCTACACTCTCATATATACTGCTCAGATGTTTCAATACTATTCAGCCAAACATTCATTTTTCACATGGTCAAGAGCAACCAAAGAGTATTCAAGATTTCAAAATCACTGTCTGTCAAGAGATAGCACTAGCATCAAGACCATAGAACTTCAGCCGAACACTTTATTTTCTCACCTTTACCTTTATTGACATCTTCAAATTCTTTACTTTATTTTGCTTGTGTAATCTTCATCAATAGCTCCTTTCTTTCTCTCCTGCAAGAAATAGAATGATATTAGCCAAAAGAAATGGAAGCAGATCAAATCTTGCATTGAAGTCCTCTTGACCCCCTTTCTTTCTCTCCATTATTTCAAGGGTTGATGGCCATTATCAATTAAACCTGCACTATAAAGAGTTTAATTCATGTCAATATTAAGCCAATACATATGAAGAAACTAACTTCAAGGCTTTTCATCACATGTGACTCTCTCTCTCTCAACCTGCAAATTAGAGAGTTAAATTCTAGCAACATAAACTTAGAATTCACAACTTGATGTGCACAAACATGAACAACCAACTTACATATTAGTGTCAATTCAAGGACAAGCCCATGTTAACCAAGGCATCACACCAGAACTGGCCTAGTAGACTTAAAGCCTTCCTCTTGGTCACATGACAATCCTGCAACAAAGTTCTCATTTGGTTGTTTTGGGTACCCAAACCTTCTTGGGTCCCGGATGGTTAGTTGCACCTCTAGTGGGTGCCTTCCACTATTTTTGGGCATGCATATCATCAAAATACTTTAAGGAGCAAACATTCATGGTATGCCCAAACTCACCACAATAATGACAACAACCAAGAAACTTCACAGAATTCTCATAAACATGACAATCAAATTTCGGTGATTTGGCATGAATGTTATCACTATAAGTATGGAAATATTTCTTCTTCACAACAGGATGAGCATGAAGTTTTTGTGGGTTTGCAAAAGTATAATTGTTTTTGACTTTGAAAATCTTTCTTTCATTTGCTTGCCAACACTGTGACACACGGTGTCCTAGCTTTCCACATGTAAAACAAGCAACCCTTTTTCTTTTGGAAACAAGTTCATTTTTGCATGCCTTCAAATCATCCGATTTCATAATGAAACAATCATTCATCAAATGACCATGCTTACCACAATAATGACAATTGACATTTGTTGATTTTGGAGCATGGTTTTTGTGACTTTTGTAAGCATGAATCATATTGCTCCTAGGTTGAGCCTGATCCTTGGGATTTGATTTCTCAACACAAGAAGCATTTGACTTATTTGAGGAACATGAAGCATGCACAAAAGATGTTTGAGTCTTTAGCCCAAAAACTTTCTTTTTGGTGGGTTCATACCCAAGACCTTCTCTTTGAAAGTTTACCTTGGTCCCCAAAATTTTGTTCAGATTCTCTTCCCCATTCACAAATTTAGACAAAGAAGCATTCAGATCAAGAATTTCCTTTTCAAGTGATGAAATATGCAATTCATAGGAAATGATCTCATTATCACAGGAAATGATTTTTCCATTCAATTGGGCATTGATGGTTTTGTAGCTCTCCATCATTTGTTCTAGCACATGTATCTTTTCAGAATCATCAACAACCAAACTTTTTCCTTTTTCAAAAGCAAGTAATTTTTTAGACATGATTGTGTTTAGATGTTTCAGTTTTTCATTTTCAGATTTTAACAAAACATTTTCTTTTTCAAGAAACTTCATGCTGCCTTCAACCGGAGATGTCTGAATCAATATAGCACTGTTTTCCTTTTTAAGTTCTTCATTTTCATTTACAAGTTTATCATTCATAATCAATTCATTGCAAATATCCTGATCAATTGAGTTTGATTCCACTTTGTTTCTTAGATCTTTTTCAGTTTTCTCTAATTGATCGATTTTATTCTTGAGTGCAACATTCTCATTTCTCAAACAAGCAATGGTTTCTTTGTGACATTCAACATCATGCTCTAAAAGTTCATTGAAGTTAACAAGCTCAGAACATTTATCACAAGAACCATTTTCATGGACCAAGTTTTCTGATTTCTTTTTCAATTTTCTGTTTTCTGACTTGACTTTCTTATATTGTTTTGCCAACTCATCATAAGCTTCAACAAGATCGTCAAGAGTAAATTCTTCAGAATCAGAATTTACCTCTTCTGCATTTTTGTCACTTTGTTGATCAGCATCATCGGCCATGAGATATTTTTGCATTTCCTTTTCTTGAGCTTTGATGAACCGGTCCATAAGCTCATTTGCCGTCCTACAAGAAGATACAAACGTGTTAGTATTTACGGAAGCTTTCAATAAGCTCAAAGCGGTAACATTATCATGATGCATCATTTTATCCTTATTAGACCACTTGGTCTCATCTAGAGGTAATATGTGTGGACCATGACAAATCAATTTCCAAAGACTAGGATTAATAGAATTGATCACCATACACAATTTACCTAGCCATTTATTAAAATTCAAACCAGTGAAGATTGACAAATAGTTCATTGATATATGTTCAGTAGAAAAATTCATGATTGTGGAATGCACTGGGATCACTCTGTAGATCGCAAGATCTAGGGACAACAGAGCCTCGCTCTGATACCAATTGTTGGGTCCCGTAGTGCAGGAACACGGATCTAGAGGGGGGGTGAATAGATCCTTGTACTAAAAATTAAGTCCAATTAAAAACACAAACTACCACACAGCGGAATTTACACGATTGATAGGATTGAGAAAATTAATCTAAACAAGTTTAAACTTAAATCACTCAATCTCACCGAGCTCACACAATTACATAACCAGATAGTAGAGAACACACAATCACACAAATCAAACCACAAGACACAGGGATTTTTAAGGTAGTTCGGGACCACGACGGGCTCCCTACGTCCACCCCTCACCAAACCGGTGAGGCTTCACTACACGCTACAAAATATAGCAACACGGGGATGAACCCCAACACACACACGCTGCTTTCGCAGCAAACCACACACATGAGGCCTTGCCTCAACTTGCTGTCACAGCAGCACACACACACATACACCACTGGGGAACACACCCCGAACAAATTCCTCACACGGAGACACAACTCCGTCCACACACACGTAGGGCAATGCCTACACAACCATACGGGAGAGAACTCCCAACCACACACGCGGATTTACTCCACACAAATCGACACACAAATAACCACACACACACTCGGAGACCCCTTTCTCCGAACACCCACACAAAGTATTATCTCAAATGTATATGAATCAACACACATATATGCTATGACCCCCAAATAAAATATATAGATGAAAACTGGAAAGTTGCATCAAGTATAAGGCTCCCCCTTCTTCAGCAGAATCTGATTCTCCTTGCTCGTTGATGGATGATCATGATTTAGACACCATCTTCTTCGTCTCCTTGAGATGCACGTCTTTACCTTCTTCCAATTTCTTCTTCACCTGAAAGAACAGATAGAAATGATAAGCTTCAAATCAAGCCTGCATACATCAGAAAATTGATTAGGCTCATAAACCCCTCTACTCTCATCCTTGTGGTCGCACTCCTCCTTCTTCTTCTGCAAGAGAAAGGAAGGCATTAGTTCATCTTGTTGCTTAGGATGAAAATGCAGTACTAATGAGAGGGCAATCAATAGATGAACAAATGAACATGTATATATATATATATTGCAGCTCTTAGATAATCATTCAAGACCTTGAGCAATCTCAAACAAAAACACAGAAGTGAAAGATCAAGATAACTCCCTCAGATTTTCGATGAAAAGCTTCTGCAGGATGAGGACGTTCTTGAAGAAGGATGATCGATTCTTGCTAAAACAAAGTTGTAACTTGATTTCCTTCGCAGCTTCTAGTTGTATATGATCTTGGGCCTTGATTCAAGGTTCTTCCTCTCAATTTCAGCTTCAGAGCAAGGTGGAAGAGGGCTTGGAAGCTTCAACTCCGAACCTACACACCAAAGAATAGTTTTCAGCCCTCTCCTTAGGGTTTTCACTCCAATAGGATGTTTTATAAGCTTAGAACGGTCAAGGGACAGCTTGGAGACCAGATCCATGAATTAGGGAGAGATATAGGGCATTAGGATGTGATTGGTAGGACTTTCGGAGCAAGAAAACGGCGGTCAAAAAGTGCGGCTCGAGGTCCTACCGGAATGGGTCGACCCTTGGGGTCGACCCTCGGGCAATCAGAAGCCAAACAGAACACTTTTTGTGTTCTGTTTTACAGGGGTCGACCCCAGGGGTCGACCCTCGCGTTCCCAGAACCCAAACAGCTAGTTATGGGTTACATGGGTCGACCCTTGGGGTCGACCCTTCCATGGGTCGACCCCAGGGGTCGACCCTTTCAGGCAGACTTCATAAAATAGGTTCTGTTTTGATTCTGTTTTGAACAGAACCTGAGAGGGTCGACCCCTACTAGATTGGGCCTGAAAAACAACTAAAAACACCATCAATTCAATGGGAAACAATTGATTAAATGTTACCATCATCCCATGAAGATCAACCATGATTTTTCATCCTGAAAGACAAGATAAAACAAGGTGTTAGTTGACAATCAAGATCTTTACATCAAGCATTAACACTATGACCATGTTCACAATAAATTGCTTCGTTGAACCTATTCCAAGAGTGAAAGATGAAACTTACAACATTATTTTACCTGAGTTTCACATTGTCCTTAAATACTTGTTCCTTTGTTGAATCGTTCATGTAAGAATCATGGAGTTCCAATATTGAATTACCATTGCATGATCAACAAATTTGGAATCAAGGTACGCATAACAATGTTGAGTCACATTCCATGTGATCAATCCACAAGCTCAGCAAACCACATATCATTCCCTCCATTCATTTAGCATTACTAAAGTACACATTCATGATATGTGGCTCAATATGAAATGATGCTCAATATGAGAGGCTCAATATGACATGATGCTCAAAATGACATTTATCCAAGTATATTTTTCACAGAGGCTTCTCATTAAATACAAAGCAATCTCACCAAGTGTAGAGACAATGTATATGCAATGTTTGTGCTAACTTCAATGCACGTGTGCATCCACATGATGATAAGCCTTGTAGAATTACAATTCATCCACATGATGATAAGCCTTATAGAATTACAATACATCCACATGATGATATCTCAAAAGAAATAGTTTATGATCATTTCCACAACCAGTTCAAGTGAAGAGCATTCACGCACAAGGCTAAGTAACAAAGGCATTTTGTAATAATCAAAATCACATACACAAACAAAGTTCATACCAGCTTGAATCCTTGGAATTCTATATTGGCTATAACTAAAGTGGATGTCAAAAATACATGATCAATGCCTGCGCATATAGGGCCCGATCTGGTCCTGGGAGGAGCACCCAAAAGTACTAGTGCCCATAGGAGTTGTAATGATCACGGTATGGCATTGTACCGAAGTGCATGACTAGCTTGATAGACATTCCACAAATCTCATACTTGACTTGACTTGACTTGACATGACATGACTTGTGTGACCCGGAAAGGGTATTTATTGTACTTACTTGAAACATGATAGCCAATTCTTGACATGACATGATCACTTGACATGATATATATACGTGCTTGATTATCTTACTATCTTAACATGAGTTCTTGAAAGACTTGATAGTTTACTCACTGTCACTTGATATATATTCTCTATTCTCTTGTTATACATTCTCTATTGTCATTTTACGCGAACATGCATAGCTAAATTGCATTCATCTAACTTGTAATTTACTTAAAGCAAGCTAGATCTTGAGATATAATCACTACTGAGCGTTCGCTCACATTGTGTTTTTCCCTTATTTTTTAGGTAAGTCCGAGGATGAAACTCTTTCGGATGGGGAAAGTCAAGAGTGATGAGATTAGAGCTATTGCAACTATCCAAGCGTTGTCTAGTCTTGACTTTTCTACATTCTTGAGTCAATCATTGTACTTTTTCATTTTATTGAGTCTTAGCACTAAGAGGATTGCAATAGAAGTACTTTGAAGGTTTTGATGAAATAAAGGATTGGGTTATCTTTACTCTTGTGCGCTCTGTCTTTGTGTTGAATACACTAACGCTCTGATTGACATGATCGATATAAACTCGTCACGCATCTCCAGGTTCTTTCCGCGTTAGGGGCGTGACAAGATGGGCTTCATGACTCCTGTCTCCTCCCTGGCGAGCACAACACTCATGGTGCTAGGTGTTACGGATAGGTACATGAGCAGATGTTCCCCCCTTTAGGGTTTGGCGAGGACAAGAGGTGTCGTCAGGTAGCACTTTAATTCTTCGAATGCCTGCTCGCACTCCTGGTCCCAGTCGATCCATCCCTTCTTTTCTGGTGCCAGGTTGGCTTGCTTGATCAGTTGAAAGAAGGGAAGACACCGTTCGACGGCTACGGATAAAAACCGAGCCAGAGAGGCGACGCGCCCCGTGAGGCACTGTACGTCCCTCACCCGTTTCGGTCGCTCCATCTCCAACACCGCTCTGATCTGATCGAGGTTGGCTTCGATTCCTCGGTGGGTGACGAGGAAACCTAAGAATTTTCCTGACCATACCCCGAACGCACATTTAGCAGGGTTGAGTTTCATGTTGTACCTTTTAAGTGTGGCGAAGGTCTCCGCCAAGTCGCACAAGTGTTCGGCTGCTCGGAGGCTTTTCACGAGCATGTCATTGATGTAGACCTCCATGTTGCGACCGATCTGTGAGTCAAACATGTGGTTGACTAGGCGTTGATATGTAGCTCCTGCGTTCTTCAGCCCAAACGGCATGCGGGTGTAGCAGTATAAGCCGTGGTCGATGATGAACGCGGTCTTGTCTTGGTCGGGTTGGTGCATGCGGATCTGATGGTACCCGGAATAGGCGTCAAGGAAGCTCAGCATCTCGTGCCCGTCCGTGGCATCGACCAGCTAGTCGATCTGTGGCATGGGGAAGCTATCTTTAGGCGTGGCTTTGTTGAGGTCGGTGTAATCCACGCACATCCGCCACTTCCCGTTGCTTTTGGGCACCAGGACTACGTTGGCTACCCAATCTGGATACTAGGTAGGTCGGAGTAGCCCTGAGCGCAATTTTTCTCCCACTTGCTCCCTGATGATGGCTTGTCGCTCGGGGTTGCAGCGCCTTTGGCGTTGCTGTATTGGGCGGCAGGTGGGGTCTAACCTTAGTTGGTGCGTGATGACCTCTGGAGGAATTCCGGGGAGCTCGTCCTCGGACCAAGCGAGGAAACTCGCGTACGCTTGCTTATCGTGCTTGGACAGGGCAACGCCTATGTTCAGTGTTCTGCTTGGGTCGTCCCCTACCTGGATGAGGTATAAGTCCTCAGCTGGCGTGCTCGTGCTTGGACCCGGATCTTCGATCCTCGCCTTCTTATCTGGAGGCACCTCTTCGGGACGTCGATCGCTGGTGGAGATAAGGTAGCATCTTCTAGACTCCCGTTGATCACCTCGGACTTCCCCTTCCCCATGGGGGGTGGGGAACTTAAGCTTCTGATGGTAGGAGGAAGGGACACCTCGAAGCGTGCCGAGGATCCCTTGGCCGATGATGGCATTGTACCCTATCATTGCACAAATCACAGTAAAGTCGGCGAGGAAGGTTACCTCTTTTGGTGACGTCCCGAACGTGATCGGGAGTGAGATGCGCCCTTCCGAGCGGACAGTCGCGCCGGAGAATCCGTACAGCGGCGTGTGCAATGGCCCGAGTAGTGGCATATCCACACCCATGAGTACAAGATAGTCGTACGTAATAACATCGGGTCCACTTCCATTATCCACCAAGATGCATCGTATAGTACATTGGTTGATGGTGGCGGAAACCACCAAAGCATCAAAATGGGGCGTCGTGACGCCTTCCAGGTCATCCTCGGAGAAGACTATGGGGTCTCCTGGATGACCAGAGAGGGAAAGTTCCCTTGGGGTGTCGTCGCCTTGGTCCGCCGTGTTGATGGCCTGCGCGTACCGGCATCTTCTGCTCGCGCTATCTCCCCCGGCAGCAGGCCCTCCAGAGATCATCATGATCTCCTTTCCGTTGGGTCGGTTGTCGATCGGAGGAGGTGTCTTCTGTCGTCTCTCGGTGGCCTTGGCGAGGAACTTGTCGAGGAGCCCCCTGCAGATGAGGTCCTAGATGGCATCCTTCAAATTGATGCAGTCGGCGGTGTCGTGACCGTGGTCTCGGTGGAAGTGATAGTACTTCTTTTTGTTCCGCGAGTTCGGATCTGACTTCATCCACGAGGGCCACTTGAGGAAAGGCTCCTCGCGGATCTCCATCAGGATCTGGTCGGGTGGGGTCGTTAGGGGTGTATAATGGCAGTAGCCACCCCTTTCCTTCTCGGAGCGGTCGCGGTGGTCCCCATCGCGTCGCTCCCGCTTGCTCCAACGCTCTCATGGTGGGTCGACGGCTCTCTTGCGATCGGGCTCTCTTGCGGTCGGGCCGCGGTGTTCTCATCGTAGTGCGCATGCTTCTGGGCCAGCGCGAGGAGGTCTGGAAGGGTTGTCGGGGCTTCGACTCTGAGCGCTCGTCGGAGGATGTGGTCCCGCATCCCCTGGGTGAGTGTCGTGGTAGCGATGCCGACGTCGAGATGGGGGATTCGGAGTGCCTCCGCGCGGAAGCAGTAGACAAAGTCCCATAGCGCTTCCTCCTTCCCCTGCCTCACATGTCAATAAGTGAAGGCGGAACATCAAAAACCCGCCGGAAAGCTACATCCGCTAGATATTCTCAAGTGGAAGTGGGAAGATATTGGCATGGACTTTATCATGGGTTTGCCCAAGTCTAGGGGCGGATATGATGGAATTTGGGTAATTATTGACCGGCTACCTAAATCGGCCCATCTCTTACCCATCAAAAGCCGATGGTCAGTCGACGTACTTGTTGTCCTATATATTAAGGAGATGGTTAGATTGCATGGAGTTCCCGTCTCGATCGTAGCCGACCGAGACCCGCGCTTCATCTCTCATTTTTGGAAGAGCCTACAACACTCTCTCAGGATGAAACTCAACTACAGCATTGCTTTCCATCCCCAGACAGATGGACAGACCGAAAGGACAAATCAAGTTGTGGAAGATATGTTGAGAGCATGCATTATAGACTTCGACGAAACTTGGCATGACCACTTACCACTAGCCGAATTTGCATATAACAACAGCTATCAAGCTAGTATACAAATGGCACCTTTTGAGGCACTGTATGGCAGGAGTTGCCGATCTCCTATATGCTGGGATGAAGTTGGTGAAAAATAAATTCTAGGCCCAGACATGGTAAGAGATTCCAACGAGAAGATACACCTCATTAGAGAAAGGTTAAAGATAGCACAGTCCAGGCAGAAATCTTATGCTGATAATAGAAGGCGAGATCTGAAATTTCAAGTCGGAGATCATGTTTTTCTCAAGGTATCTCCCGGCCGAGGCATTAGAAGATTCGGTGTTAAGGGCAAACTAACACCAAGGTTTATTGGTCCATTCAAAATGCTGGAAAGAGTAGGCGAGGTGGCTTATCGCATCGCCCTACCTCCGCAACTATCAGAAGTGCACAACGTATTCAATGTTTCTATGCTGAAGAAATACGTGCACGATCCTTTCCATGTCATTGACCACAATGATTTAGTGGTACAGAAGGACCTTACCTACGAGCAGAAGCCAATGAAGATCCTCGACCGAGAAGTTTGAGTTCTAAGGAACAAGACGATCCCTATGGTGAAAATCCAATGGAATCGATGCTTAGAACAAGAAGCCACATGGGAAACTGAAGAGTCTATGAAAAGAAGATTTCCAGAGTTGTTCTAGTTGTAAGTACTTCGCACCTTTCCTATTTTTACATAATACAGTTGAATTTGGGGACCAAATTCTTTTAAGTGGGGGAGGGTGTAGCACCCCCAATACAGCAATAGAGAAATCAAACTTCTTTCTAAAGAATCCTACCTAAAGGCCTTACATAAAGAACCCAACCTCATGAGGACTATAATATAAATATACAAGCCAACATCACTTTATGCCATAAAGAATCATGAAGGCCTTATGTAAAAGAACCAAACCTTATGAGGACTAGTATATAAATGCACAACCCACCACTTTATGCATAGTATGTAATGAACTTTTCCTAAAGAATCTTATATGAAAGGCCTTGTATAAAGAACTAAACCATAGGAGGACTAGTATATAAATGTACAAGACAACTTTAACACATGGGTAGTACGTGGGTTTCCATCGTGTCCACCACCAAGAGAATGGGCGTCCCTTACCAGGGCGCCATTCAACAAATTGAAGACTACATGAAGAGGCGCCATTTCCCTTGGGGCCACCAGTCCACTATAATATTAATAAATATATATACACCATGAAGGCCAACACGTGAAAGTGGCAGAATTGTCTAAAATTAACGTCCTCTTGCAAGGGCGTCATTCTCATAAATAATGCCACCCAAACGAATGGACGCCCTCATGCAGAGGCGTCATTTACATGAATAGTACCACCTAGATAAATGGACGACTGATGGGAATCGACGCCGAGCATTGACATTTTTATTTTGCATTTGTGTCCTTTAGTTTATTTTTATATCCTTGGGAAAGTATATGTGCAATTGTAAGGCTTTATAAGCCAATGCGTCATTCCCTTGGATTCTTTGGGTTTTTGTGCAAAAGTGTAGTAGGTCCAGCAAGGGGCCCCCCAGCCCTTTCCCATTGGCCCAACTAAGCCATGTGGGGCTGGTCAACCATCCTAGGTGGCTTCTAGAAGGGTTAAATGTCAAATTGACACATGGGAGACAAGTGGACCAAAAAGTCCAATTTGGATGCCACCTTGGTCAAGGGGGCGCCCCCTCCCATATATTGTTAATTAATGTGGTTCCAAACCACATGGGTTAATTAGTTTTGACCTTCCTAGTTTGCCCTCCCTAACCCTAGATCTGAGGTCATTTAGAGTCTTTTTACATTTATTATAAGTAGCTTGTATTTCACAATTTTAGTAGAATTAATGAATGAAATTGTGTGAAAATTCTTGGAGCTTCCAAGGAAGGGTGCGCCCCTCCCCTCTCTCTCCCTGGTTCATCTTCTTCCTCCAGCCCTCCAGGGTGTTAAGCCCATTCTCCTTAGCCCCTCTGAGTTCACCTCTGCTGCCGCCGCCACTGTTCGTGCCGCCATCGCGCCGCCACCGCCGCTACATCGGAGTTCTGTCTCCATCAGGACAGAACCTCACCTCCAGATTTTTATCTCTAGTTCTTATTGTCTGATCGAACCCTAATTTTAAGGGATTGTTCTGTCTATCTCCCTTAACCTCCCGTTCAAATTTCGTGTCATTTGGAAGTCATTAGGTATTTTTCCCATATTTTTGTTTGTCCTCTCAGTAATCTGCCCTTTTGCATATCTACGGGACAGAGTCACCTTGTCACATTTTCCCCACCCCCTTAAAAATTTTCAAAAAATCCCAAAACATTACTCAGTGTTCCACACATATATCCCCTTCCACCATAATTTTCGTGGAGTCTAGAAAAATCATTTTCCTTTTGGTCAAAGGTCAGTTTCAGGCAGATCCCTTGCTGCCCTGTGTGTCTGTCAGTCCGAGTTAGAAAAAGAAATAGTCATACAGTCATTTTCATTTTCATTTTCAATCCGTCCACTGGATGGAGCTGTCAAAATTATATGTTGTAGATCTATGAGTGATCTTTCCAACGGTACCAGCCACGCCTCAATTGGCCTCCAGATCTGAGTGTCGTAATTCATGTCACCGAGGCCTGCAGATCTGCTCCCTGTGCAGGTCTGAAATTGAAGTCCAGAAGATATTCAGAAATAAATATCACAAATTAACTTCAGGAGCCGCCCCTTCAGGGAGTCGTTCAAGGACGCCATGCCATCGTCCCAGCCAAGCGGCGCCTCCGGAAGATCTCAGGAAGGCGACGTTCCTTTGGAAACCGTTGCTTGCTGTCCAGTGAGTCAGCAACCGAGTTGGCGCAGCACCGAGTTGGAATAGTGCCGAGTCGGACCAGCAGGCCGAGTTCGTGCCGTACGCACCTCCAGATTGCTGCCCGTCAACCCAGGGTCGGTCCTCCCGGGCCCCACTTGTAGCCCTTTACCTTCCTACGTGGTGTGGGTAATAGATTTCACTGTTGTAATTAACTTTTACCATTGTTACCGGGAGTTACCGTACTTGGCTGGGAACGTCTTCCCCACGCCCGGAGCGTGGAGGTACACTCGCCACCCTCCTCGTAGGCATTGCTTTACTCGTATATTTTTATATATGTCGTTGCATGAGTGATAGATTATCTAGCTTGTTATCATTTTATCACCGCTGCGAGAGCGAGAGTGAGTGACTGTCCCGTGACTCGACCCGAGTTAACGCGGAAAGGATGATACCCGAGACTCACTGCCAGTTTCTCAACCACGCACGGTCCAACGTTTCCCTCGCTTAGGAATGATTGCGAGCTAGAGTCCCAGGTCGCGTGTCCGTCCCGCATCAACGACTCCTTACAAGACGTCATTTAATCTATGCTTCTAGAAGGTTGAGGCACGAACAACCTCATTTAGATGGTAAAGCACATCTTGTTCCTCAACCGGACCCGCAAGGCAATAAACCCATGCCTTGCGATCTCCTACAACTAATTCCCTCCGTAGCACTGGCAGAGGCTACTGCCATCATCAGTGCTGCTTGCAGAAGGGAATATTTCCCTTCGTTTCCTCAAAAAATGTGAAGTCTACGACCTGCTGCTGGAGCTTTACGGCGGCGGAGAACGTGTGGCTTCACCCTTGGATTTCTATTCTGTCATCTGTACCTCGTAATCACGCCAAAAAGGTACGTGTTCTCAAGTCCTTGCCCAACTAGTAGCTAAATAGGTTAACGTGACATGCATGCTTAGAGTTAGAATAACTCATCTTCCATGCTATATTACCTGGCTTTATCATGATCAGAAATGACCACGTATATACCATGTTACACAGATTTTTAATAGCCTGTTACACCTGATATATATATATAGTTGTACACAATCTGTTACACTGATTTTCATGAGTTTCAGACATATCTTATTACACTAGTTTTACAGTCTTAATAACCATGTTTTAAACCTTAGTATATAACCTCTATTACACATGATACTTACCTATTTTAAAAACCTAAAAATCCCAGCCCTCAAGTGAATAGCGCCCCTGACCAGGGTGCCAATTCCCCCGCCCCCAGCCAGGGCGCCAATTAAATGGAGACACTGTGAAGTGTCGTCATTTCCATTTCCATAATTTCCAGTAATTAGAAATTTAACGCATTCAAAAATCCATAACTATTGAACTAAACCATGAAAATTTTACATGAATATAGTTCTGTGATCCTGATATTTTTCTCTACCTGTCCATGTCCTCGATTTCTGATTCGGAGAAACTTTGGAAAAATGAATAGTAACTTGTATCACAGAATGTACCATTCTGATACGAAGCATAACCCACTTGAAAAAAATAACTCAATTGGTGACCCTCCGCAGTGTCATCAATTAGTTGAGCCCTGTATATCAATTAGTGACACCCCGAGGAGTCTTTAATTAAATGAAGACCACTCAGAAGGGCACCAATTGCATTTTTGAGAAATTAAAAACACAGCATTAGAAAAATTCATATCCGTAAAACCAAAACCCAATAATTATACATGAACATGTTTATGAACTCCCGAGAATTTTCACTGCCCGTTCATGTCCTTACTTCCTGTTTTCGAGAAATTTTTTGGAAATGAATAGTGTTTTGAGTCACAAAACGTACCTGACTGGTAAAAATCACCAATGAAATTGGCGTCCCAAGCCAGGACGCCAATTCATTGAATAGAGGCAGCCAGGTCATCGCTAATTAATTGAAGACTATCTGCAAGGGCGCCAATTCCTTTATATATATATATTTTTGACAAATCACCCCATGTAATTGGCGCCCCAAGCCAGCGCGCCAATTACTTGAATAGCGGCAGCCAGGTCGTCTTCAATTAAATGAAGACTCCCTATGCAGGCGCCAATTCCATGTATATATATATATATATATTGAAAATTGAAAAATTTGAAAGACATGCCATACCCTAGGCGCCATTTTACTAAAAAGGGAGTCCTCCCCCAGGCGCCAATTGCCTGAAAGGATGGTCATCCCCCAGGCGCCAATTCAGTGAAAGAACTGCAGTACCCTAGGCGCCAATTCAGTGATTACAGCTTCTGATTTTGATCTGTCTCGTGATTTGTACAGATACAACCCTAATCCATTTTCCTGCATATTATGAGTTCTTGAACTCCAATTCCATGAAAATCTATTATGTGTATATCCTACATGGTTAAACCTTGAACCTCTTAAACTACCATTTGGGAGTGTTGGAGCTAAGTGCCATGCGGGGCAAAGTGCTACGTTGTGGGAGCCACCTCTTGAGGCTGTACGGCGCAAAGTGCTACACGACGCTCTTGAGCATGTAGGGGCCACCTCTAGAGTCCTCCATAACCAAATGACTAGTTAATCTTTGTCAGTAATACTACGTTTCTTAAATTCTTGAAATTCCATATTGGCTATAAATGAGAGTGGATGTCAAAGGTAATACATGAAATGATGTGCATATAGGGACCGATCTGGTCCTGGGAGGAGCGCCCGAAAGTACTTGTGTCCATGGGAGTTTATTAACCATGGTGTTTAGCATTGCACCGGAGTACTTGCTTGACTTGAGACACTCCACCCTTACTCTCTTTACTTGACTTGACTTGCGTGGCCCGGAACGGGCAATACTTGACTTGTGGCCCGAGAAAGGGCAAATTACTTGCTTGATTGAAATAGCCAATTCTATTGACAAGTACTTGATATTACTTGCTTGAACGCAACTTTACTTGCTCGCACATGAAACTTTTACTTGTATATGAGTTCTTACTTGTACATGAATTCATGCTTACCCGAGAAGTGGCATCTACATCTATAAGTTCTTGATATACTGCTTGAAAATCATGCAATACCTTCTTTATACAATTCTTGATCTCTTACTGTTCATCATGCATAGATTTACCTGTATACCTGATTTTCTTACGTGTACATCATGCATAGCCATACTGGTAATACATGTAAACTGTAAATCACTTAAAGATTGCTCGAACTTGAGATGTGATTCCTACTGAGCGATTCGCTCATCTAGTTGCTTCCTAACATTTTCAGGTGATTCGGATAGCGACAAGAATGGGATTAAGACCGAGTGAAGAGTGCTAGAACGCCACTCGCCTATCATTAGCTAGTCGCGTCTTTTGAATTTATTGAGTCCTACCTTGTTTTTCCAGTATGTCAGTTTAGTGGTCTAAATCGTGTTAAGGCATGTAGCCTAGTGTTGGACTTTAAATTTGAATTGTCATGGACTATCTTTATTTTTGCTTGTTAATCAAATAATTATCACTTTGGACTATTGGGGTTATTAAATATTATTAGTCTTTTGCGCACTCCGTAATTATGTATGTCAAAAAATTTATCGCTCTAATGACACGATCTATATAGACGTGTCACGCATCCGAGTATCTTCCGCCCTCGGGACGTGACAGCCGCCAACGTGGGGGAGAGGTTACCCTCACCGACCCCGAGCGGGGATGTTGCAGGCACGGCGGGAGCCACACCAGGTGAGAGTTAGGACCTTTCTCAGATTTTTCACCTTGTCTTGTCACAGGGAAGTCCCGGATGTTGTTGACTGTTTGATGGGATTGTGCAGGTCCTTCCAGTGTGCTGGCTGAGATGGGCCACTCTTCTCTGGAGCTGGGGATCGAGTGGCCTATGTCTGTTTCACCACCAGAGCCGCTGTTGGATGCCAGCGTGGGTGCGGCCTTGCTCCAGCGAGCCTGAGGGTACCTAGGAGGTGACCCCCTGCCTTCTTCGGAGGAGCTTCGGCAGTGGCTGAGGGACTGCACCCAGGGCTACCATGGCCTTGGCTTCCCGCGCGAGCTCTGGGTGTCTAGCTTAGCCAGCATCTGGGTGGAGTACCTGCGGCTCTTGGAGGCTCAAGAGCAGAGGGCTCGGCGGCTAGCGGCCGTTTGAGAGGTGCAAGATCAGCGGGCTCGGCTCGCGTTGGCGACTGCCGAGCAGAGGAGGCACGCTGATGCGGCCGTGTCACTTGCTAGGAACCGCGCTATGCATCTGAGCGAGGCGGAGAGCAGGGCTAAGGCCTTGCAGAAGGCCTTGGAGGAGCAGCGGCAAGTCGTAGAGCTTGCTAGGGTTGAGTGGTGGATCGCCGAAGTCGAGGCCGAGGCTAGTGTTCAGCTTGCGTCGACCTTAGAGGCGGAGCTCGCAGCTGCGGAGTCTCGCCTGACAGCACTAGAGAGGGGCGAGCTTGGGATATGATTGTATCAGCTCTCTTTCTCCTTTCTTTTTTTTGTTATATGGGATATATGTCTTTTGTTACCCCAAAGGCATGTCTTGGGCTCCCTTTTATAGAGTATCAATGACAAACTCCGGATTTTTGTGTTGTTGTTTGTTGAGTTGTTCTTCTTCCCAGTCTATGGGATAGGGTTGGGTACAAGGGATGGCGACCACTTACTGTCGGTCGTGCTTGATTGTTTTAACATGTACCGGTGTACGGGGCAGGGGACTGGGTTTACCCGACTTCCGAACATTGGAATAAAAGACTGGGTAAGGGGAACTGTGTAACTGGATTTCGAATACTGGGAACTGAGTGCTGGTTACTGGGAAGTAGGGGAAAAGCCCTAGTGCAGGGTTGGCGTAGGCCTGTCAGGACGTGGCGGCCTATTGGGTTAGAGTCGGGAACTGACTCTGGGATGCGTTGGTTGTGGGTTGACGCTTGGGTATTGGGTGTTTGTATGTCGTTAGCCGATAATGTAGCTCTTCTCGGCTTGAGAAACTGGGGCTGGGTTGGCCGAATGGCCTCAGGAGGTATCACAGCCGAAGGTCTGGTTTGGGGGCTGGGACTGGTTGGCCGACCTGTGAAGGGATTGTGGCTGAAACTGGAGCTGGGAGCTGGCGGCTGGCCTGTGATGGCGTTGTAGCCGGGAACTGGAGTTGGAAACTGGCGGCAGGCCTGTGAAGGCGTTGTAGCTGGAAACTGGAGTTGGAAGCTGGAAACTGGAGTTGGAAGGCGTTGAAGCCGAAGATTGGAGTTGGAAGCTGGCGGCTAGCCTGTGAAGGTGTTGTAGCTGGAAACTGGAGTTGGAAGCTGGCAGCTGGCCTGTGAAGGCGTTGTAGTCGAAGACTGGAGTTGGAAGCTGGCGGCTGGCCTGTGAAGGCGTTGTAGCCGAAGATTAGAGTTGGAAGCTGGCGGCTAGCCTGTGAAGGCGTCATAGCCAGAAGCTGGAGTTGGAAGCTGGCAGCTAGCCTGTGACGGTGTTGTAGCCGAAAACTGGAGTTGGAAGCTGGCGGCTAGCATGTGAAGGCATTGTAGCCGAAGACTGGAGTTGGAAGTTGGCGGCTGGCCTGTGAAGGCGTTATAGCCGAAGACTAGAGTTGGAAGCTGGCGGCTAGCCTGTGAAGGCGTTATAGCCGAAGACTAGAGTTGGAAGCTGGCGGCTAGCCTGTGAAGGCGTCATAGCCGGAAGCTAGAAGTGGAGACTGGAGCTGGCCGGCTGGCCTGTGAAGGCGTTGTAGCCGGAATGTGGAATTGAAGACTGGGACTGGACGGCTGGCCTGTAAAGGCGTTGTAGCCGAAATACTGGAGCTGGAACTGGAGCTGAGGGCTGGAACTGGCCGGCTGGCCTATAAAGGCGTTGTAGCCGGAATACTAGGCTGGTCGGCTAACCGTTGAGGTGTGTAGCCGAGTGTTGGAGTTGGAGGTTGGAATTGAAGCTGGCTGGCTAGCGACTGATGCATAGCGATCGGAGGGCTGGAACTGGTCGGCTGACCGTTGAGGTGTGTAGCCGAGATTGGAGCTGGAATTGGCGATGACCGACCCTCGGGGGTGTAGTGGCCACCATTGTCGTGGAGTGATGTGAAGGTCACCGTCAGCGAGGTGTCGCGGTTGACGGCTTTCATTAGTGAAGAGTAAAGAGGGAGAGAGAATATATATATATATATATATATATATTCTCTTTACCAGCCCTACCGCCCTTGCGAGTTTTCGCCAGAGCTGGCCCCCTTTTACTTTTTCCAGTGCACCCTTGCGGATTTTCACACCGAGGGGTTACCCGATTTTGCCTGAGAAGCCCTTTCGGGTTTTCACCTCAGCTGAGTTGGTGGCAATTTTTGCACCCAGTCGGCTCCCTGTAATGGATTCGACCAGGCCCGCCGGGGTATCTCCATTTTTAACCCCATTATATATATATTTATTTATTTTTGAGACTGTCGTCCATTGCGTGTTGCCGTCAGGGGACGTAACCTGAAACTGGAAGGTGTGGGTGGTCGGATATTGTTCCGCCATTAATAAGGGCTTTTATAAATTCTCGTGCCATGGTGGCGGAGGGCCACTTTGTCATGGCAAGATATGACTGGAGTTATGGCTGGTGGATCAGGGATTGTAGGGGAGAACTGGGATTATAATGAAACTTGAAGGCTCTGGATTTGCAGGGGATGTAGGATGTAGTGGCATAGAATGGCAGGTGTCTAGGGATGTGCCTGGACATAAGTCTACTGGAATGGTGACTGGGAGCTTGACTGTCACAGAGACCGGTTGACCTGTGTTGTCAAAGCAAGGGCCTAAGGTTGGCCAAACTGAGTGGGTGTGGTGCAAGGCCAACTGGAAATTATAGGGTTCGTGCTCTAGCAATGCAAGTTGATTGAAGACTGGCTCTGGGTGAGGCTAACAGCTCACCAAGGAGTGGGTGGAAGGCCATTCTGACTGGTGGGGAGAGGAAGTTTTTCTCGTTATCGGCTCTATCGCCCTTTCGGGTTTTCGCTAGAGCCGACCCCCTTTAGTTTTTTCCGACGCGCCCTTGAGGGTTTTCACGTCGAGGGGTTTCCCAATTTTTGCCTATGCCGATAGGAGTGTTGCCGATGCTCGAGATGACACTCTTGCACCGAAAAGCGATGCCGTCGGAAGTGCTGAGGTGTCGACGCCCCTGGGTCAAGGACCCGCAGTAGGTGCCGGCGTAGTCCGGGCTCGGGTCAGAAGGCCCGAGAAGGGTGCTGAGGAACCTTGCCCCCTGGGTAGAAGACCCGTAGGGAGAGCCGGTTCAACTGAAGCTCGGAACCGGGGTCCCGAGTGTAATATCGGAGAGCCGCGAACTCGGGGCTGGGAGCCCGTATCGAGGGTAGGCTTTGCCGGGGCTCGGGCCTGCGGGCCCGAGGAGGGTACTGAGGAGCCGTGGACCCGGGGCTGGAAGCCCGCGTTGGGTGTCGGCTTTGCTGGGGCTCGGGGTTGGAAACCCGAGGAAGGTGCTGAGAGGCCGTGGACCTGGGGCTGGGAGCCCGTATTGGGTGCCGACTTTGCTGCGGCTCGGGGTTGGAAACCCGAGGAAGGTGCTAAGAAGCCGTGGACCCGGGGATGGGTGCCCGTGTTGGGTGCCGGCTTTGTTGGGGCTCGGGGTTGGAGACCCGAGGGAGATGCTGCTGTAGTGACCAAAGTCCGGGGCACGGGGCCCGTTCGGGAGATCGGACGAGGCTGGCCTCAGGAGCTAACGCTTACCTGAGCCGGTGTTGATCTGGGGACCCTGCAGGGGCCAGTGGTGGCGGTCCGGTGCATGGTGCTCAGGCGGGACACCGGTGTTGGAAGTGTGCATGGCGCATTGGCCACGGGAGCCGACGGAGAAACTAGGGTCGGCTGAGGAGCAGCCACAGGGATCATGCCCAAGAAGTAGGGCGATCCGATGACAGGGGCGAAGCTGTCGAAAGCGATCGGCGTCGCTAAGTAGCCCACCCATGCGTGGGTGGCGATGACATTGGGACCGTAGGTGACGGCCGCCATGGTTGCTGGAGAGCTGGGTGCTGCGGAGGCGACAGTTGCTGACAGTCACCGAGCGCGGTCCGACGGTCAGAACGCGAACCGGAAGCTGCTAGAGAATGCGCGCGCGAGTACCCTCCTTTGCCTCTCCTGCAAGGACAGGGAAAGGGCACCAGGGCTTCAGGGCTGGCACAGACTTTCTTCAGCAAAAGAAGGAAGGCGGTAGACGTCCCACCGAGCGTGCCATCCTCTCTGTTGCGCGGGTTTTTATGCCGAATGACCGGGGTGAAGGAAGGGATACAGCAGGTAAGGAAGACACGGGAGTTTGATATATCTCGGGTATCCTCCTTACGGTTGCATGCCTCTCACGGCAGTATCGGGCACTCTCCTTTTACGAAAAGTTGAAAAGGGTCGAATGGCATGGGAATGTAAGAGTACGGGTTAACCGGACAGGGTGCGGGCGTGCCAGTCGATTTCTCGACAATCACCCATGGAACCAAGGGTTGACTGGGGAAGCGTCACCAGGACGCGACACGTGGGCTCGGGCGATCGGGTGACACGTGGAGAGAAGGGGTTCCATGGGTGCGAGTGTGTAGGTGATTGTGGGAATCGTGTACTGGACGTCTTTCCCCATCGGCCGCAAGCAACAGGTGTTTATTTACATGGGATTGAATCCGAACACCTTCGTTCTGAGCTGAAGAAAAGTCTGTATATATAAGCCATGGGGAGAGGGCCGGGAGCATTCCGCAGCTGTGGGTGCACTTTCGACTAAGGGGTGTTTACTGGGGTTAGGATGTTAGGCACGGATGCCGAGTGGTGTAAGTAGAAAGCTGGCGGCCCGAACAGGGATGCGAGAGCATTCGTCCAATTGGCGGTGTAATTTTTGAGATATACATGTCTTTACAGGTAGGCCACAGTGGCCAGGGTACAACTGGTGCACGCCACGGGACAATTTCGATGTGATGATCGGTCCCCGGGTCAATGCGTGACAGATGAACACATGTGTGTTTTACAGAGGGCCCCTCCCATGGCGTGGGCCATGGTTGCGATGCCGAACGGGGGGCTTATGACTGGACGACTGGAGGGATGCATCGATCTGGTGTCTGGGTGAGGGACGATCACGGCTCGAGTAGAGCGGTCGAAGATGACCTTGTGACTGCGGGGGAGCGTGACGTCATGATACGTGCGTGGTTGCAACCGACGGGTACACGAGGGGGAATCCCAGCATGAGGGGACGTTCGCCTTTGTCATAACGTCTCACACATGGTGGGTGTTGACTTGTGTGTTATGGCTAAATACGGCGTGAGGGGAGTGCAAACGACATACCCCCGACGTACTAAGCCGACGAACAAGTCACCCACACATAATTCTCCTTAGCTCGTTGCCTGGAGCCGCTTGAAGGCCGGATGTCTTCTTGTCTTGGATATCCCATGTCCTCACCCCTTGAGATTCTAAGGGGTTTTTATAGAGAAGTTGAAGGGTTATGATGGGTTTAGGAGGACTAGGTTGATAGGCTCAAGCTAGCCCGCGTAAACCCGATTGAATAGTATGGGTTTAGGAGGACTAGGTTGATAGGTTCAAGCTAGCCCGCGTAAACCCAATGGAATAGTGCACTGAGTAGGGGAGAAATGGTTTACGCGGACCAGCTCATAGGGTTGAGTTGGGCCGCCTAAACCCCTCCCCTGGGTGGGTTTTAGGCGGACCAGCCCAATGGGCTGGTCTGGTCCACGTAAACCCCTCTACAGAGGGTGTTTTTGTTTTTAGTAAAAATGGGCTGGGAAGGGTTTAGGCAGACCAGCCTCAGGGGGTGAGGCTGGTCCGCCTAAACCCCCTCCCCCAGGGGGTTTAGGCGGACCACCTGGGGGGTCCAGGCTAGTCCGCCTAAACCCCACCCCAGGGGGGTTTAGGTGGGCTGGTTTGGGCTTTTTTAATTTTAAACAATCAAATTTTTTTATTGAAGGGAAGGGGTTTACACGGATCAGCCCAGGGGGCTGGGCTGGTCCGCGTAAACCCCCCCCCAGGGGGTTTAGGTGGACTGGGTTGTGGGTGAGAGAGGGGGGCGGTCCCCACTATTAAATTTGGTTTTTTGGTCTACTTCTCTCAAAATTAACTAAGAAGAAAAGGACAACTTGGCTGGGAGGATACGTGGAGGCTTGCGGAGGCTTGTGTGAGCATTGACTCGAGGAATCTTCGTGCCATTGTGCCATTGCTTTGCCGCGTCCACGTGTTGACTTCACGAACTGGTACGACACACGAACAGCGTCATAGGACCGCAAACTGGACGAACTGAGGCTGAGCGGGGTCGTGGGACCATCGGACTGGAGAGAGGGCGCGACCCCCGGGGAGTCCGCCCTCCCTGGGGGCGTGCGGCCGCGCCCCGGGGTGAACTGGCCCCGGGGCCGGTCGTGACCCCAAGGGATGGCCCCCGGGGTCACCTTGTGTCTTCTGCAAGTGTCCTTTGAAGGACGTTAAGCTCCGAGAAACTGGGATGGGCCCGTGGGGGCCGTTGTTCTTCGAGTTGTCGTAGTCGCTCGCAAGGTGTTCAGGTAAATGCCCGACACACCCCGGATTGCCGAACGGCTTGGGTAGCTGGCCGAGGGGCCCCAAGGTGGGCCTTGGGTTGAAGAAGGGAGCTTGTGGGAGCTTAGGAGAGGCATCTGAGGGACTTGAGTCATGCCTCGAGCTACGTGCCACGTTGAACGGCGGGTTGGCAGGGTAGCCTAGGGTTGGCCCGAGTGCTAAAGTTAATTGGCTTTTTGCCACGTGAGTGTCGGGGTTGACCCTGACTTGTCGGGGGGTCGTTGTAGGACCCAATTGATGTGCTGGAACCACGAGGCAGCCCATGGTTTGGTGTAGACGGCTGGAATACACACGCCCACAAGGTGTCCGATAGAATGCCGAACACACCCGTGCGAGCCGTATATGCGCGCAGTAGGCCTTCAAAGCCTGTGGTCGACTTGGTTAGGTCTCCCTTTGACCTTGGAGGGTTGCTAGAAGTGTCTCAGGGTGAGCCCTCGGCCCTTTTTGTAACGACCCGAGAATCCGATTACCGGGAAGGCCCGATAACCCGAGACTCGCACCGCCATCCACGAGCCCGAAGACTCGGAAGGGTTAAAAGGATGGTGTGGAGACTACACAAGTATCACAAATAATTGCAGAAATTAAATAGTTATAATATTAAGCAGGAAATAAATTAACATTTTTCATGGTCCACAATATAAAATAACAACAACAGCAACAGTAGTCCACAACTAGTACAGTGACAAGAAAGAAAAGTACAGCTACACGGGACATACCCCGGCTCTGACCTCTGGCACTACCGCTGGGCACCCGCACCACGCTGCACCCCTAACGCGCTCCCCCGGGGCGGTGCCTCACCTGAAACACGGTGAAAACATGCAAAGAATGAGTCTCGGAACAAGACTCAATAGGGATCACTCGAACCCTACCTCGTAAAACGAGAAACCACTACACTAGCAGTAGGAAAGTACCTCGGAAAGGAAAGCCCTGTACTCTACAGAACCAGGCCCTACGGCACGCAAACTGACGCACGTGCCACGGTACGAGACCGAAACTCAACGGTCGAACCGCAAAACCCGAAGGTCGGAAACACACGACTGAAAGTCTGTCACTCCGTACTCGACAGGAGTACCACCCACTAGAAGCACAGCCGGTAGCGTCCCCTGACATCTTACACCGCGCCGCAGGTGAACCGCCTGACGTGGTAGGTCCTACCCGAGTCGCAGACACTGTACAAGTAACCACAAACAAGTAACTAGCTGGGGTAACGCCCGTCGACGTGGGTCCAACCGCCCCCAACCACGTGTGCACACACAGACCTTGCGTCACTAGGTCTGGTCCTCTGACCGGTTTTCCCCCGTAGCCGGACTCTGGCTACCGACGAGGGACCTACGGTAACCGGTCCACAAACCGTCTCAAAGGTGAATGCCCGTACACCACTCCCAGGTGAGACCAGCACCTCGTACTGGTGGGCTACGACTAGTGGAGGGTCACTGAAGGAGTAGACTCTCAAGACCACGGAAAACAACGTCCGAACCTGACGAAGTACGGGGGCCGTCCCACGTACCATCACCATCGCATGGTGACCACGGTCGGAGAAGAAACGGACGCACCGCCCACAGCCAAACGCATGACCAAGGCAAACGGAACCTCCGGACACCCAAAGACACGGTCCCGGAACTCCACGGGGTGTCCAGGACACACACACGGCCCAAGAGGAACACCCGATGACAGGACAGATCGCGCTAGGGACCCCTAGCGCGACAAGGAAGAACGCGCTAGGACCCCCTAGCGCGACAGGGAAGATCGCGCTAGGGCCTCCTAGCGCGACAAGACAGGTCGCGCTAGGGACCCCTAGCGCGACAAGGCAGATCGCGCTAGGACCCCATAGCGCGACAGAAACCGCCCTACTGCTCATCTTCTCCGATGAACGCGCCCCATCGGGGCAGCGCGACCATCAAGAACGCGCTACTGGAGTATAGCGCGTTCTCAGTCCGCGCCCGAAAGACGGCGGAAACGCCTAAAAATTCCAACCACGCCCCCATGCCTCCACCGGAGAGGGGGAAATCAAGGGGAATGACTTCTAAGGACCCCTAGCATGCTTCTAAGCCACCAAAACATGAAATAACGGGCTAAAACCATAGATCGGGCGAGCTCTCCCCAAATCATGGAAAACCCCAAACCCGCTCAAACAAGCCTCTCTCGGCCTCCCCGCGGCCTACAAATCACGGAAACGAACGGCAAGAGGCTAAGGAACGTCACCCTACCTCGGGGTTGCCCGAAACGCGGCGGATCGCCGCCGATACTCAAGAATCGTTCGAAGCTTCACGAACTCCCCACGCCCTAACCGAGCACCGAACACCGCCGCGATCGCCATACCGCCGCCTACGCCACGACGCCGTCGCCTCGCCGCAATCCGCAGCCGAAGGGGGTGGCGCCGGGGCTAGCACCGGGAGAGAGGGCGGTCACGGTGGAAATGCACGGGAGAGAAGGGAGGAATAAGAAGAAAGAGAAAGAAGAAAAGAAATAGGGTTATATAGAAAATCCAATTTTTCGGAAAAATACCAAAAAATAGAAAAATACATTTCCGGAATCCTCGGATCGCACCGATCGCAACGGTACCACTCGTGCCCGGGTGAACCGCCCGGTTCGCCCGCAGCGAGCTTCCGAAGAAAGAGCCGAAACACACACCGGGAATCGGAAAACACACGCGGAAAAGCCACGGAACGCCTCCGGACCTCCGAAATGACTCCGGATCGCGCCGATCCGAACACGAAAGATGTCCGAAACGAAATTTCGGACACAACAGAGCCAGACGCTCTGAAACCCAGATCTGGGACCCATGAAGAAGGATCCGAAAGGTCCGGGATATTACAGCCCTCCCCCCTTAAGGAATTTCGTCCTCGAAATTGAGAACAACCAAAGGGGAAAGAAGAGGAAGACTCACTCAAACAGATACGGGAACTGTTGACGCATCTCGTCCTCACGTTCCCACGAAGCCTCACCACCAGAGTGTCGCTGCCACACGACCTTCACCAAGGGAATGACCTTGTTCCGCAGGCGCTGCTCTCGCCTATCCTCCACGCGGATCGGAAACTCTGGGAGAGAGAGGTCTGGAGTCACCTCAGGCCAAACCGAAAACTCGAGCACATGAGAGTCATCGAGCATATACTTCCGCAACATCGAGACGTGGAACACGTCATGCACCGACGCCAACTCAGGAGGTAACTGCAACCGGTAAGCAACCTCACCGATGCGCTCCACAATCGCGAAAGGACCAATATAGCGGGGACTCAGCTTCCCACGCCGTCCAAAATGCATCACCCCCTTCATCGAAGAAACTCTCAAGAACACATGATCACCCACGGCGAACTCGAGGGGCTGCCTCCTACGGTCAGCATAGCTCTTCTGCCGACTCTGGGCCGCCAACATGTTCTGACGAACCAGGTGCACAACGTCCACACATTGCTGCACCAATTTCGGTCCCGTCAAAACACGCTCACCCACCTCAAACCAATCAAGTGGAGTCCGACAAGGACGCCCATACAATGCCTCATAAGGAGCCATGCCGATGCTCGAATGATAGCTGTTGTTATAGGCAAACTCCACCAACGGTAGGTGAAGAATCCAACTCCCCTGCCACTCCAGGCAGCAAGATCTCAGCATGTCCTCCAAAGTCTGAATGGTCCTCTCAGACTGACCATCTGACTGAGGATGATACGCCGAGCTAAAAGCCAACTCCGTCCCAAGAGCTCGCTGGGAACTCCTCCAGAATCCATAAGTGAAGCGTGGATCCCGATCCGACACGATCGAAATAGGAATCTCATGCAACGGCACGATCCACTCCACATAAAGGCGAGCCAACTTGGACACACTCCAGCTGACTTTGACCGGCAACAGCCGCGTCACCTTCTGATGCGGGACGGGACCACGGACACGACAAGCTCGTGACTGCCCCTTAACGAGGGAAGCGTCGGATGTGCGCAGTTGAGAAACCGGCTGTAAGCTAGGGTGGTCGGCTCTCACTTGTGCCCGGATCGGGTCACGGGACGGTAACGCTCTCTCTCGCAGCAGCGGTGATATAAATAGAAAGCGAGCTAATTACCCTATCATGCTCTCTAGCAGTGGCATAAGTAAGCATATATGAAATAAGCGAAAGGCCAAGTGTAGGAGCGAAGACGATACCTCCACGCGCTCGGCGTGGGGAAGACGGACCTGGCCGAAGTCGTACTCCCGGAACAATTATACACGGATATTACAGAAATGCAACTCGCTGCCCACTCCACGCAGGGAGGTAAAGGGCTACACAATGGGGTCCGGGAGGACCGAATTCGGGTTGACGGGCGGCTTCTCGCGTTGATTCGGCAACACCCGAACACGTGACGGTGGGGCCCACGTGCTGTCCGGAGGGGCCGTGTGGGACCCGGTGGCACCACTGTAGTGGTGGATGCCCGGAGGGTCGCTCCTTGGAATGGCGGCACGCTGGTTCGCCGGCCGGAGGCCCGGCGGCTCCGTTCGGCACCGGTCGGAAAACCCGATCAGAAATCTGCCGGTTCTGTATTTCGGCGCGCGCTCCGGCGAGAATGGGCGCTGCGATCAGCCCCGATGTCGGATAGACACGAGACTGATGCCGTTAGAAAGCTAGCTTGAAGTTCTTCAACCTAGGCTCAAAGATCTGGCCTGGATCTGCTCGGATCTTGACTTATGGAATTTTCAATCTCCTGTTGTACAGTAACCGAAGACTCAGACCTGCAGAGAACTTGACTGTGGATTGCCTTTGACCGCAAGGTAGACGTTCGAATCTGGGGTTGTGTTCTTCAGAAAAGTTGTGGGAAATTGAGCTGGGAAGACGGAAAAAGTGGTTTGGATCTGTTTGGATGTGTCTATGATTTTCTGTGATTTGTTTAGTGGACGAAGGTCGGATCTGGGATCAGGGGGACAGAACTGTAGCTGGGACTGAGAACGATTTTTAGAAAATATGAAATGGACGAACCAAAAATTGAGAAAAATTTTGGATAAAGGGGTGGATGGGTGTAATCTCCATTAAAATTGGACGAACTAAAATAAATCAAAAAGTGGACCTAAGACATGAAACTCAGGGCTACTGTCACTGTAGACAGTGACAGAACAGATCTGAGATTGAGAGTTGAACGAAATGGTAAGGATATGAAACGGTGGATTTTGAACCTCAATTTTTTTTTGGAGAAGGGGCTAGAAGATAGGAACCAACCCTCAAAATTTCAAATCGATCAGAACTCGTGGCTGGCTTCAGGAATTCACGAACTGCACCTCTATCCAGCAGGACAGAAAACCGAAGACGATCCCGTGGCGGCTCGAAGGCGGCACGAACGGCGGCGGCGGCGGCACAAACGATCACCGGAGGTTGAGAGGGGATGATAGAAGGGGAATACACTCTAGATCTGGGGTTGGGGAAGAGGAAACCAGGGGGAGAGAGGAAGGGGGCGCACCAAGCTCCAAGAGACTCACAAATTTTCTGATTTTTCATGCATTAATTCTACTAAAATGAGAAATTACAACTCTTTATAGGTTACATGCCAAAGCCAATATCCACCCTTAGATCTAGGTATGGTGGAAAGGATGGCTGGGATTGGATGTGACCAACCACAAAAATAACATATTTAAAGGAAGCCAATTCCTAATTTTTACAACATGTGGTCAAAGAAAGGAAGGAAAGAAAAAAAAACTAAACAACCTAGCCTAATGGAGCCAAAAGAGGGGGCGCCCCCCTTCATGGGCCAAGGGCCATTCATGGGCCATGAACCATCCACAAGCCCATGCTAGACTTGGACCCTTCCAACTTAGTTGGCCCATGAGGGAGTGTAACCCAATTTGGGCCTTAAGTGCATTAATGACCCATTAGAATCCTAATGACCCAATATGGCATAAGCTCCTTAATGGACTCTACTAATGGCAACCTAGCCATGGACTCTACATTACAAATGGCCCATTGGCTTGATATAAGCCTTACAAGGAGCCCAAATGAAAGAAATTACACAATTACAATCTCATACAAGCCATAACACACAAATACACTTCACCCGTGTATGGAAATCACCTTTGATGCCCCATCAATTCTCCCCGGGTGGGAGGAACTCGACCCCGTCGAGTAGGGGTAGGGATGCTCGAGTACTCCGGCGGATCCGTCACCGTGCCAAGTAGTGCGGGTATGTTCCGCTCCAAGTGATCGTCACCTGCTCATTCCATATATACTCGATATGCGAACTGCTATGGGCTAAAGATGGTCACTCCGAAGGGGCACTCTCAAAAGGGAAGGAAGCAGCTCGAAGACTCACTAGGAATCACCGCTGAGTCCCTATAAGTGACTGATCCGGGTATAGATGTGGAACCGATCCCATACTCATCGAGTGAGTCCACTCGCCTCTTACTCATAAGAGAACGACAACGAGCTTGCACAAGACGCATGCAGACAAACAAACGACACACAAACCATGCAAACAAATCACTCAAAACAAACCACACAAAGAAAAAGCACACTGTTAGTCCGACCCGTACATGGGTGACGGCGGACCAGGACACCCGAATATGTGCCATGCATATACTAGATGTACACGATGGTTGATGGAAGGGAGGACTCCTAGACACCCTAAGATGTACCACTCATGCATTGGTGACCGATGGGATTTGGGTGAAGAAGGGCTAGGAGATCCAAAACTTCCTTCGTCATCATCCCTAGATGTAGAGACGGCTTGCCGACTAGACCGAGGGGTATGGGTGGAATAGTGAACTCCTTGGAAGAGGTGGAGGGAATGTGATAGCTCGGGAGCTTCACTAGTGGAGGGGTCAAAAGGGTCAAAGAAGGTATGACCCCGGGAGATGGGTTCCTCCATGACACGGTCCCAATCGTGAAATTCTTGAAGGTGTGAATGCTCACCTTCATCCGTCATAGTGAACGGGACAATGGTCATGTGAAGAAAATAAACTTCCTCCCTCGGGCAAAAGGAAATGAAGTCGGACTCGGCCGGCATCGGGAGGAGTAGAAGAATCTCCGTGGTGACACACCCCACGGTGCACACGGAGGTAATGGATCCTAAGGCCGGATGGGTGAAGCTAAGACTAGCGGGTTGGTCAAAGCCTCGGGCCAAAAGATGCGTCAACTCCCATTGTGAATCTAATCCCATAATAAGGTCATCCAAAGTATCGACATGGTGACTAGACCGAAAAGTTGTGTGGTAGGAGTTGATGGACACCAAAGGTAGGGTAGGGTCCATAGACGGGTAAGGGAGTGGGACCAAGCCATCCTTGAGCCAACTAAGAAGCGGCTCGGCTATGTATAATGTACCCGTTAGAAATACGGGTGGCTCGGGATGAGGTGGCTCCAAGCGCGAATCCGAAGGTGGAGTGGGCCGCTGGGGCTGGGTGGCTGGACATACGGGGTCCCTAAGGGTGATCTTACCGGGTAGGTATGGTGGGCATAAGGTGCAAGTCCTCTTGTCCCAGTCAAGATTGGCCCTTCTCTCTCCTAACCACTTTTGCCCTAAAATGATGCATGAACCAGCAAGTGTGCCGATCCTGCACCATGCGCCATCGGTGTAGAGAACAGAGCCGATCCTCTTATAGAACTCAACACAAGCAAAATCACCATCGCGGACAATCTCGCCTGTCTTGGAGAGAGACTCCACGATGTCAAGAGAAACCCAATTATCCGACTCCCTATCGGTGAAATGGAGTTCCGTTGTGGACCCGTTGGGTAGAGCGGCTTTCATAATGAGAGGGGCAAAACCAAAGGCTCGGTCCATGAGGACATTCATTTTGGCCACAAAAGTTGACCACTCGGACGTATGGTCTTGGGGATCGGCCATGGGTAGTGGACATGGACATGCATACACATGGTGACAAGACACTAGACCGACTATGCAAGTTTGGAATGCATGCACACTAAGGACCCTAGACGTAAACCAAGACTCGGTACGTGGCAGAGATAACCGATCCGAAGATCACTCGCACAAGTGTGCGGCCTTCCCGATAGGCATGGCCTAACGTTCGGACAACACCTTTTGATATACCGAGTAAAGGGATGCAATGCGAAAAGACACTCTTTGTTGTGTTTTAAAACAATGATGATCCTAGACTCGACTTAAACCGACTAATGACTCGATGTAAATGACACCCTTTTTTTTTCTTGACACCCTAGACTCAACCTGGCTCTGATACCAAATTGATGCGGGACGGGACCACGGACACGACAAGCTCGTGACTGCCCCTTAACGAGGGAAGCGTCGGATGTGCGCGGTTGAGAAACCAGCTGTGAGCTAGGGTGGTCGGCTCTCACTTGTGCCCGGATCGGGTCACGGGACGGTAACGCTCTCTCTCGCAGCAGCGGTGATATAAATAGAAAGCGAGCTAATTACCCTATCATGCTCTCTAGCAGTGGCATAAGCAAGCATATATGAAATAAGCGAAAGGCCAAGTGTAGGAGCGAAGACGATACCTCCACGCGCTCGGCGTGGGGAAGACGGACCCGGCCGAAGTCGTACTCCCGGAACAATTATACACTGATATTACGGAAATGCAACTCGCTGCCCACTCCATGCAGGAAGGTAAAGGGCTACACAATGGGGTTCGGGAGGACCGAATTCGGGTTGACGGGCGGCTTCTCGCGTTGATTCGGCAACACCCGAACACGTGATGGTGGGGCCCACGTGCTGTCCGGAGGGGCCATGTGGGACCCGGTGGCACCACTGTAGTGGTGGATGCCCGGAGGGTCGCTCCTTGGAAATGGCGACACGCTGGTTCGCCGGCCGGAGGCCCGGCGGCTCCGTTCAGCACCGGTCGGAAAACCCGATCGGAAATCTGCCGGTTCTGTATTTCGGCACGCGCTCCGGCGAGAATGGGCGCTGCGATCAGTCCCGATGTCGGATAGACACGAGACTGGCGCCGTTGGAAAGCTAGCTTAAAGTTCTTCAACCTAGGCCCAAAGATCTGGCCTGGATCTGCTCGGATCTTGACTTATGGAATTTTCAATCTCCTGTTATACAGTAACCGAAGACTCAGACCTGCAGAGAACTTGACTGTGGATTACCTTTGACCGCAAGGTAGACGTTCGAATCTGGGGTTGTGTTCTTCAGAAAAGTTGTGGGAAATTGAGCTGGGAAGACGGAAAAAGTGGTTTGGATCTGTTTGGATGTGTCTATGATTTTCTGTGATTTATTTAGTGGAGGAAGGTCGGATCTGGGATCAGGGGGACAGAACTGTAGCTGGGACTGAGAACGATTTTTAGAAAATATGAAATGGACGAACCAAAAATTGAAAAAAATTTTGGATAAAGGGGTGGATGGGTGTAATCTCCATTAAAATTGGACGAACTAAAATAAATCAAAAAGTGGACCTAAGACATGAAACTCTGGGCTACTGTCACTGTAGACAGTGACAGAACAGATCTGAGATTGAGAGTTGAATGAAATGGTAAAGATATGAAACAGTGGATTTTGAACCTCAATGTTTTTTTGGAGAAGGGGCTAGAAGATAGGAACCAACCCTCAAAATTTCAAATCGATCAGAACTCGTGACTGGCTTCAGGAATTCTTGAACTGAACCTCTATCTAGCAGGACAGAAAATCGAAGACGATCCCGTGGCGGCTCGAAGGCGGCACGAACGGCGGCGGCGGCGGCACAAACGATCACCGGAGGTTGAGAGGAGATGATAGAAGGGGAATACACTCTAGATCTGGGGTTGGGGAAGAGGAAACCAGGGGGAGAGAGGAAGGGGGCGCACCAAGCTCCAAGAGACTCACAAATTTTCTGATTTTTCATGCATTAATTCTACTAAAATGAGAAATTACAACTCTTTATAGGTTACATGCCAAAGCCAATATCCACCCTTAGATCTAGGTATGGTGGAAAGGATGGCTGGGATTGGATGTGACCAACCACAAAAATAACATATTTAAAGGAAGCCAATTCCTAATTTTTACAACATGTGGTCAAAGAAAGGAAGGAAAGAAAAAAAACTAAACAACCTAGCCTAATGGAGCCAAAAGAGGGGGCGCCCCCCTTCATGGGCCAAGGGCCATTCATGGGCCATGAACCATCCACAAGCCCATGCTAGACTTGGACCCTTCCAACTTAGTTGGCCCATGAGGGAGTGTAACCCAATTTGGGCCTTAAGTGCATTAATGACCCATTAGAATCCTAATGACCCAATATGGCATAAGCTCCTTAATGGACTCTACTAATGGCAACCTAGCCATGGGCTCTACATTACAAATGGCCCATTGGCTTGATATAAGCCTTACAAGGAGCCCAAATTAAAGAAATTACACAATTACAATCTCATACAAGCCATAACACACAAATACACTTCACCCGTGTATAGAAATCACCTTTGATGCCCCATCACCTTCGTTAGCCGATCCACCAGCAACCAGATACTGTCCTGCCCAGTCGGGATCCTCGGCAACCCCACCACAAAATCCATGGTCACATGGTCCCACTTCCAAGCAGGAACATCCAAGGGTTGGAGAGTACCGCCTAGTCGCTGATGCTCCGCCTTCACCTGCTGACAGATCAGGCACCTGGCCACAAATTTGGCAACATCTCTCTTCATACCAGGCCACCAGAACTGCCTCCGCAAGTTCCGATACATCTTCGTCGCACCTGGGTGCACAGTGTACCTGCTCCCATGAGCCTCGCGCAGCACCGCACGATGAATCTGCTCCTCGGCTGGGACGTACATCCTGCCACGAAACCTCGTAGCACCGTCCTCGCCGAGCTCCACATCAGCCATCGTAAGAATCCGGGGTAACTCAGGGTCCGCATGCTGAGCCTCTATCACCTGACGACGGATAGCAGGAGTGACAGTCAGACTCGCAAGCACCGCCAACCCTGGCTCCTGGGGAATCTTGAGCCTGAAAGATATTTCGGGCACTTGTTCCCAGAGCCTCCACTTCCTCAACATCAAGGCACTGACCACAACCTTCCGACTTAAGGCATCGGCGACGACATTCATCCTGCCCGGCTGATAAGACAGGGTGAAGTCATAGTCCTTCATGAACTCCATCCAACGCCTTTGCCTGAGGTTCAGGTCCTTTTGCGAGAACACATACCTCAAACTCTGATGGTCAGTGAACACCTCGAACTTCTCACCGTACAGATAATGCCTCCAGATCTTTAGCGCGAAGATCACCGCCGCCAACTCAAGGTCATGGGTAGGGTAGTTTTCCTCGTGGGACTTTAGCTACCGAGATGCATAAGCCACCACTCTACCATGCTGCATCAAAACAGCACCCAATCCAACGCCGGAAGCATCTGTACACACCACGAAACCTCCCGATCCAGAAGGCAAAACCAACACCGGAGCCGAGGTGAGCAATCTCTTCAGTTCCCTGAAGCTCTGCTCACACTCCTCAGACCAGACCAAAGGCACATCCTTCCGCGTGAGTCTAGTCATCGGGGTCGCAATGCGAGAAAAATCCTGGATAAACCGGCGATAATAACCCGCAAGCCCCAAGAAACTCCGGATCTCCGTCACCGACCTCGGCCTCGGCCACTGCATTACTGCCTCGACCTTGGCGGGGTCCACGGAAATGCCATCACCAGAAATCACGTGCCCCAGAAAGTGCACCTCGCTGAGCCAAAACTCGCACTTGCTGAGCTTCGCATACAACTGATGATCTCACAACGTCTGCAGCACCACACCCAAATGGTACGCATGCTCCTCAGCAGACTGCGAATAGACAAGGATGTCATCCACGAAGATGACCACAAACTGGTCCAAATACGGATGAAACACCCTCTGCATCAAGTCCATGAAGGCTGCTGGGGCATTGGTGAGCCCGAACGGCATCACCAAAAACTCATAATGCCCGTACCTCGTACTGAATGTAGTCTTCTCCACATCGGACTCGCGAATTCTTAGCTGATAGTAACCGGACCGCAAATCGATCCGCGAGAACACTCGCGCAGACTGCAGCTGGTCGAACAAATCATCAATCCGCGGCAACGGATACTTGTTCTTAATGGTCACTTCATTCAGCTGCCGATAGTCAATGCACAGCCGCAGACTACCGTCCTTCTTCTTCACAAACAACACGGGCGCACCCCAAAGGGAAAAACTAGGACGAATATACCCCTTGGCCAACAGTTCCTGCAACTGCGCCCTCAACTCCCTCAACTTAGCAGGGGCCATACGGTAGGGAGCCTTCGCCAAAGGTCCCGTACCAGGCACAACCTCGATCACGAAATCGATCTCCCGCTGGGGAGGTAATCCAGGCAACTCCTCGGAAAAAAACGTCAGGAAACTCGCACACCACCGGAATGTCCTCGACACTCGGTTCCATCCGTTCAGACACCACCACGGACGCGAGAAAACTCTGACAACCAGAATCAAGCAATCGACGGGCTCGAATAGCAGAGATAAGGAATCGAGAAGAGGTGGAACGGATACCTTGGAAATAGAAGGTCCGCTTGCTCGGATGTTGGAAGTAGACCCTCTTCATCCCACAATCCACCACCGCTCCATGAGTCTCGAGCCAATCCATGCCTAGAATCACATCGTAATCCCGAAGCTGCAACGCATACAACCTGCCTGGCATACTCCACCCATCGATCCAAACCGGAACCTGATCGAAGCAATACGGAGTGATCATAAAGTCACCCGAAGGCAACTCCACTGCCAAATTACAGGACAACTGGGTCACCGGCTCCTCGACGCTCGACGCGAAATCCTCCGAAATAAACGAATGAGACGCGCCAGAATCAAATAAAACTCGAGCCGCACAACTCAAAATCTGAATGGTACCTTCCACGAGCTGCGATGCCACTGCCTCTGCCCTGGTCATGTGCGTGATCTGGCCTCGAGCCGTCTGCCTGCCTCCCACACTGGCTGACCTGGGTAGCGGCGGGTACTGTCCCTGCTGCTGCTGCTGCTGCTGCCTCTGCTGCTGGGGAACCTGCTACTGCTGAGGAAACTGCTGTTGCGGCGGTCTCTGAGGACAGTCACGCGCCATATGTCCTGGCTGGTCACACCGAAAATAGATGATCGGAGCCGTGCACTGCCTGCCTGGGTGGGTCCCACCACACCGTGGACAAGGTCCTCGCGATCCACCCACTGATCCCTGACGCTGCAAAGGAATCGGCTGCTGTACACTGCCTGATGAAGCCTGCCCCTGATCCTTGTGCTTCTTACGAAAACTCTTCTTCAAGAACTTCTTGACCTTCGAGCCGAAGGACGCAGATCCTGCTACCGACGCTGCCGGTGCCAGTACTCCTAAACCACCCGACGTAGACTGAAAGAAACCCTGCTGCTGGGTAGCCGACTGCTGGCTGCGACCTGACAAAGACTGTCCCTGGCTGATCGGTCCTCGAATCCTCTGCATATCCATCTCCAAAGAAACCGCAACACGAGACGCTGTCTCTAGATCAGTGGCCCCATTCGCGATCAGATGGTGCCTCAGCTCCAGCCTCAAGCCCTGTACAAACTGCGTGGTCCTCACCCTCTCATGCTCCATGATGTGAGGTGCATACCGACCCAGCTCGACAAATCGGGCCCTGTACTGCAACACGGACATGTCGCCCTGCACCAGCTCCAGAAACTCCCGCATCCGCTGCGTGGCAACAATATATGGACAGTACGTACGCTCGAAAGCACTAACGAAGTCATCCCACTCGATCTGCTCAAGTGGACGAAGCTGAAAAGACGTCTTCCACTCGAAAGACCACCACCTCCGAGCCGTACCCTGTAACTGGTTGTAGGCCAGCACCACTCTGTCCTCGGCAGTACTCCTTGCAGAACTGAACACCCGCTCCATCTCATCAAGTCAATCGCGAGCCGCATCAGGGTCTGTCTGGCCGCTGAAATAAGGTGGATGGAACTGCAGAAAGTCCCTCACTGCTCGCCCTGGCCCACCCCTAGCTGACGAGCCCTCACCAGCCTCTCCGCCGAACTGCTGAGACATAAGCTGGTACATGCCACGGAAGAAATCCTCGGCCCCCGGAACCCTCGCAGTAGCCGCGGCCTCGGTAGCTCCCGGTGGCACTCTGCTATGCTCCTCCTAGTCCCCCTGGACCCCCTACTGGATCTCCTGACCTCCATCCGACTGCCCCTGCTGAGAGCGAGAGCTCCTCCTCGGCGCCATCCTCGCTCCTGAAGCACAAGACAGAAAACACAGAGACGGCAAGGTCAAAATAAACACGCGGTGCCCAATGCCAGCGTCACCTGTACATCATCACTGTGGACTAGTGGACCACTACAATTACCTATGATTCTCATGTAATTCCACAACCGCGCTCTGATACCAGCTGTAACGACCCGAGAATCCGATTACCGGGAAGGTCCGATAACCCGAGACTCGCACCGCCACCCACGAGCCCGAAGACTCGGAAGGGTTAAAAGGATGGTATGGAGACTACACAAGTATCACAAATAATTACAGAAATTAAACAGTTATAATATTAAGTAGGAAATAAATTAACATTTTTCATGGTCCACAATATAAAATAACAACAACAGTAACAGTAGTCCACAACTAGTACAGTGACAAGAAAGAAAAGTACAGCTACACGGGGCATACCCCAGCTCTGACCTCTAGCACTACCGCTGGGCACCCGCACCACGCTGCACCCCCGACGCGCTCCCCCGGGGCGGCGCCTCACCTGAAACACGGTGAAAACACGCAGGGAATGAGTCTCGGAACAAGACTCAGTAGGGATCACTCGAACCCTACCTCATAAAATGAGAAACCACTACACTAGCGGTAGGAAAGTACCTCGGAAAGGAAAGCCCTGTACTCTACAGAACCATACCCTACGGCACGCAAACCGACGCACGTGCCACGGTACGAGACCGAAACTCAACGGTCGAACCGCAAAACCCGAAGGTCGGAAACACACGACTGACAGTCTGTCACTCTGTACTCGACAGGAGTACCACCCACTAGAAGCACAGCCGGTAGCGTCCCCTGACATCTTACACCGCGCCGCAGGTGAACCGCCTGACGTGATAGGTCCTACCCGAGGCGCAGACACCGTACAAGTAACCACAAACAAGTAACTAGCTGGGGTCACGCCCGTCGACGTGGGTCCAACCGCCCCCAACCACGTGTGCACACACAGACCTTGCGTCACTAGGTCTGGTCCTCTGACCGGTTTTCCCCCGTAGCCGGACTCTGGCTACCGACGAGGGGCCTACGGTAACCGGTCCACAAACCGTCTCAAAGGTGAATGCCCGTACACCACTCACAGGTGAGACCAGCACCTCGTACTGGTGGGCTACGACTAGTGGAGGGTCACTGAAGGAGTAGACTCTCAAGACCACGGAAAACAACGTCCGAACCTGACGAAGTACGGGGGCCGTCCCATGTACCATCACCATCGCACGGTGACCACGGTCGGAGAAGAAACGGACGCACTGCCCACAGCCAAACGCATGACCAAGGCAAACAGAACCTCCGGACACCTAAAGACACAGTCCCGGAACTCCACGGGGTGTCCAGGACACACACACGGCCCAAGAGGAACACCCGACGACAGGACAAATCGTGCTAGGGACCCCTAGCGCGACAAGGAAGAACGCGCTAGGACCCCCTAGCGCGACAGGGAAGATCGCGCTAGGGCCTCCTAGCGCGACAAGACAGGTCGCGCTAGGACCCCATAGCGCGACAGAAACCGCCCTACTGCTCATCTTCTCCGATGAACGCGCCCCATCGAGGTAGCGCGACCATCAAGAACGCGCTACTGGAGTATAGCGCGTTCTCAGTCCGCGCCCGAAAGACGGCGAAAATGCCTAAAAATTCCAACCACGCCCCCATGCCTCCACCGGAGAGGGGGAAATCAAGGGGAATGACCCCTAAGGACCCCTAGCATGCTTCTAAGCCACCAAAATATGAAATAGCGGGCTAAAACCATAGATCGGGCGAGCTCTCCCCAAATCATGGAAAACCCCAAACCCGCTCAAACAAGCCTCTCTCGGCCTCCCCGCGGCCTACAAATCACGGAAACGAACGGCAAGAGGCTAAGGAACGTCACCCTACCTCGGGGTTGCCCGAAACGTGGCGGATCGTCGCCGATCCTCAAGAATCGTTCGAAGCTTCACGAACTCCCCACGCCCTCACCGAGCACCGAACACCGCCGCGATCGCCACACCGCCGCCTACGCCACGACGCCGTCGCCTCGCCGCAATCCGCAGCCGAAGGGTGTGGCGCCGGGGCTAGCACCGGGAGAGAGGGCGGTCACGGTGGAAACGCACGGGAGAGAAGCTAGGAAGAAGAAGAAAGAGAAAGAAGAAAAGAAATAGGGTTATATAGAAAATCTGATTTTTGGAAAAAAATACCGAAAAATAGAAAAATATATTTCCGGAATCCTCGGAGCGCACCGATCGCAACGGTACCACTCGTGCCCGGGTGAACCACCCGGTTCGCCCGCAGCGAGCTTCCGAAGAAAGAGCCGAAACACACACCGGGAATCAGAAAACACACGCGGAAAAGCCGCGGAACGCCTCCGGGCCTCCTAAATGACTCCGGATCGCGCCGATCCGAACACGAAAGATGTCCGAAACGAAATTTCGGACACAACAAAGCCGGACGCTCCGAAACCCAGATCCGGGACCCACGAAGAAGGATCCGAAAGGTCCGGGATATTACACTTTCACTGGGTGTCACGTGGCGTGGCTTAACGTCGGGGCGCCCCGGGTGGCCCCGGGCGGCCATGTAGGATACGAGGAAAGCCCGTATGTGAGTGGCCGGGGATGACCCCGGACAGTTGCTTATGTCGCCGCATGTCATGGCAAGCTGGTCAGGACCCTTGTAGGGACCCGCAGGGTTGTAGAAAGGGCTAGATAGCCCATGCCTTGAAGGTGTTCGTAGAAATCCCCAAACCCTTATTCCTTGTTATTTTGTCGGGAAATAGTTCAGGTACAACAGTCACCCAAACAATACATTTGACACCCTTATGCATGTATTTGTCTCCTAAACAACGCATTTGTCACCCTTATGCATGTATTTGTCACCCAAACTGTTGTGACCCTGGCTTTGATGATGTCTTCCCATGACTCATTTATGAGTCTTACATATATTTTATGATGTCAACATGTTCAGATTCAGATCAAATCATGTTCAGTTCAGAGAAAGTCAAGTAGATCAAGCAAAAGGCTCAAATCAATCTAAGACTCACAATATATGCCAGCAAAGATTGAAAGAAATCAAGAAAGTCAAAGTGAGAGTTAAGTAAGGACCTTGACTAAACAAATACCATGAAACATACTCCTAGAAGCTAAGATTACTGGTTGCACAAAAATCGAGGCAATTAGTTACATAGAAATCGAGGCAGGTGATGAAAAGTTAACATACTATTGGTTACACAGAAACCAAGGTAGTTGATGTAGAAAGAAAGAAATTAAAAAGAGAAAGAAAAGTGGAGTCCCCCCCCCCTTGCTCAAACAAGTGACAAAACAAGGCAGACAAATAGTTGAGTTAAGGGTGACAAATAGCCATACACAGGTGACAAATATATGTTAGAGCTGACAAATAGATTCAAGGGAGACAAATGGCTGATATGGCCAACAAGTGGCCTTAGCTGCATCGACGCCAACTCCACACCGCGTCGACGCCATCAAAGCTCCAACAGCAGCCAAGCAACACACTGGTTCCAAACAGAATCAGTTACACGGGTCAATCCCTCAAGGCTGCGTCAACACATGATTCCCAGTGCGTCAACGTGATCTAGTAACCAGCCTCCGCTCCAGCAATGGTCAGCAGGAGTGTAAATCACGTGGCAACGGCGACGGCTGATGAAGACAATGGTGACAAATGGATGTGCATGGGAGATAAATAAGCCTCAAGGGTGAAAAATGTCTTGCAGAGCTGAAAAATGTCTTACGGAGCTAAAGGCAGCAAATCCAACATAGCTGCGTCGACGCAACGCTCTTGTGCGTCAACGCAGTCATGCTAAACAGCTCTCACAGAAGGCGATGGCTCCTAGCGGCTAAGGGTGAATGATAACTATTATCAGTGACAAATGACGCACAAGGGTGACAAATAGATATACAAGGGTGAAAATGGCTTGTTGAGTTCAAATAAGCGATTTCAACACAGGCTGCGCTAACGCAATGGCCCTACTGCGTCAACGCCATCAACGCAAGGCTGAAAGAAGCAGCAGTGGCGACGGCTATTGATGAATAAGGGTGACAAATAGATGGTTAAGGTAGACAAATGGGTGTTAAAGGTGAAAAATGTCTAGTAAGGTTGACAAATAGCTCACAGCCGTGATAAACGGCTTGTAGTTGAAGGCAGCGTCAACACAGTGCCTTTACTACGTCAACGTCTTCAACAACAGCTCAACTGAAGAACATCTATCATCTGTAATGCCCTCATTGTGTTAACATCATCAAGGCCAGCCCGCCAACAGTCGCAAGAACACATGAAGCTGCATCGACACAAGGTCAGTGCTGCGTCGACGCAAGGTCACCCAAACAATACATTTGTCACCCTTATGCATGTATTTGTCACCCAAACAACGCATTTGTCACCCCTATCAACCTGTTTGTCACCCAAACAGTGCATTTGTCACCCAAAGCCACCTATTTGTCACCCTTAGGAGCCGTCGCCCCCTCTCTCCTGGGAGCCATCGCCATTGTGCATTTGTCACCCACAAGACCCATTTGTCACCCATAGAACCTATTTGTCACCCATAAGACCCATTTGTCATCCATAGAACCCTTCTGTCACCTTTTTAAACCCATTTGTTACTCAAAACCACCTATTTGTCACCCTTATTATGCTCCCACATATGGAAGATGACCCAAAAGAAAAAAACCATAAAAATGATAACAAACAAATACAATAGTACAATAAGAATAATACAATTATGAAAATGGCAAAAAAATAAACAATAAAAAGTGATAATTAATAAATGTAACAAGTATAATAATAATAAAATAATTATAAGAATAACAAAAAATCATAAAAATGATAATCAATCAATACCATAATAATAAAATAATTGTGAAAATGAGAAAAATCATAAAATGATAATCAATAAATACAATAATGATTAAATAATTATGAAAATGATAAAAAATCATAAAAATGATAATCAATAGATACAATAATGATCAAATAATTGTGAGACTATTTGGGGTGAAAAATAGATGATTAAAGGGGACAAATACAGGACAATGGTGACAAATACAAAGGTAAGAGTGAAAAATATATGGTTTAGGATGAAAAATAGAAGGTTTAAAGGGGTAACATATGAAAGACAGGTGAAAAATAGATGGTTTGGGATGAAAAATAGAAGGTTTAAATATCAGTAGTGTTAATTAAATTTAACGTATAAAAAATAGATTGATCAAAAGTCTCATTATTACTAACAAAAAATTTGAATTAAAAAATTTAATTAGAAGTTTAATTATCACTTATCATAATTAAAGTAGAGTTTGATTTATGCTACAGATGATATGGTATTAATATTAAATTGAACATTATTATTAATCATCTTTACATTAGATAAACATGTTAAAGTTAAGTTATACTATTTAAGTACTCATAATTATGAAGGAAATAATTATTAATCATTAATATCATTCTTACTAAATATTTTTAAAAATAAAAATAACTTAAATAATATCTTTATTTGTACTATTTTAGATTATTAACAAAATTAATTTATCATATTTTTATTAATATTAATAAAGATTATCTATTAAAATCTATTTTAGAATCTTTATTAGTCGTAATCATGATTATAAAGTCTAATTAAGTAATTCTTTTCACTAAAAATTTACTTTCAATCTTCTAATCCCATCCAAACAAAGAATAACATCATGTGCCTTAACCCGGGATAAGTAGGATAATATGATAATTTTTCAGCACCTATTCTCATTTGTATCCCTAATTTTTACCAAACGAGGAATAAGAATATTCTCATACTTATCCCTTCGCATACCAAACATACACGAGAATAAGAATAAATTAACCCAGAATGACTTATACCTATTCTCCTCGAAATTTATCCCGATACTAAATGGGACCTAAAAATTTCTCCATTATATGAAAAATCTTCTATGTTACCTCACCATTAGGTAAGACCTAAGTAGACTAATCTAGTCATAATCTAGCGTAACTAGAGGAGAGAAAAAGATCATAATATCTTTGTCTAATCTGAGAGAGAGAGAGACCTAAGTAGACTAATCTAGTCATAATCTAGCCTAACTAGAGGAGAGAAAAAGATCATAACATCTTTGTCTAATCTGAGAGAGAGAGAGAGAGAGAGAGAGAGAGAGAGAGAGAGAGAGAGAGAGAGAGAGAGAGAGAGAGAGAGAGAGAGAGAGAGAGAGAGAGAGAGAGAGAGAGAGAGAGACCTCTGATAGCCCCCCTCTCTCCCACCTTGAAAGACCCCCTCCTCCCTTCCCCCCCATCTCGGTGACGGCCAACGTATCCCCCCCACCCCCCCTCCCCCCGCACCTCGACGGAATCCCCCCGCCCTCTTCCCCCAACCCCGACATACTACCTCTTCCGCCATCTTGTCTCCCCCAACCTTGACAGACCCCCCTCCCTTATATATATATATATATATATATATATATATATATATATATATATATATATATATATATATATATATATATATATATATATATATATATATCTCTCTCTCTCTCTCTCCCTTCCCCTTCCAACTCTGTCCGCCCGACAACCTCGCCAAGGCCCTCGCCCTCTGCAGTTGCCACCCGCTCCCCCGCTGTTGTTGCTTCTAATGCACCCCCTTCAAGCCACCCCCCCGTTTCCTCCCTCCTCGACACTAGTGACCCCTTCCCCATCGCCCCCCCTCCACCTCCTGCAAGACCTTCTCCTACCTCCCCGCCCACCTGGGCTTCGACATGGCCATCGAGGCTACGCGCTTCCTCCCACACGGAGATGGCTTCTATAGGGCCACTCACTTCCTCCTGTGCGAAGATGGCTTCTACAGGGTGGACGGTGCTATAGGTATCCTAGGAGATGACAAGGATGCCATCCTAGAGTTGTTCTACACCAAGGGGAGCAAGGCGCAGTAGGAGCTCAGCTGGGTCTTCGGTGCCTTCAAGGGTCATATGGGTTGGCAGTGAGATAGTCGGTGAAGAGGAGGTCAGTAATGTTGGTCCCAGGAGGACCCCCAGTCGATGCTGCGACCGACGAGGATGTCGCGGAGGTGGCTTGGGTGGACGTCCAAGACATGAGTTTCCGAATATGCCCAGGATCGCAAGGGCGGGCTTCATGGCAATGGCCTTTGGGATCACCCCGGTGAGAATATTGTTGTGCAGGTTGAGGTTGATGAGCCTCTAGCAGGAGGCGAGGCTGGCGGAAGGGGGAAGATAAGGCGAGCATGGCTATGCGGGCTGGGGAGGGTGGTGATAGGGGTGGACCAGAAGTGTTGGACAGGAGGGAAGAGCTAGGCAAGATAGTTCTTCTTCTTCAACTCTGGCAAGGCATCCTCCAGCAATGCAGGCAAAAAATGATACTATTCATCCATAGAATGTCTCACATCTCCCATCCCTCGGTCCTGGCACCGAAAACTCTCCCCCACTCCATATAGAGACAAAGAGAGAAGAGAGAGAGTGCCCAGAGAGAGAATGAGAGGGTAAAATAAAAAATATAAAATTAACGGGTAGGGAAAAGAATATTTTTTAGAATGTTACAAGTCAAGGGACTTTTTACTAAGACTTTGAAGATTGTGGGGGATTTTCATTAAATTGGAGAATTAGAATTTTTGTTCTAATTTTGAAAAAAAAATAGGAGTTCAAAACCAAAAATCCCTTATTTGTTTCTTCAAATAAGAGATATAACTGTAAAAAAACTTTATTACACATAATCAATTGTAGAACTATGATACACATTGGCTAAATAGAATAGCTCTGCATAAATATTTATGTAAAATTGTTCATCTTCTTCGGCACTGTGATCTATCATCAGATAAATAAAAGTATAAATTATCCTTATACCCTTAATTTTTTTACAATTTTCCTATACTCCTACTTTTATCATACTTAAATCTCTTGCAGCGATATCCCTAGACTTAAATCCTTTGCCCCATTTTTTTAAAACATATTGAGAAAGAAATGAGTAGCAACTCTCTCTCCAGTGGGAGGGGAAGCGCATTATAGGGAGTCTCCCTCTCTGACATTGGTCACCCTAGTGGTTGCAGAGATAAGAAGAGAGAGAGTGAGTGAGTGGTTTGGGGGGAGAGAGAGAGAGGAGGGAGTGAAAGAGAGCGAGGTGGGGGGAGTGAGAGGACAGAGTGAGAGTGAGAGAGAGAGTGGGGGAGGGGGAGGGCACCGGCGGGGTCTCCCCCTCCGGCATCGACACCACTAGCGGGTACACACACACAGAGAGAGAGAGAGAGCAAGGGGGAGGGGGGCGGTGCCAGAGGGGTCCCCCCCTCTGACGTCGACACCCTTGGCGAGTGCAGAGAGAGAGGGAGGGTGGGGGAGAGAGCCGGAGGGGTCTCCCCCTCTAGTGCGGCATCTCTAGCGAGTGCAGATAGAGAGAGAGCGGGAGGGGGAGGGCACCGAAGGGGGCCCCTCCGACGTCGACACTCGACAGGTGCAGACACAAAGAGAGAGAGGTCGAAGTAAGAGAGAGAAGAGAGTGCGAGGGAGGGGGAGGGCACCAGAGGGTGCACAGAGAGAGAGAGAGAGGTGGGCGAAGAGACAGAGGTCGGAGTGAGAGAGAGAGAGAACATGGGGGAGGGGGAGGGCGCCAGAAGGGTCTCCCCCTCCGGTGCTGGCACCCTTGGAGGACCATCGCCCTACACCACCTTCCGTCGGACATCACCCCACCACATTCTTCTTCTTTCTGCCTCCCTCCCTATAGGCCAACTCCCCCCCCCCCAACCTTTGTCAGATCCCCACCCCCCTTCACCACTACAGCACCGAGGCCGCCTCAACCCATTCTCCATCCCCCTGTGCACCCAGTTCCAACCTCGGCTCCCCAATATCGATGCCGTCGCAAGCACCCAAGACGTCGTACACCGGGCCACCTCCTTCCTCCTCTTCCCCTCACTTCCATCGCTACCTTACCACCATCCATTGCCTCTGGCTCAGAGAGAGAGAGAGAGAGAGAGAGAGAGAGAGAGAGAGAGAGAGAGAGAGAGAGAGAGAGTTTTAACCCAAGATAAGTTATAGATTTTCACCTCCCTCACTCAGCTTCAATTAAGTTAGCGAATGTAGCGATTCACAATAGGGGCACAATAGTTTACGTCTTAAGAATTTGAGTAGTATTACGATAACTACTATATATAAAGATGGGGTATAGAGATAATTACAAAAGAGTTTAGGGGTATAAGGGTATTTTTTCTAAATAAAATTAAGGTGGATTAAAATCTTACTACAAATTAAAATTAGTATTATTATCTTGATTTATTATTATAAAAATAATTGTATTCTGTAAATATAAATATAAAAATAATCTATCTTATCATGTAAATATACATAAAAAAATTACTCCTTAATTATGAGTCATCACATATTTTTTAGACAGCAGTTGAATGAAGGAGTATTTGCTAAAATAGTCCCGTATTAAAACAGATTAAAATAATTTGTGATTGTAATAGTGAATTCAAATTGTTCATAGGTTGAGTCGAGAGAGTTCCATTATTATAAATACATCTTATTATAGATTGTTTCCAATACGAGATTATCATAATAGTATTTCTATGCTTCTGTTTGTATAATATGATTGTTATGGTTAATATGTGTACGAAAGCAGTATTTCTACAATTATACATAATGGGGTCATCTTTACTGTCCCTTTAAAGTAAATCATTGTTAGAGGTTATTTTGTAAAAAAAATATTCTTAAAAATATATTAACAGATATATCACCATGTAAATCTGAATTGTGCAAAAAATGTCATATTTATTTACACGCATATCACTTATTTTTACCAAAAACTTATAAAAAAGTCACACTTAAATGACATTTATGGACTATTTGAATTAACCCAGTGATATGTCTGCTAATATATTTCTAACAATAATTTTTGTGTAAATTCACCTCTAACAATAATTTTCATGTAAAAATCTTTTTTTTCTTCACAGAAGGTATATATTGTTAAAAATTCCCCTCAAAAAGAACACACTGGCAAAGGGACAGTAGCAATGGCTAATTCCCTGTTTGGTTTGGTTGGAGTATTAACATTGATGTGAATATTTTTAGAGCATAAAATGTTAATGTTGGTATTAATATAGGAGTATTAAAGATGACAATTGAAGGAGAACAATAAAATTAGAAGTGCAGGAAAGAGGGAGAGGATATTATCAATTTTAATACAGATTTGGACATATATTAAATTTGTTATGGCATTACATTCCTCCGACGTGATAATATTAAAAATGATAGAGCTTACCTAATTACCACTCTACATCAACATCAATATTATTAATATCAATATTTGATACAACAACCAAACACCCCCTAAAGCATAATCAAGGCTGCATTTGAGGATAAATTTAAACATTATCAGATAATGTAAGGATAAAACATTACCAGAGGCTGAAAATCTGAACAATGATTCGTACACCAATACACTGACTCAATCACTGCTTCGTTTCATTGCTTCTTAATACCTTGATCCCCACAAATAATGTACTGAACGTAGAAGCCGTCCCTCACTCTCATTTCTGATTCTCTCACAATCAAAATTAATTTAAATAAGTGAAAAAAATCAACAGGTTCTCCTAATATCAATTTTTTACTTTGCATTCCTGAAATAAACCCTAAGAAAAATAATCTAATACAATGAGTAGGTATAGCTATACCTCGGAATTAAATAGGGGTTAGGTAAGTGAGCCCATTCCACAAATTGGGCTAAAAATGCACCAGCTAATGAACACCGGGGTCGAGCTAGTCAGCCACAGGGCTGAGTGACGAAACTGGTGGCCCAATTTGGTTGCCTAATCTAATCTCATTTAGACGATGTTGACTTCAGCATCCGTAAAGGGAAAGAGATAATTACTGCCTCTGTGTAGCAGGGCAGAGTCTAAATCTCCTCCTCTGGATTTCTAACCACAGAAAGACAACAATGGGGCACGTATGCATGAGATCAGAAACAGATAGATCATGATCTTGTCCAATACCATGACATGACATGATATGATACATTTTCTTTCATGTAAAAGGTAACATGTTGAGTGCAAGCAGAACTTTCAAAGCAGCCTGCGTTGGGCATTCAAATTTTGGTGTCTAGCTTTATGACGTGATGGAAAACCCAAAAAGGAACATCTCACTTCCAAGCCGAAAAGGGCAGAAAGAATAGCTAGTTACAACACAAGCTTCAAACCAACGACTGTATCCTTTTATTTTTTTCGGGTCCCCCTTTTTCCTTCTTGTTGGGGGTGAGGGGGGTTGGGCTTGAAGGCAATGACATGTGAAACCCACTTCCGGCATCTTCAACTTGAACAAGTATTCCACATCACAGCGTTGAAACATCCCCCATGTGAAACTTACAGGACTGAATTGAATCCCTGCATGTCTTCAAGAAACTTGAGTTGTGTGTGCATAAAGAAGAGTAAAGAACAATTCGACATCCTGCAAGCTTCTGATGCTCTGGATAAACTTGTTGTTTCTTGGCTCCTCAAGTAGTGATGGACTTGATTGCGCTACACGTGGCAAAAGCTTGGCTAAGGGAATTCCCGACTGGGGGTTACCTCCTATTTGCACACTTATGTCCTCTACTAGCTCATCCACCACCCTTCCCAAAGATATCTCCATGATGTGCCCAAAGTCGGAGCTGTAAACACAAATGTTTCCCCAGAAGCAGTAGAGATTTCAAGAACAAATAAATGTTTCAACTGAAAGCTGCAATGCCATATAGAATAATCTAAATTCCTATTCAAACATGATGCACTAGAAATGTCAACAATTCATAAACAGTATAAAAAAGGTGCAAATATTTGGCACGTCGACACAAAGATAGTAAAGAAATTGACAAGTCTGATTCCAAACTAAGAATGTGTACATACCTTGACAACACTGCATGTGTCTCTGCCATTAGTTCCTCAAGCTTGCTAACATCCATGAGCATGGTGGAATCCTCAAAACCATTGGAAGACATGGCCACTAGCTGCCGATACTGAGATGGATTGTCAGGGATCAAGCATGCCAGCCAGGAACTTGGTGCACCAGAGCTCATAAAGGAATTTAATATCTGCATCATCATTTCATGCAATTGGACCATGTTCAAAGGATTCCTCAGCTGTTTCCTGCTAGAGAAGATGGATGAGGCATATGCTGGTACAACTAAAACAAATTTTATAACCAAGTTTTGCATTTTCTACTACCCCAAATTTTATTTGTTGAAGATAAAGCAATATAATAACAAATGTGAAAAGTCTGCAACAGAACAGGCTAAATCACATAGGCTTCAAAATGTATCCATTATCCAAAACGCTAAAAAGAAAATATTAAAAAAAGAATATTCCACCTCCATGAAAGCTTGCCCCTCTGGTTAAACAGAAGAAAATGAATGCACTGAGGATTGGGTTTTAAACCAATAGCCCAGGTGAATTTTAGCAAGAAGATAACTAATTTCAGGCAAGCAAAAGGTCTAATGGGATTTTCACTATATATAGGATATATAACATTTCAACCAAACAGAGAAAATATGCACACAATTTTATTATTAATGGATATGAGATGAACCGCATGAATAAGGTGTACCCACTCTTTCATAACTTCTGCGACTGCATTCTGCATTCTCAATATTAATGTGTTAATGCCATAACTAGAGAGATAATCTGCAGTAGCTAGAAATTCCTGTTCACCATGTCTATCAAATGGGTTGGCTTGATCCTGCAAAAGGTGGTGGACAGGTAGAAATCAGTTTGAGTCACATCCTAAGGTGAAAATGTAACAGTACAACAAGAGACATTGCCAAAACCGGTGTGGTCTTTTGTATAGGGTCTCTTTTTGGGACATTGCCAAAATCCAATCGAAAACTAAGCATAATAAACCAATAAGCCAAACATGCAAACTGTATATAGCCATGGCAATAAAATATTAGTCATTTTCCTTTCCAACTTCCAAGAGTTACTCAAAATCAAATAAACCATCCAAATGATGAAAAACTTCCCAAGCCTAAACACATCCATACAAGAGAAACAATGCCAAGAATAAGCCAAGATGGACATGCCAGTAGACAATTAGCTTTGAACTTCATTTTGGGAAATAATGAAAATAATTATAATAATGATGATGATGATGCCGAAAAGCTCAGAGTGGTATGTAAAGTTTGATCATATCAATTCCATGGTTCATGCAATTAGGTCCATGGCACTACATCCCTACACTGAGAGAGTAATGTCTGTGCTTCATATTTCAAGGAAGACTCCAGTCTCTCCCTTATTCATTCTTAATTTCCAATCAATATGCTCACAATTTCATAGGAGAATTGGTTTCAGTCCATGATCATCTATAAACAATTCGATGATGGACTGACGCAAGTGGAAGGAATGTAAGATCAAAGGGATGAAAGAAGAAACAAGGAGACTGAAAAGGGAAAAGAATCTTCAGAGAAAACTTGAAAGGAAAGAGGAACAGGGATAGGACAATAAGATCGGATGCCTGAATTGGTCAGTGCAAATCCCAAACTGGATAAGATCCAATAACCTAAAACAGCTGATTTAGTGGAAGACATGTCGACCTCAAAATGGCAAAATTCAGAATTAAGAAGAGAATAAAAATATAATAAACACCAGAAAAATGAGGGAAGAAAGGAGAAAATATGAAAAATATATGTTGAAGGCCCGAACTCAAACCCGAAACCTAGATGTTGAGTTGAGTAAATCCTCCACACATATATAGTGAAGGCACCCGCCAATAGCTGATGTGGAACTAAACTTTAACATCTCCCCCTCCAATGCTGAACCTGAATGGTTATGGTATAAATGACACTAACGAACAAGTAGGGCATGGTATGAACCAAAATGGATGGTCCAACAGGTTAGCCCAGCTCTGATACCATGTTAAAGGTCCAAACTCGAACCCAAAACCAAGGCGTTGAGTTGAGGGAATCCTCCACATATTATAAAGAGAAGACGCCCACAGATATCTGATATGGAATTAAACCTTAACAATATAAATAAAAAGGAAAAGTTTCCACTCTTCCACACTTCCACTTGTTTTTTCTTTCTTTCATTTGAATACATTGTTTCTGCCGTTTTTCTCACTTTCTCCCCCTCTTCCTTCATCCTATTTTTCCCCCTATCTTCCAAGTTTATGCAGGCCTGACTAGGGCTTTTTTCTCTTTTTTTGGAAAGAATCAGGGATATTAAGTTCTCCCTATCTGAAAACCATGAAAGGGAATAATACAATTCAAAAAGAAAGGGAAAATGAGATAAGACTGAAAATAATGAAACTTTATGCAGCCATCCAAGTCATATGAATAGACTTGTTGATGTAAGATTCCAGGCATAGCTAGTGGCATTTTCAGAGCCAGCCCGTTGGCACAAGTGTGGACCACTTCAAGCAGAGTTTACTTCAGAAATCCTGGATCCTCTAGCAAATTGGCCAGATGGGCCTGGATTTATGTTTTCTGCCTGTTGATTGAAAACAAGCATTTCAAACAGTTGATCACTGCGTGCTTTAAGGCCCTGTAATTTTTGCAGTGTTTGAGCATGAGGATAACAAACGTTCCGTTTATGTTCTGGCTCATTCCTGGAACTTAGACCACGCTTTTAAACAAGCCAGAGCAACAATGTGCTAATCTTGTTCAAGCTCATAAATAAGGTAAGCTACAAATATAATCTTTAAATGTAAACAAGTTAATAAGTTTGTTTCTTTTGCATATATACCCCATTAGGAGTGAATTTGCGCAAAAATCTATCCTGGAGTTGTATTTGCATATATACCCTCCGAATGTGAATTTGATATCACCTACACCCCTTTTATCATCGCGGAAGGGTCTCACTGCCTCTTTCATCATCGCGAACCTGACACACTCCTCCATCAGTGACTCCCCATCACCCTCCATTGGCCTCATCAGGAAGCACCTCCAGACAATGATAGGAGGCAAGAGGGTCCCCCCCCCCCCAATCTACACAAACACACACACAGGATGGGGAAGGCAGCGGAGCAGCAGGCCCAGTCTCTGTCCCTAACAGAGTGACCCATATGGCAACTGTTCCTCATCTGCTCCTTGGGCGGCTTCTTCGGCTACTTCGTCGATGGCATCGGTAAGGTGACTGAACAGAGAGTGGCAAGACTAGGAAACATGAAAAGATCAAAACTTCTGTGTGCATCCCAAGTTCTAAGCTTCAAAGATTAAAATATCTTGAAACTAGTTAAACAAGTCTTATTGTCTGTTCTTTGTAATGCAGGAATGTGTATAACCATCTCGGATTCAGGTAAGGAGGCTCCTCATAGTTTCTTTTTTTCCTCTTCTTGTTCCTCTGTATATCTGGGTCTCCCGCCGATATGGTGTGATCTTCTCCACTCCCAGCTATGGTATCAATGGTAGTTTCGGCCGAAACCGATACGAAACAGGACTTGCTCACTGTAGTAGGTCCGAAACTAAAAAAATAAATTTGTATTGTTTCGGGCGAAACCGAATCTGGTTTCGCCCGGTTTCGGGGCTTTCGGCACGATACCGCCCGAAGCTGGGCAAAACCGGACGCGAACTCCCCTCTTAAGGGGAGTTCAGTTCCGCCACACCCCTCAGATTTGAGATCTAAGGGGTGCTGCCACCAGAGGAGGTGGAGGGGTAGGGGGGAGCTTGGGAGGAGCTTTTGCAGTCGGGAGGAGATCTTGCCGCCGCCGCCGCTGTTTCTTGTTGTTTATAGTGCGTAGCTGCCGCCGCTGCCGTCGTTCACATCATTGGGTTGAAGATTCCTCAAAAAAGATTTAAGTTTTTGTAATTTTTGTCTTTGTTTGATAGTTTTCTTGTTGTAGGTAAGGTTATATACAATATATAAGTTTTTAAATGTAAATTAAGGTAAATCTTCTTAATTAGGGCCTAATTGGAGATTTAAATTTGGGACTTTGTCTAATTAGGTAAGTTTAGCGTCAATTGAAGTTTAATTAAGCTTCATTGAATGTTTTACGGTGAGAGCGTGATGCTAATTGTATTACACGTCGGGTAATTAGGATAAATTTTCAAATTAGGCCTTAATCAACGATTTAAATTTGGGAGTTTTGTCTAATTAGATAAGTTTAGCATCAATTGAAGTTTAATTAATTTTTATAGAATGCTTTAAGGAGGGAGCATGCTATTAATTGTATTACACGCCGGATAATTAGGGTAAATCCCCAAATTAAGGCCTAATTAGTAATTTAAATTTGGGGGGTTTATGTAATTAGGTAAATTTAACGTCAATTGAAGCTCAATTAAGTTTCATTGAATGCTTTAGGGCGGGAACATGTTGGTAATTACATTTAATGAAGGGTAATTAGACAAAATCCCAAATTGTGACCCTAATTAGCAGTTAAAAATTGGGAGGTTTGTATAATTAGCTCACGTCAACATAATTTGAAGCTCAATTATACTTCATTGCATTTTTTCATTGTACTTACAACCATTTGTCTTTGACTGTCTTAATGTAACATCATGACCAGACATGAACAAGTCAGGAGCAGCAAGGGCAAGACAATTCGGGGTGGGCCCATCTCACGTTACTTGATGCTGGAAGAAGAAAAGTCAAATGTAATTATTGTGGTAAGTAGATACACGGGGGAATTACTAGAGGAAAATAACATTTGGCAGGGATAAAATGAGACGTCAAGTAATGCGACAGATGTCCCCGACAGGTGGCAGATGAAATACGCCAGTGCCTTCCAGGCAAAAAAGACAGGATGCAACGAAAGGCAAAAGATCAGACTGAAATTGCTGAAGAGACTTCAGGCAGAGTAAGCAGAAGGGGAAGAAAGAACAATGATGATGAGGAAAGCACTAAGAATTCAGATCCAAAGTTAACCAAAATAGTAGAGCGTGAACAAGCGGCTCAAAAGAAGGGAAAAGCACCGATAGGTTTAGGGACCTACTCCGATATAACTGGTGTAGCACGCTGTCCTGAAACTGGTGTAGCCCTACAGAGAGTAGGCCCCATGGATAGCTATGTGCACAAAAGGTAAAGTGTTACATAGCCAAAAATCAAGCAAGCATTGAGAGGGGTCAAAAAATCAACTGAAGCTGCAAGACATGCATTTAAAAGTATTTGCAAATGATTTTTCTACGCAGGTGTCCCTACACATGCAACTGAATCAGAATACTGGCAACCTATGCTTTGATGCCATAGCAGAGGCTGACCCTAACTTAAAGACCCCGTCACGTCGAGACATATACAGGCGTGGCCTTAAGGGAGAAGTTGAAGAACTTCATCAGTGGGTTGAAAACTTCAAGCATATTTGGATGGAGAGAGGATGCACCATTATGTGTGATGGCTGGATTGGTATCACGAAGAAGTCAATGATCAACTTTCTAGTTTATTGCATCGAAGGTACAATATTTGTGAAATCAATTGATGCATCAAATTATGAAAAGAATGCAAATTATTTATTTCATTTGATGGATGACATGATAGAACAAATCGGAGAGGAACATGCTGTCCAAGTAATCACTGATAATGAAATCAGTTACAAAGCTGCAAGGAGGAAGTTGATGCAGAAGCACAAGTATTTATATTGGCTCCCATGTGCAGCACATTGTCTGGACTTGATACTAGAAGACATTGGAAAGGAAGAAAAAAATATGAAGAAGACAATTGAGAGGACACAGAGTATCACTCAATATATTTATGGCCATCCTAAAATCTTGAACATATTCAGAGAGCATGCAAGTGGGGGCCGAGATATCATCTTTGCAGGGCCAACGAGATTTGCTTCGAATTTCATTTCTTTGGAATCCTTGCACAGGTATAAGAATGAGCTCAAGTCTTTCCTGTACCCCAATTCCATGCGGGATTATATAGACAAATCTAATCTTGATGCTCAGATAAATTATTTGAATGTGTGCCACATCGTGAAAGACAACAAATTTTGGAACAATGTCTCACATTATATGAAAATAGTCACACCTCTCGTGAAGGTCCTAAGAATAGTAGATGGCGATGAGAAGAATGATATAGGATATCTGTACGAAGCCATGGACCGTGCCAAGTTAGAGTTGCAGAAATCCCTTCCCAAAGAGTATGCGAAGTGGTGGAAAATTATTGACAACAAATGAGACAACACATTACATCATGAATTACATGCAGCTTGTGAATGATTAATTGTACTGATATAAAGTTCACTATTTTTTAGGTTAATTTACATCTTACATTTAGTTAATTATACACAAATGTAGGTTATTTCCTCAACCCTTAATTTATATACAATGCCAATGCAAACGTTGATGGCGAGGTGCTTCAAGGCACCTTAACAGTCATTGGTCGTTTATCGAGGACACCAGAAAAGAGGTTTCAGGCCGAGCTATAGGTTGGCCTTTATTGATTTTATTAGTAAGAGGAAAAGAATTTACTTAATTAGTTATGTTAATTGTTACTTTATCCTTATAAATGGACAGTTATAGATTGAGTACTGGGACATACTCTGACTCACAATTGCAATACGCTGTAGGAAAAATGAGCCCAGGTATACTAAATGTTTGTGCTTAAATTGAGTCAATATATATTAGTATATCATGAAGAATTGATCTTCATTTATATATTACATTTATTTGTTTATGGTTGGTGGAATAGATGACTGATGGATAATGATAAACAATGGGGATTTGAGCAGTAATGTATTGACTTACATTACAATTAGGGTGCTGAGTCAAACAACATCAGCAAGTCAATGTGAAAGGAATTGGTGCATGTTCAGCCTTATGCACTCAAAGGTTCGTAATCGGCTAAAGGCTGAACAGCCAGAAAAATTGATTTACTGCCACTGCAACATGACGTTGAGACAGGAATATGAAGCTGAGACAACAGTTGAGAGACAAACGCGTCGCAAATGATACAACTAGCGAAATTGAGGTGGACGCATTATTTGATTATGACAACCCCTTGCAGCCTCGGGTTGAGATATGAGTGCAAGTTGATGAGCCCGTTTTTTATCCTAATGACAGAACATGGGCAAAGGATATATTGGATGAAGATGAGCCAAGGGATCTAGAATTCAGAGGATCAACCAAGAGGCTAAGAGTGACTCATGCGCACCAGAGAGACGACCCAACTTTATTTGTTGACGACACTAAACAGCAGCCTGAGATTAAGCCAGTTAGATACTCAGAATCAGATAGCAGGCCAGTCACTCCTAGAATGGTCAAGCCACCTCCATCCTTAAGAAGAAGTACATCAGTGCATGAGATGACTGAGAGGACTAGTGTTGTTGCTCGAGAGGACCCGACAATTGAGCAAATGAAGCAAGTTTATGTAAGACACACGCCACGGGGAGAAGAATTGCTTTCAAAGATGAAGGATAAAGTCACACCAAAAGAAAGAAAGAAAAACAAAGCCAAAGGCTAGAAGGCGATTGGTTTCTTATAGTTCTGATGATCATGATGATACACCAAGTGATGATCCCAATGCAGCTGTAGGTGCTACTATTGGCGGTGGCATGTATGCACTTACTTCCTCCTTCCACGCTGACACGGACAGAGGGTACAGTCATAGTGAAAGAGGATATGATTCACAGAGCCAATATAGACATCTAACAGGTTATGGAGGTGGCCAACACGAATAAGGCATGTATGAGGGGGGTCATCAACCAAGATTCCAATTTCATCCAATTCTAGCCAGTAGCATTTATGGGTCATCATCTTCTTCTAATCCTCAAGGTTCTGCTTCTTATGTTAATTCTGGATTCCAATCAAGCCAACAACCTTATACTACAAGAGGGATCCAAAGAGGGATGCACGACATGGCTGCATCATTGTTTGATTACAATGAATATACAGAATATATACAACCTTTTTATGGGTATCAACAGCAGAAGCCAGACGATGAGAGAGAAGCTTCTTCCAACTTTATCCATATTAGTGCATCACTATTTAGGTAGGGATCATTTAATTTCTATAACATTTACTGTGCTTGTAATGTTTATTGTACTATTTGAACCTACTTCATACTTAATATGTACTCAAGAATATTAGTTTAACATATCCAATGTCTATTTCTAACACTTAATTTAATTTATTCACACTCAAATGCATGTCTAATGATTTTTTTTATATTTTTTTGTTTTTTATAATTTTATTTTTTTTTCAGATTTTTATAAATTTTTCTGAATTTTTTTAATGTTTTGAACAGGTTTTGGCCAAAACTGAAACCGATACGTTTTGACGAGTCCGCAACATAGACCGAAACCGAAACTGCCATCCTATGGTTGGTAGTTCACCTTCATGCAAGAGTTCAACTACCTCATCCTCATATATTTCCATGGCTTCACAACGAAGCCCCCGTGCGTGCGTGCATGCGAGAGAGAGAGAGAGAGAGAGGCACAGGTGGCATGGGTGTATACGAGCAAATACAAATCCCAGACGGATTTTTGTGCAAATTCAATTTTAACAGGGGTATACATGCAAAAAAGCCCTACTAATAAGTAAAATATTAATTAGAGTCTTTTGAACCCCTCAGGCCAAATGGGTCCATGACTGGAGCCACTTGGCTCCAAGCCCACCCATTCCTAAATGGTTTTTTGTTGGGATGGCAGGGCTTAAATAGATGGCTGCCCCTCCAAAATATTTAAGTCCTAATGTGGGGCTAACTTGAGCATGTGCGTGCAATGCGCACACAGTCTAATCCCACATCTAATTTTTGAGAAAAGGAGGGTGGGAGCAACTTATTTAAGTCACTGCCTCCTCTTTATTTCTCACCATTGCCAGACTCGATCGAGCCAAGGACTGCCGAACCAGAACCAGTTGGTTCCAATTTTGGATGACCAGTTTCCTTACACACCTATAAATTCACTAGAGGAAAAAGGGTAAAATGTAATTTTTATTTAAAAAAACAAAGACACATTCATGTAATACTTAGGTCATTATCTCATTGAACACATGTTTTAACTTCTAAATAATGACGTGATGAACCACATGGAAATTCAACATTCAACAAATAAGAATAACAAGAACCATAAAATGCTCTAAACACCCTGTCCCAATATGTGGCCTGGAAAGAGCCAGTTGGTCTAGTTTATATTAGCTCAGTTCCACTCGGTTCACCCAAACCCTTAAGAAGGAGCAGTCCAACTCTGAAACTAGCTGAAGTGGATTGGAGACCACATTCGATAAATAGATGTTCATTAGATTCTCCACAAGACTTGGATACGATAATCCATGGGATCCTTATGACCTGCATGTGACAAATAAGTGATCATTCAATTCTCCATGTGTTGCACAATGCACAAAATGGACTGCTCCCCTTTATATTGGCTAAACACTTCTGCATTTTTTCTGATGATGGGAGCAAGGAACTATCGTTAACTTTGTTCTCTACCTCTTACCCTCCAAACCAGATATCTCCATGTTATTCTATAACCACCATCATAAATTGTTTTTACATGGGAAATTTCTTAACCTTGTATTGGAATGTAGAGCACTTGCACAAATCTAGAGGTGTGGTGAGCCACATCATATTAGAGGACTCTCTAATGACTTATATCGGGCTACTGCCCTCATCGATAGAGTATTCCATTATTCTCTCCTCAATTCATAACATGATATTAGAGAAACCTCAGACCTTTTCTTCACCATCGCCAACAATTTAAGGTTTCTAGGCTAGGATTTTTTTTTTGGCTTCCCATGCTATTTCAGTGATTGGCAATGCTTGTCACTGCTCCCATAAGGGGCCATAACTGCGGCTTCCCGTCACAAAGCTTTCAGCCATGACACCTGCTCCCAACAGCTTTAGCAGCCATTGCAGCATCTTAGAACAGTGCTTCCAAAGATATCTCAACAACCATCAACATTTGTCAAGGGTTATGCCACCTCACAGCCGGGCCTTGTTGTGCCATTCTCCAGATTGGGCTACATTTAAGCCAACCATACCTGTTGCATCGTCTATGACTGCTGCCATTGCTTGATGCCACCAAACAGAGCACAGACGCACAGTACCTGCCATCCACCTCAGCCACCACATCCCTCACATGTAATGTGTTAGGGTTCCTGTTGATACAGATCATACCAAGTAAAGAAGGCAACCCCACACAACAGCCATCAGTTTCAAGATGCAACTAATATTAGATCTTGTCTTAAAGAAAAGGGGGATGCACCTTTTGTGAGGGACAAGTTTTCCCTTTGTCTGTGAGGTATGTGGCAACTTTATGACCTGGTTCAGGAAATTTCTTAAACCACTCATAAGAGGATCAGTTCTATTCGCCAAGATTGAATTTTCACTCAGAACATCTCCAACATCCAAGCTTTCAAATTCAAGGATCCATTTCTCTTCATGTTAAAGAACCTTGCAAAGTCATCACTCCTACTAGGTCAGCACCAGTTCCCCAATTGACCATGACCAATTCCATCACTTTTCTTCCTTTGTTCAATGCTCAGGAGCTGTGGACCATCCTAAGATCCAAAGGCCTTCCTCTGGCGAGCATCTTCCACTGCTCCCAAAGGTTCCTCAAGTTGGTATGTCTAGCATGAAGATGTGCAAGATAAAGGATTCTCACTCCCTTGTCCACATCCTCCACACGAATGAGCCCAATGATGTCCCCTCCAGGGGACCTGTCTCCCATCTCTCACTCACCTCAAAGGGAAAGAAATGAAGACTTTAGGTGTTTTGAACCATGCCCAAAAAAGCAAGTAGGAGTAGGGGCATGTTTATTGGTTGAAGTCATGGCTAACCTATCTTCCCCCCACATGGTTAGCTATCCTAGATCTTACAAGAATCTCAGTTGCATATGTACACCAAATGTCATCATCATCAATCTCAATCATGTGGGTGTCATCTCCAGATCATAACTCCATGTTCACTTTTCTCTTGGATCTATGCTGCCACTAAATCATCAAAATTCTTTAGATCTAGGCAGCTCATAGAACATTCTTTTAATAAGAAATGGATCGTTTGGCTTCTACCTATTTTCTTCTCTCTCTATCCTCTCAGCAAAAGGGCAACATCCTTCTCTCTCGAACATGACTCTGCCTTACACTCCATCCTTCTCTGTTCTATCCTCTTCTATGCAATGCTTCCTTGATCTTACCTATCTTTTGTTTTTTCTTTCTCCCCCTCTCTTCATTTCTCTTATCTCTCTATTCCCTCATCTCAGTCAACTTCTTGGATCTTACTCCCTCTCTGATCCTGTATTTCTTATTTTCTATCTCCTCCTTCCCTTTGGTATTTTAACATCCCGGTGCTTTTACATCCATTTTTACACTATCTTCACATTCTTATGATCCTGTTCAGCTCAATTTTACGAGGCTAGCTACTTTTTAGGACATTCTTTTAAGCATGTCCACATCGTGCAGGCAATTTTCTTCATTACACTAGTGTTTGATAATTGTTGATTGATGTCCTTAAGTTTTCTATACTGAGCTATGTTATCAAAAGCGCAGGAGGTGCTCGCCTAGGCGATGAGGCGAGGCAAAGCAAGGTGATGATAGCTTGCCTCGCGTCGGCCCAAATCACCCAGGTGACCGCCTCGCCCACCCCGGCCCAGTACTGACTGCGAACCGCCAGCCCGTCCACGAACCCGCAATCACCCGATAAGGGGATCCGGGGTTTAAATAACCCCATTCGCCCCACCCCTCTTGCTTCCCGATCATTCTCCTTTTCCCTTGTTCAACAGAAACCCTGGCATTGGCAAACGGCGGCCCATGTGCGAACAACGACCGACGATCTAACAAGTGGACGATGGTGAGCCTGGTACAATGGTGAGCGGCGAACAGCAATGAGCGGCTGATGGCCATTCTCTCTCTCTCTCTTGCACCAGTACCTTTCCCCCCACTGTCCCTCTCTCTCTCTCTCTCACACATGTACACACACACACACACACAGGGGCTCGAACCCTCTCCCACTCTTTGTCTCATTCTCTCTCTCCCTCTCTGTCTCTCCCTCATGCGCACACACACACAGGGGCTCGGCCCCTCTCCCACTGTCTCATTCACTCTCTCCCTCTCTCACTCGCACACGCAGTCTCTCTCTCATGCACACACACAGGGGTTCGGCCCCTTTGCCACTCTGTCTCACTCTCTCTCTCACACGCACAGGAGCCGAGCCCCTCTCACTGTCTCATTCTATCTTTCTATCTCGCTCTCTCTCTACTCCTCACATACACACACACAGTCTCTCTCTCTCTCTTTATCTTACGAAAAAACACAAACAAAGAGAGGGGCCAAGACCCTCTCTATCTCTATCTCTCACTCTCAATCTTGTTGCAATTTGAAAATTTTTGAATTTGGTAGTTCACAGTTCATAGTTGCAATTTGTTGTTAAATTGTACATGAATTTTACAGAAAAGATGCATTTTTGTGATATTAGACACATATCTTAAATTTTGAATTATATATATTATTTTAATAAAAATATCGTCCAAAACACCTCCAACGCCTAGGCCATCACCTAGGTGTTTGGGGTATGAGGTGACCCCTTGGTCCCCTCGGTCGCCTCTCGCCTCTGACTCCATAGGTATTGAGGGGGCATTTCACAAGAGATGCTTTCCTCTATTTAAGTCACAACATTTTCTAAGTTGGGTCTTAGACCTTTTAATACAATCTCATCTAGTGTCGTTTCTCAGGTCACTTGTCCTACATGGATAAGTCAAGGTTTCTGCTATCATGAAAACTCAACACAAAAAACATCATTGATGGGTTCAGCATTCTCAAAGCAATCATCACCTTTAGTGGGCCCTAATTCATCCCCCAAGAGTTTCAAGACCTATGTAAGAAGTTTCAAATTAAATTGCATGTCCATAATGATCAATTTGAAGCCACAATTGAAACTCTCATCAAAACCACCAACCAAAACAAAAAAGAGTGATTGAGAAAAAGTTCAAAGTGGGAGACTGAGACACAGTAACAAAGAGAAAACTTACTAAAACACTATGCCTTAAAAAAATTCCAAGCTAATTAAAGGAGCCTATCTCGCCAATGCCTCTAATGTTGGTAGATGCTGGTCAAGTAGACTTGGACAATCCTTAGAATTGTCCACAATTAGAAGATACTAACCATAGGCTAGGAGTCAGCTTCCATGACACCACGACTACTCATGGGAAGTGTCTCAAGTTCAAAATTCCTTCCCCCATCATTAAGGGTTGACCTGGAGGTGATTATACATACAGTCACAGTGGCTAAGGATTAATAGAAAACCCAAAGGCATGAAACCATTTGTGTTAGGCTAAAGGGTGTGATCATCTCCTTCCTCCTTTCTGCAATTCTGCCAAGTGATAAGGGTCCAACGTGTGGAGGAATGGTGACCAACCTACCCGTTCTCCTATCTAGAGGAGGTCCCACTACAAATGGGATTAAAATAGTGTAGCCAAAGCAAAAAAAATGTGAGATCCAAAAGAAAATTAAAAGTATGCAAATTGTTAAAAGTTTGCTGTAGGGCACGTCAACAGTGGTAGACCAATCCCCGATTATGAGTCCAGCCATAGGCATGGCCTCAAAAAAAAAAGGCAACATGTCAAATTCAAAAGCACCCCAACATCCAACACCATGAACCAAGTCCAAAGGTTTTTTTTTTTTTTTGGGGGGGGGCGGGTGGGGGGTGGGGAAGGTTTGGTTATCCAATTGATCCAGAACATAAGGCACACTAGGAGGCTGAGAGTCTTCAGTCCTGGTTCTGAAGAAGGATGTTGCAGATTGCCCCCAAGATTTCAGACCAATCAACTTGTTGAATGTGACATATGAGAACATCAATAAGATGCTTTCTGCTTAACTGGAAAGTGTCAATGGATAGGCTGGTCAGTTGAAGTCAAAGTGCCTCCGTTAAAGGAAAACAACATGAAAGAATTTTTTTTTGAAAGGTAATACAAAAGAATTTCTTGATAACTCATGAATGTCTTCAACAGCACCATCAAAAGAAGGGTTTAATGGTGAAGCTGTATTTGATGTTCTACCTCAGATGGAATTTGATCACGGATCAGTTGACTAGATCAGACTGTGTATTATATTAGGCTTGTGGTCTTTGCCCATGGGTAGCCCACAAATTTCTTTCAAAGTGGGAGAGGGTTGAGACATGGTGTCCCTATCTCGTTTATCATGACCACTTGGATTCTTGAATATTCCATGCAGAGCTGAGAAGGCTGGACATACAAAGGGTTTCTTCCCTCGTAACTAGGGAGTGTAGGTCACTTGTCTTCAATATCCAGGTACATAATCTATTTGTGTGTGAAGAAGGTGAGCACTTATGTCTTTGAAATAGATGCTAGGTTGTATGGAGGATGTGACTGATTTATGGGTGGATCACAACATAAATTTGATGAGAGAAAATTACTTCTATACCCCTGAAATCTTTCGAAATCATTTTTATACCCCTACCTTTATCATATTTACGTAATACCCCTCGAATCTTAACCCACTGATGTGAATTTACCATTTTACCCCCACTTGTAATGGGAAGATATATAGAGAGAGAAAGAATGGGCAGCAGCTGCCCTCTCTGATGCGCCGGGGGGGTGGAGATGGGAGCTCCCGAGCCCCCTGCCCGGCAGCATCCTGCCAGCTCTCCAGCATCTCCAGCAGCGACACGAACTTCTTCTTCAGCCCAGTGTCCTTCGCCACATCTGCCAGGAACTCCTCGAAGAGCCCCATCACAGCTGCCAGAGCCGACGAGTCTCTAGGCCAAGAAGAAGCACAAGAGTTGGAGCAGAAGTGGGTGAGAACTCGCTGGATGCAGTCGAGTTCGAGTTTGGTCTTGCTGGCGTAGGCACAGCTGGGTATGAAGAGATCACCTACCAGAGATGCTTCAGGCAAGAGCTTCCCTATCCGGGCTTCTAATCCGCTTCTGCAGCCATGGCTGGCCCGTAGGAAGATGGCGGACTGCAGCATCTCGAACAGGCATTTGATGGGGAAGACCCCTTCTCCTGGGGCAGCAGCTTCTCCATTGCTTTGATCACATGCCACTGTTTGATTTTCTCGTATTCTGATGACCGCACTGGTGCTCTGTTCTGGTTGATCTTCTCATATTCCAATGACGCAGAGGAAGAGGCATCGACATGGACCATGGCGCAGGGTAGCAAGGGGAGATAAACGATGCTCTGTTCTGGTTGGAACGAGAAAAACAGTGCTCTGATCTGTTCTGATTGGAAGGAGAAAGCGGTGCTCTGTTCTGGTTGGAGCGTGGAGGAGAATCCTCCTGCATGAGGAGATTAACCAGGAAATGATGATGAGGATGCAGATGCTGTGGGCGTCCCTGCTTCGTTAACACGGCCAACCCCCGCATCTGCCGTCTGCCACCTTGACCGGCTCACCGCCCTCATCATCGCCGACTAGCGCAACATCTCCGGGCCCATCATAGATGGCAGTTTCAGTTTCAGCCGCGGTTTCGGCCCAAAACCAAATAACTTATTATTTTTTTGGTAACTGCAGGGTTTCGGTTTCGGCCCGGTTTCGGCAGGGAAGTTTCGGATCGTTTCGGCCGAAACTGCCATCCATGGGGCCCATCCCAGCCTGCATCTCCTCCCTTCCGCTCCGCATCCTTGACCTCACCGGAAACTGGATCTCCAGGTCCATCCCCGCCGACGTCGGGAAGCTCTCCCACCTTACCGTGCTCAACCTCGCCGACAACCAGATCTCCGGGGAGATCCCTGTGCCCCTCCCGGTCGGCGACAACCAGATCTCCGGCAGCCCCCTGCTGGGCACCACCGGCTTCGAGTTCCCCTCCGGCTCCTCCCTGTCCTTCCGGGCCCCCATCGGCTGGTCTGGCCGCTTCTGGGGACACACAGGCTGCGCCTTCGACGCCTCCTACAGTGGCTCCTGCACCACTTGCAACTGCAGATCCGGCCAGGTGTCCTGCAACGGCGCCGGGGAGATTGAGGATCCCCCGCGCCACCCCCGCCCTCCGCCCACATCGGCCAGTGCCGCAGCACCCCTACATCGGCCCATCCTGCTCTCTCTCTCTCTCTCTCTCTCTCTCTCTCTCTCTGTGTGTGTGTGTGTGTGTGTGTGTGTGTGTGTGTGTGTGAGAGTGAGAGAGAGAGAGAGAGAGAGAGAGAGAGAGAGTTAACTAGGGGTAAGTTAGTCATTTCACCCTTTTTAACTCCCCTGGAAATAAGTACCGTGAGACGTCCGTGACGGCAGGGGCAGGGTGTGACCGTCTTGAAGATTTGAGGGGTATTACAGTAAACACGATAAAGGTGGGGGTATTCGAAAGATTTCAAGGGGATAGGGATAATTTCCAATTTGATAATTGGAGTGAAGACGGGAAATAGAAGGTTGTGCAGAACAGACACAATCCTGGATTATTGGCTGGGGAGTTTCTGGTAGAGCTTTTCCAACCACTACAGCATCTCTAGCAATCCAAGTTCCTTGGTAGCCAACTCATACAAAATTGAAAGATAGAGATGTGAGCTAGGATCGCACATTTTTTTGGAAAAAAAAAATCTGCATGAGGGCAGAGTAGACTTCAAGGGCATATTGGTGTTACCACAAGGTGTTCACCCCACTGCAGTGGCAAGGAAATATCAAGTGGATAGGAGAGCGATTGGAGCTTTTCGATGAGGTACACCTACAAAATGATTGCTGACTGGGGTCGAGGATGGAGTTGTTACATCAGGTTTGGAGCCCCTGTAGCTCATTGAAAGTGAAGTTTCTTGTTCGGAGACTCTCATGCAAAACACTCAAGATATCATCACATAGCCCAGTTTACAGAGCAGATCAGACCCACTTACTACATTTATGAAATAGAAGAAGGTTGCATGCACCAGTTGCCAGTGCACTTCCTTTTCTCCCAGGCTATAGAAAAATACTTGTATGTTTCACTGCAAAATATGACTTCATGGCAGCAGAAATACACTCAATATAATTAACTTTGCCTCATCAATTCTACAAAGCTAAATGATCACATTAGGAAATCCTGCAAGTGAATTCACAACTCAAGAGGATAGGAGATAGGGTAAATGGAGTACATGCTGCAATTACTTGGCAAGAAAGTAAGAGAAGATATGAAGATAACTCAAAACCTATACCTATATGTCTCTGAAATGTCATACAATTATAAAACACGCTTTAGATCCAGTAGAAGCTTTCTTGGATTACCATAACAGAATTGCCTCTGACTATAATGCTTGACAATTAAAAAGCTATTTGGGCCTTTTGAATGCAGAAAGCAACAAAATTCTATAATCAAAAGAGAAACATTAAACAGCATAAACATAATAGGGTTATCACATAGCATAACTCAATGAGTCAATGGTACCAAAAAGAATAAATTGATTACAGAACAATAACTTAGTCCATGCCTGCCAATCATCTTTAAACATGTGCCAATGTTGAACCAATTTGTTAACCCCTCAAAGTAGTTAGGGGAAAAGACATCCACAAGTGGTTAAATTCCACAATATACATGGTGAGTGAAATGGGTTAGGAAGGGGAAGTCATTGATATGAAAACCCCCACCTAGCACAAAATCACCAAACCACCACACACGTGGGAAATGTCAATTTCCCTCTCCTCATGTGAAAAATGAACAGTAGATGAGCTATTTATAGGGGAAGCCACCACTTTTTCACCCATTTTAGGGGTTTAGGACCGGGTCCACCCCCAAAAGGGGGGGTTTGCCCCGAGTCCACCCTCCCCTTGAGGGGTTTGCCCCGGGTCAACCCTTCTCCAAGGGGGTTTGCCCCGGTTCTAGCCCCTAGGGGGGTTTTTCTGCCCCGGGTCCACCCTGTACACAGGATTAAAGGTTTTGGGGCTGATTAAATTCTACCCTACTTAACCAAAATAGCTGCAACAGCACAGCAAATAAGTTAGCAACAACAACTAACAGAATTAGCAGCTAACAAAATGGTTGCAGCAGCAGCCCAATTGCTAAAATAGCTGCAGCAGTAACTAACAAGGTTAATAGCAGCAGCTCTGCAACAGCAGCAGCAGCTCTGTAGCAGCTGCAATAACTCAGGAGCAGCTGCAGCAACATAACATCAGCAGCTCAAGGGCTGCAGCATCTGCTCAGTGGCAGCAGCAGCAGCTCAAAGGCTGCAATAGCAGCTCAGTGGCAGCAGCAGCAACCAATGGGGGCAGCAGCAGCTAATGGCAGCTCATAGAAGCAGCACTGGGCAGTCCCCAGAAGCAACACCAGCAGCTAAAACAAGTGGACAGCAGCAATAACAACCGTTTAATCAAGGGGAAAATTAACCCAATTTGGAGCAAAAGGGGTAATGGTAGCATGGGTCCACCCCCATATGGGGGGTTTGGACTGGGTCCACCCTCTATATAGGGTTTTGCGCTGGTTCCACCCCCAAAGGGGGGATTTGGACCGGGTCCAACCCCCATATGGGGGGTTTTGCCCCGGTTCCACCCCCATATGGGGGATTTGGACCAGGTCCACCCCCCACATGGGGTTTTGCCCCGTATCCACTCCCAATTTTCCTTGTTTTGGCCCGGATCAATTCCCCAAATCCCATGTTTTGGCCCACATAGAGGGTGTAACCGCTAGAGTCCTTCGAGACTCTATAAATACCCCCAGTGGGGTCCATTTGAGGACACGAACAGAAAAACACAGAGAGCACACAGAAAGACTGCAGCGGGAGAAGAGTTAGTGTTTGGTGTTGTGCTTTGTTTGAAGGCCCATCTTCTGGGTTTCATCGTTGGTGCTTGTGCTTGGTTCAGAAGCCTCGTACGGTGATTGTGTTGCGAGGGTATGCTACAAACCCCATGTGCATCACAATCCTTTTGTGAATTGTGTAATCTAGATAAAATCTCCCTATATGGAGAAATCTTTAAAGTCCGGCGATGTGGTTACGTAAACACCCTGGATACAATCAAGACACTTGTGTAAACCCTAATTGCTTATGAGCCAAGGGATCATGCACAATCAAAACCCTAATTGTCTGCGAGCAAAGGGTCATATATAATCAAAACTCTAACCGCCTGTGAGCAAAGGGTCATGTACCATCAAAACCCTAAGCGCCTGTGAGCTAAGGGTCATGTACAATTAAAGCCATGATTGCCTCCGAGCAAAGGGTCATGTACAACCAAAATCTTAATTGTCTGTGAACAACGGGTCATGCCACTCCTTGGAGAGGGATTATAAAAAAAAATTCTTCCCCTGCAAGGGGCGTTGCCCCCTTGACCCCCGCGACCTGACAGGGCAGGTCGATCCCCGACGTTGCGCTGATGGACGCGCGAGGCTGAACCCCAACTCAAGAGAGCTTAAGAAGGGGAAGCAATCTTCTGAGAGTCTTTGGTCAACGGGTCTTCCCTGATGAGGGACTTGCGCATATTACCAAGATTATACAAAAACCCATGTTCAGTCCATATTGTTACTAAAATATCCTTGGTCTGGACAAATTACATAAATACCCCCAATGACGGGACAATTGTAGAAATGCCCCGAAAGGGAAAAAATTACAGAAATACCACCAAAAGTGGAAAATTGCAAAGATGCCCATGATAGGTCCGAAATTGCCATGATTGCATGTGAGCAAAGGGTCATGTACAACCAAAATCTTGATTGCTTATGAACGGGTCATGTGCAATCAGAAAAAACTCGTCAACAAGTCTGTACTCATGAAATGTACTTGAAAAATCTTGTACACTTTATAATATTTTATGAAATATACTAATGGCCATGTGAGCATGATTCTACAAAATTCTGTGAATGCTTGAGTCGCGAAACACCATGCTTCGCATCCTGCAAAGATAATTATGGAGTTTCGAGACTCAGTTAACCTCATAGAGGTCAAATGGCCAACACATGGTAGCCTCGAGTCTTGAGATTTCAAATTTGGGGATCTACCTCAATCCTCGTAACTACGTCGGTTAAGCCCGTAGTCCTTCTGATGCAGGACAGGGAACAACAGTCCTAAATATGCATGCTGAGATCATAAGGCAACTAAATTTAATTAACATACATTTAAATCAACACGTGATGATCACCGTAAACTTGGGGTTCAACACTCATGTCACACCCTTACCATATGACAGTGGCTTACCCTTTTAAAGCACGGCTGTGTTTCTCCCTTCAGAAATGACAATCACCCATGATTCCAGTGGAGGATGTATCAGGTCCATGGACTTGTGCAAAGGAGGGAATGGGGTGTGGGGTAATGACAGGATGACAGGAGACATGATAGCCCATGGCAATAATCCCATGAAGACTCATTGTAGGAAGGGTGTTAAATACCTGTTGGTGGTGACTGTAGCGGACCAGCTTGTGGGAGGGCGACGCGTCCAGTTGCAACAGAATCAGCGGCGAGCAAAACCCGGGGGAACAGTAGCCACAGAGCGGCCGGGTGGTGCGGACGGCTGGTGGCGGCCACGGTGGTGATGTCCACAGCGGCGGGCGTGAGCGGTAGGAAGGGCTTCGACAGCGCTCCGCGTGGGGAAGCCGTGGTCGTGCAGGGTCGCGACCGCCGTGGGCAGGGCGGCCAGCGGCTGTCGATCTAGCAGCGGGTCCGCCTAAGGAACAAGGCCGCGTACGCGGCGCTGCGGCGGCTTGTGACAGTTGCAGGCGGCAGCAAACGCGGGTGAAGGAGACAATAAACAAAGCAAGCACCGTGGAAACTTGTGAAGTTGTGTGTGGTGGAGTCAGGAGATGTACTTCGATGGAACTTTCAACAGGAATGACAGGAGAAGAATGATGAGAGGGGGGGTTCGGCTTCCGCCAGAGAAGAAAGAAGAAGGAGGTTTCGGCTTCCGCCAGGAGAAAGATTACCGCCGTAATCTCAATTTTTTTTTCTGCTAATCACTGCCTAACCCTAATTAGGGTTGGCCATCTATTTATAGCAACAGCTAACAATTACATCTGAGTCCACAAATATGATAAAAATGCACACAACTCATGAACATTCAGATTTTGTCTAGCTAACCTAAAATAAATAAAATAGCAACAAAATAACCAACTAATCTAGATAACGTTTGTTGGGCTTTCTTGTCCTTTGACTGCGTCTCGGCCCGTGCTCTCCATCAACTCTCCCCGGCTTAGAAATGTTTGACTCCGATGAAAGAAAACTCTGGTACTGCTCGTGCAAGTCGGGATCAATCCGCTGAAACTCCTCGCCGGTGATCCAAGTACTATCTGATGTCGGTCGTCCTCTCCACTGAACCAAATACTGCTGGCAACCACCATCACTAGTAGCTATCACCTGGTCCTCCAATACAGTCTCAATCTGATCATGCCGTGTGGGTGCAGGGGGTAACTCGGGTGGAGTGGGTAGCGTCTCAAAAGTAGTAGGTGAGTAGGGATGCAAAGGAGAACCAGCAGGGTCTGTAGAAGGCAGATGGTCAAGCTAGGAGAAGAAACACTAGGCTCATGGAAAGGTACCAAATCCTCCACATTAATACTGGACTGATTCTCATGTCTGAAGGAAGATCAAGCTCATATGCATTAGTCCCCACTCGTCTCACAATTTAAATGGACCCGAACTCCGTGGAAGTAACTTCCTCTGCCCACCCCTGGGAATCTCTCAGGCCTCACCCTCGTCATCACCAAATCTCCCTCAGAGAACTCCTGAATCTACGGTGAACATCTGCAGCTGATTTATAATGCATGTTGCTTAAAATTATTTTCCTACGGATGTCTGCATGCAACTGATGAATGTGCTGTGCAAATGACTCTGCTAACTCTGACGGACGAGACTCGGTGGGAAGGGGAATCAAATCTAATGGTCTCCTAGGGTGGCAACCCGTGACAACCATGAAGGGACTCTGACCCGTGGACCTATTGACAGAGTCATTAAACGCGAACTCGGCCAGAGGAAGGACTGCATCCCAACCTCCAGGGTGCTCTCCTACCAGACATCTCAAAAGATCCCCAAGACTCCTATTCACAACCTCAGTCTGACCATCAATCTGAGGGTGGTATGCTAGTGAAAAATGGAGCCTGGTGCCTAACATCCTCCACAGTGTCTTTCAAAAATAACTCACAATTTTCACATCGCGGTCAGACACTATAGTTTTAGGCAACCCATGCAACCGAACAACCTCTCTCAAAAATAGCTTGGCCACATGTGAGGCGTCAGCTGTTTTGTTGTAGGGAATAAAATGTGCCATCTTAGAAAATCGATCCACTACAACAAAGATGGAATCATGGCCTCGGACAGTACGTGGAAGACCCAGGACAAAGTCCATACTAAGATCCTGCCAAGTCTCATGCGGGACAGGGAGAGGGGTATAGGGGCCATTGTTCTGCTTCCTCTGCTTTGCAAGCTGACATGTCCTACACTGGCTCACAATCCGAGCAACATCCCTCTTGAGGCTAGGCCAGAAGAACCTATCCTCAACCATGGCAACGGTCTTGTCCCGACCAAAATGTCCGGCAGCACCGCCAGCATGCAACTCCCAAATAACAAAATCCCTCAAGGATGTCCCAGGAAGGCATAATCGATACCCTCTAAACAAGTAACCATCATGGAGAAGATAATCTGCACTCACAACATGATGTCCCTCGGACAACTGTGCATATATCTCTCCGAAATCCCGACAGGTCGCGTATTGCCCCTTGATGCTCTCAAACCCAACCACCTGGACATCAAGGGTATGCAAGAGGTGAATGCGACGGCTCAAAGCATCAGCGGGCTTGTTGTCTACTCCAGACTTATGTTTCAGAACAAATGTATACTCCTGGAGAAACTCAACCCACTTGGCATGTCGGGGCCCTAATTTCTTCTGTGAACTCAAATATCGAAGGGCCTGATGGTCACTATACAAGACAAACTCATGCGGTAGTAAATAGTGGCGCCAATGCCTCAATGACTGCACAACCGCATAAAATTCTTTGTCATAGGTGGAATACCGTTGCTTTGCATCATTCAACTTCTCACTGAAAAATGCAACGGGATGTCCCTCCTGACTGAGGACTCCACCTATCCCAATACCAGAAGCATCGCAAGACACTTCAAAGACCTTTGAAAAATCAGGAAGACGTAAGACCGGAGCCTCTGTCATCCTTTTCTTCAACTCCACAAAGGCCCTAGAAGCTGCCCTCGTCCAAACGAACTCCCCTTTCTTGATACAATCAGTAATGGGAGCTGCGATGGTGCTGAATCCTCGAATGAATCGACGATAGAAAGTGGCGAGATCATGGAAACTCCGCACCTGATGGACATCAGTAGGCTCTGGCCACTCACTATCGCTCTCACTTTCTCCGGATCAGCAGATACACCCTCTGACGACACTACAAACCCGAGGAAAATAACACGAGAGCTCATGAAAATGCATTTCTTCAAATTGGCATAGAGCTTCTCATTCCTCAAAATAATAAGCACCTTCCGGAGATGGATCAAGTGCTCATCTCGGGTCTGACTGTAGATCAGGATATCGTCAAAGTACACTACCAAGAACTGCCCAATGAATGGCTTCAGCACCTGGTTCATAACTCTCATAAAGTGTTGGGTGCATTGGTCAGCCCAAAAGGCATGACCAGCCACTCATAAAGACCATCTTTGGTCTTAAATGCAGTCTTCCATTCATCACCAGGGCGAATACGGATCTGGTGGTATCCACTCCTCAGGTCAATCTTTGAAAACACCTTCGCCCCAGCCATCATGTCGAGCATATCGTCAAGTCGTGGTATGGGATACCTATACTTGACAGTGATTTTATTTATGGCTCGACTGTCAATACACATTCTCCAGCTGCCATCTTTCTTTGGTGTCAATAATGCAGGCACTGCACAAGGGCTAAGACTCTCCCTCACGAAGCCCTTTCCCAACCATGCACTCACCTGCCTACTCATCTCCTCATGTCCACTAGGCGGCATCCGATGATATGGAAGATTCGGCAATGGCGCGCCAGGGACCAAGTCTATGGCATGCTGGATATCCCTCATAGGAGGTAGCTCATCAGGCAGCTCATCAGGAGGTGACATCACTAAACTCGGTGAGCACCTGCTAACCTCCTCGGGAATCTCAACAGCATCCTCCTCCTGAGGTTCTTTCACCTCCTTAATCACCAGAGCAAACACCTCAGCAGACTCCTCCACTTCTGTCTCGAATTCTCCCTAGGAAATAATGTGAAGGGGTCGTTTGCTCTCAACCTGGATAGAGGACGTGGGATGAGAATCAGAGCCTGTAGAACCCTTCAATCCTTGGGTTGTACAGGGGTCAGCTTGACTTTCTTCCCATCATGCATGAACACATAAGTGTTAGATCTCCCATAATGTATAACATCATGGTCATAGATCCAAGGCCTCCCTAGCAGCACATGAGCTACATCCATCTCTAAAACATCGAACCAGACATTATCCTGGTAGCTGCCAAACTGCAAGGGAACCAAACATCTCTGGGTGATGGGAATAGTGGTACGATCAACCCAAGCCACCTTATAAGGGTGGGGATGTGGTTCAGGGTGCAACCCAAATCGTGTAATAGCACCCTTGGAAACCACATTGAGGCAACTTCCCCCATCAATGATCACCTTTCCACTCTTACCTCCACACTTGACATAAGTGTGAAAGATGGAAGTCCGCCTCCAATCCTCTTCCTTCCTCTCTTGGGTGATCATGCACCTGACCACATTCAACTCAGCCATCTCCCCAGCAAAATCATGGTCCTCAATGTCACTAGGTGGGGTTGCTGGGCAGAATGCATCATCCACATGCTCCTCGCTATCGTCCTGTTCAAACCCCATTTATAGATTCTTTTGAGGACAAACCGCAGCACGATGCCCCCTCTGGTTGCAATGGAAACATTTTATTTGGGCATCAAGCCCATCTAGAATTCATTTGCCCTTGCTGCTACCAAGTAATGGCTGCCTAGGAGCAGACCCACCTGTGGGGATGGAGGATCCTGGGACTCCAGCCTTCACCTGGCATTCCCCATCCACGTGTCTCTTGGTCTCCCCGACTTGGAAGGGAGCCTTCCTCGTGAAGGATGACCTGAGATACTGCTCGTACTCGAGAGCCAACTGAAAAGCACTCTCGACTGAATCAATGGGGCGGGGCATCAACTCTCTACGGAGCTCAGACCTAAGACCTGTGCAAAATCGGGACAATGTCATGCGGGGGTCCTCCTGAACCTCACATCTGACCATCAAATCATCAAACTGCCGCTGTACTCGGCCACTGAGAGGGTACCCTGACGAAGGGTCAAAAGCTGATCCATCAGCCGATCCTTATATGAAGTTGGGAGGTACTTCTCTTTAAGCTTCTCTTTCATCTCAACCCAAAGGGTGATGGGTGGATGTCCGAGACGAGCAATCTGCTGCTCAACACTCAGCCAACGGAGCTTGGCTGATCCCGAGAGCTTCATGCGAGCAAATCTGACCCGTTGGGCATCCGACATATCATACCAGTCAAAGAATTGGTCCATGTCGATCAACCAATCAAGAAAGGTCTTGGGCTCCATTCTCCCATCAAAAGTAGGTGCATCCACCTTAACCATGGTGGAAATGTCACGCTGGTCACCACGGGCACGTGGTCTCCTACCATCATCCCTATCATGCTCCTCATCCCGGGGGACAACCTGGTCATCTCTCCTAGCACCTCCTCGAACGACACGTCTCTGGCCATCCTCGGGCCTACCCGGACGATCCCCAAAAAGAGTGTCCATCCAATCCACGAGAGCATGAAGAGTCTCCTCCATATTTCCAAGACGCTCCTCTAAATGGGTCATCCTATTGGCCACATTCCCTTGACCCCGTCTATTAGCCTCTTCGGCCATTGTCCCTATGTTGTTCAGGAGCCACCCAAGACAGACTCACTAGAGTAACTAAAGACTAAGATATGCTAAAATAAAATAAGAAATGCAACTAGATGAGGCATGAGGGTGATGATGATATTTTTTTTCACAATGCTAAATTAAATATGACAGAACTAATGTCGCCCTAAAGGAGAGCCTAGGCTCTGATACCAAATTTGATGCAGGACAGGGAACAACAGTCCTAAATATGCATGCTGAGATCATAAGGCAACTAAATTTAATTAACATACATTTAAATCAACACGTGATGATCACCGTAAACTTGGGGTTCAACACTCATGTCACACCCTTACCATATGACAGTGGCTTACCCTTTTAAAGCACGGCTGTGTTTCTCCCTTCAGAAATGACAATCACCCATGATTCCAGTGGAGGATGTATCAGGTCCATGGACTTGTGCAAAGGAGGGAATGGGGTGTGGGGTAATGACAGGATGACAGGAGACATGATGGCCCACGGCAATAATCCCATGAAGACTCATTGTAGGAAGGGTGTTAAATACCTGTTGGTGGTAACTGTAGCGGACCAGCTTGTGGGAGGGCGACGCATCCAGTTGCAACAGAATCAGCAGCGAGCAAAACCCGGGGGAACGGTAGCCACAGAGCGGCCGGGTGGTGCGGACGGCTGGTGGCGGCCACGGTGGTGATGTCCACAGCGGCGGGCGTGAGCGGTAGGAAGGGCCTCGACAGCGCTCCGCGTGGGGAAGCCGTGGTCGTGCAGGGTCGCGACCGCCGTGGGCAGGGCGGCCAGCGGCTGTCGATCTAGCAGCGGGTCCGCCCGAGGAACAAGGCCGCGTACGCGGCGATGCGGCGGCTTGTGACAGTTGCAGGCGGCAGCAAACGCGGGTGAAGGAGACAATAAACAAAGCAAGCACCGTGGAAACTTGTGAAGTTGTGTGTGGTGGGGTCAGGAGATGTACTTCGATGGAACTTTCAACAGGAATGACAGGAGAAGAATGATGAGAGGGGGGGTTCGGCTTCCGCCAGAGAAGAAAGAAGAAGGAGGTTTCGGCTTCCGCCAGGAGAAAGATTACCGCCGTAATCTCAAGTTTTTTTTTCTGCTAATCACTGCCTAACCCTAATTAGGGTTGGCCATCTATTTATAGCAATAGCTAACAATTACATCTGAGTCCACAAATATGATAAAAAATGCACACAACTCATGAACATTCAGATTTTGTCTAGCTAACTTAAAAATAAATAAAATAACAACAAAATAACCAACTAATCTAGATAACGTTTGCTGGGCTTTCTTATCCTTTGACTGCGTCTCGGCCCGTGCTCTCCATCACCTTCCTGCAATATTCTCAATACTTGGTATCGCCTCGCACGACTTAGCGCCTAGGGCAATGCCTTCAGCATCATAGCTAACTTTATGTAAATGGTGGATTTTCTTTGGCAGTTAACTAAGGATATTCGGACTCGTACCGATTTAAATGAACACCGACTGGAGTCGGTGGGGAATTGTCCAATACCCGAACCCTAATCGTCTGATAAACTCAATTCACGGAATATTGAACTTATATGTCGTAACTGGCTCTTATATGCATGCCAATAAACAAACGTGCATGTCTCGAATAATTTTTGTCTCTTTTATCTCCTCCCCCCGTAAATTAATTATCCGTTAAATTTCCGTGAGTTAAACAGCCAACAAGAGCACATCATCATGGATGCACTTGTTTTTTTTTTGAAAGTGGGTAGTACCACTATTGTATTAAAAGAAAAGGGTGATGTACATGTATGAACAAAGAGGTTCCCAAAAAACCCTGTACAATAGGCCCACCAAGATGGTGTAAAAACATATCCCCCCCAACATGTTAAAGTTTAGAATATCATTTGGGAACAAAATGAGACTTATTTTTAGACTGGAACATAAATTTTTCAGGGATTTGTGGGTAGTTCTGATTGGCCTTGGTTTGCGTGCTATTCTTCATGATACTTTATCTTGACACTGACTTTGGTTGAAACGTCTCTTTTGACTTCAATTTTATCTATCAAAAGCACTCTGAAGTCAACACTGAAATTGTGTTCTATTGAACTGGGCGTTTGAGAAGAGCCGGAGATGATTATATGGAACATAATTCGGAGTTGCTACAAGAACACAGTGAAACACCATATACAAGAATAATGCTAGGTGACAAAATCATTCCAAAGAGAGGACAAGATGTGTTGAAGCTGTAATTAAAGATGCCAGATTTCAACAATAGTTACAAATGGATAAGATTAGAAAAAATACAAATGCTGTTGACAAAAACATCAGAAGATATGCATGAAAAAGCTATGATAGTTCTAGAGAAGGTAGTAGGTGGTCTGCTGTCCCTATTAATGTCTCCCGTCTGGGGAAAGATCAACAAACTGCAGGTTTTCTCAGAGAATTTAGCAGTCTTCAAGTTGGCAACGACAGAACCATAAGGCCCTGGGAAGACCATTGGTACACAGAGGTTCCATTTGCTGAACAGCATACACTTCTTTATCAGATAGCTGCTGATAAAGGTAGAACAGTCATACAGATGCAGAATGCTAGTATCATTGTGGGTGGACCATCCATATAAAGAGGAATCCTTCGTGTAAGGAACTGTCGGAATACCAGAAGCTGTTTCAAATGCTTAATGGTGCCTAGATTGCAAGGCACATGGATGATAGAGGGACATGGAGATAGGATGTGAAATTCCATTACTCTTTGGGATTTTTGGTTAGATTTTAATGACGAAGGAACTAGGGTGTGGTGAAACTTAGAAGAAGTTAGCACAGCCCAAGCTTCTTCCAACAAGAATTAAAATTTCCACGTGAAAGGTTTCCTTGAAGAGGCCATCCACAAGTGATAGATTATCCTTTATGTCAAAGGTACGATCTCAGATTATTTTCCATGGTATTCATGATAAGAGTGTGATCAGATCTAAGATAATTTTCTATGGTATTCATGTTGAGAGAATTGATCACTCAAACCTGTGGACATGGTATTTTGACTATTCTGTAGGAAATTATACAAAGAACCATCTGGATTTAAAGTCAGGAATTTGATAATGTCCATGATTTTGTGATTGGTGGGGATTAGGAAGCACAGAAACACTGTCAGAGAGAAATGAATCATTTTGATTCCAGCAATGTGGTGGGCAATTTGGTGTGAGAGGAACTAGAGAATGTTCTGTTAAGTGCTTAGCAGCAAGTTTGATACCTCTGGAGAGCACTTTAGTGGTCCGAAGGCTGGTGTTCAGCTGCTGGCATAGAGGCTTTCGACAACTCCATAAATCAAAAGGCTATCCAAGTGGAGGAGCTTCACTTGTTAGGTATTGTTGATTTGTTGCTTGTATCTGATCAGCTTCAAGCCCTTCTCCTAATAAGGTCTATCTGCTTGACATTTTCCGAGAGCACTATATTGTCTTGTCTTTTCCTTTTTACTCTCCTTCTGTTTGTCTTGAAGGAGTCAAGAGGGATGTCCATCCCCTTTCAGATGTGTACTATCATTCTCCTCTTCCTTATTTCAGTGAACCGTGACTTTTAGTCAACTTCCAAAAAAAGGATTGATCTTCTGAAAGAAAGAGTGTGCTGCTTTCCCTTTAAGGTCACAAGATGTTATGCCACCCTTGCTTGCTTTAAAAGGGTGGACCACCTGATGCAGCCCGTGATAGAAGCCCAGACAGAACCAGGAAATACTCCAAAAAAGCAACTACATATTGACCATGTGGAGAACATGATGACCCCATACTGTCAAGTTTAAACAGATGTTAATGTCTTAGGAGGTCAGGAACATATGGATGGTAATGATTCAGCACATCAGCTTTGTATATGAAATATTCTAGCCTGGTTGATTATAAAGGCACTTTGAACAGCAATCCAAATATTTTGGTTGCATTTACCCTTTTATATAATAGCAAATATGTGGTATTGGTTCATGTTATTACAGACACAGTTAACCTCGACCGTAACTCAAAAAATGATATTAGTTTAATTTTTTTGCAATGAAGGATATCCAATAATTCTTATCCTGAATGATTTCAATAAGTTTCATTTTCATTTTATCAGAAAAGAAAAAAAAGTTGCTTTCTTGTATAATATGCGAACTTTGGAGCTGAGAAATATTGGAGAAGTTGTGCCATTGGAAACTTATATGCAAACATTTACAGCTCCCCATTGCCTGCATAGTATTGGACAACAGGGTTTTATTTTCAAGGCTGTCAAGTATTTGTTCCATCTTAGGTATTTACTGACAGCGGATACTCTGTTTATAGTCAATTTCCGTTTCTGTATAGATTCATTTATAATTTCTATTTTATGTACAGAGCCCTTTTGATTGCTTTGGGCAGAAACTTTCCTTTTTATGGTGACCTATTTTGGGCACTGCCTAGCTGTATTTTGGTAGTGGTACTTGCTGTACCTGTATTTGGATAGCTGAGAATAGATATATTGAGGCCGATGGATTCCTAGAGGACAGGCCAGTTTCACACTATTCTTCTCTTCCTCTTGGCTCTGTTTGTCATGGTATCAGAGCCATAGGGCTCCGTGTTCGTGTTCTGATGCTAACGCCCTGTATTAGGGGTTCTTCTGAAGCTAGCGTCCTCATCTAGAGGACTTCTTGGTGCTGTGAACCCATCTAGGGTTTCTTCTGGAGGAATTCCTGGGCAGGTGACCTCATCCAGCAGGGTGTTTGGTACAACACGCATCTTTTAGGGGTTCTGAAGTACATCTTGGCCATTTCTGTAAGTTGCTCTTTTCTGGGAATAGATCTTGAAGGTTTTGTCTGATTTCTTTGTGGATTACTGCCCTTGCGTCGATCTCAATGGATACCCAGTCCAAAACTATTGTGATTCCAGTATGTTTCAATGGGAAAAATTATTTCCTGTGGGAGTTCAATCTGAGATGTTTTATTATGGGACAAGAGCTGTGGGGATATGTGGATGGGACTGAAGCGAAACCTGAGGACACTGATGTGGAGAAACATAAGGTGTGGAACAAAAATAATGCAAAACTCATGAGTTGGATTATTAGCACGGTTGAACCACAGATTGGGATCAACCTTCGTATGCATAAGACTGCAGCTAGCATGTGGGAATTCCTGAAAAATCTATATCATCAGGATGATGACTCAAGAAAATATAATTTGGGCATTGAAATCAATGAATATACTCAGGGAATCAGCCTGTCCAAGAGTATTATTCAGGTTTTATGAACTTGTGGCTTGAGTATAATTCCATTGTCTATGCGAAGGTACCTAAGGAAGCTTTCAAGGGGATACAAGAGTTACAAGCCAACAACATGCGTGATCAATTTTTAATGAAGCTGCGGCCCGAGTTTGAAACAGTGAGAGGGAACCTAATGAACAGAAAACCTGTTCCACTGTTAGATGAGTGTTTTCGAGAAATTATTCGTGAAGAACAGCACATTCTTTCCAAGAAGAATGAGGAGGAAAAACAAAATCCCATTGTTGATGTTGCTTTTGCTGCTGGAAGCCAACCTTCTATCCGTAATATGCAATCTGTTAAGTGTTACTCCTGTCAGTAATTTGGACATTTGGCTAAGGACTGTAAGAACAAATATTGCCGATATTGTAAGAAAGAGGGACATATCATCATTGAGTGCCGGCGTCGTCCACAAAATAAAGGCCCTAAAGCTTATCGTACAGCTATCGGTGATGGTTCTTCTACTGATTCTGTACCTGCTGCAAGCAATCAGCCCACTGTTGCAGCTCTGGTGACTCCTGAAACTATTCAAACAATGATTCAAGCAGCACTATCTGCTATGGGTATTTCAGGTAGAAACTCCTCCACATCTTGGTTCCTTGATTCCGCGGCCTTTAATCATATGACATCTTCCCCTCAGTTGTTCTCTTCTATCTCACCATATTTCGGATCGTCTAAAGTTCATATTGCAGATGGGAAAAGCCTTGGTATCACTGGAGTTGGGACTGTTCAGTCCACTTCCTTCTCAAGTTCTGACGTTTTCTTAGTACCTAAACTTTCTGCTAATCTGATCTCCGTTGGTCAATTAGTGGATAATAATTGTTGTGCTCTTTTTCATCCTTCTGGCTGCTTTGTTCAGGATCTGAAAACTGGGAAGGTGATCGGGAAGGGCAGTAAGCACGGGCGTCTCTTCTATGTGGACCAAGCCATTCAAGAATCTTTTGCTTTTCCTTCTTTTGTTGACTGTAATTCCAATAAATGGACCTTATGGCATCGTCGCCTTGGTCATCCACATTCTGAAAAGCTTTCTTTGATGTTTAAATCCGGTTTACTTGACAACCATTCGGTTGTTCCAAGGCAAGTTCCATGTATTAGTTGTTGCAAGGGCAAAAGTAAAGTTCTTCCCTTTTCTTCCAGTACACATGTATCCACATCGCCTTTTCAACTTGTTCATTCTGACGTTTGGGGCATGGCAGCGATTATATCTTCCTCTGGACATTGATATTTCGTTACCTTTATTGATGACTTCAGTCGTTTCACGTGGGTATATTTCTTGCGTGCCAAGTCTGAAGTATTTTCTACTTTTAAAACATTTGTCTCCATGATTGAAACTCAATTTGACAGCCATATTAAAGTTTTTCGATCTGATTCAGGGGGCGAATACATGTCTAATGTGTTTCACGAATATCTTCAAATGAAAGGGATATCTTCCCAACGATCATGTCCTCACACTCCGCAACAGAATGGGATAGCCGAACAGAAACATCGACATATTTTGGATATTGCTCGTACATTACTTATTGATGCTTCCGTTCCTCCCACTTTTTGGGATGAAGCTGTTAGGACCGCTGTCTATCTAATTAATCGACAAATTTCTCCCAAACTTGGGAATGACAGTCCATATTTTCGTATCTTTCAGGAACAGCCAGATTATAACCTCCTACACACATTTGTCTGAATTTGTTTTGTCCACCTTCCTCCCCTTGAACGTCATAAACTTTCAGCCCAATCTGTCATGTGTGTTTTCTTGGGATATGCTGTCCAACAGAAGGGTTTTCGGTGTTATGATCCCCAAGGTAAGAAAGTTCGGGTTTCCGCAATGTCACTTTTCTTGATCTTCACTTCTTTTATGCTACTCATCCTTCTTTATCTCCTTCCATGTCCTCTTCTATTTTACACCTTTTTGAAGATCCTCCACTTATCTTGTCCACTGCTCGTTTCAAGCCTGGCTTGGTCTATAAAAGAAGAGACAAAGTTGCTACTCCTTTGGCTCCTCCAGCACAATCTGATGGCAATCCTCCATCTCATCTGGTACCTTCTAATGAGGATAACTATCATCCGCCACTTCGAAGATCTAAACGTGTTTCCCATCCTTCAACCCGTTATGGTGCTCCCTATGTTTCTTTCTTGTCTACACTTTCTTCTGTTCCTATTCCCACTGCATACTCACAAGCAGCAAAGTATGATTGCTGGCAGCAAGCTATGGACGAGGAGTTGAGAGCCATAGATAGCAATGATACATGGGATCTTATTCCTTGTCCTCTAGGTGTCAAGCCCATTGGCTCTAAGTGGGTGTATACTGTGAAACTTAAATCGGATGGTTCCCTAGAAAGATATAAAGCAAGACTTGTAGCCTTAGGAAATAAACAAGAGTATGGCATTGATTATCTTGATACGTTTGCTCCTGTTGTGAAGATGACTACAGTGTGCACTATTATTGCTCTCGCTGCCTCTTCTTCTTGGCCGGTTTTTCAGATGGACGTGAAGAATGCATTTCTTCATGGGGACTTGCATGAAGAAGTTTTCATGAGCCTCCTCCGGGTCTACATCTCCCTTCTTCTGACTTGGTATGCAGGCTGAAGCGCTCATTGTATGGGCTCAAGCAGGCACCCAAGGCCTGGTTTACAAAACTCCGTACCACCATTCTGCAAGCCGGTTTTCAGCAGAGTACTCATGACTTCTCTTTGTTTATGAGGCGGGTTTCTGACAAGATTGTTGTGGTTGCTATTTATGTTGACGATATTCTGATCACCGGGAATGATTCGGATTGGATACAAGTCCTAAAAAGTCTCTTGCAACAGCCTTTTCAAATGAAAGATCTTGGACATCTTAGTTATTTTCTTGGGGTGGAAGCTTATCGCACCAATGATGGAATTTATCTAAATCAGCATAAATACTTGCGAGATTTGATCACCCTTGCAAGATTAGATGACTGCACTGCTGTTGCTACTCCAATAGAGGTCAATCTCAAACTCCGCCCGGATGATGGTTCTCTTCTTCAGGATCCAACTATTTATCGTCGACTTGTGGGCAGTCTAATTTATCTCAGTTTTACTCGCCCTGACATCTCCTATGCAGTGAATTATGTAAGTCAGTTCATGAGCTCCCCACGGCACTTACATCTTGCAGCTGTCCACCATATCCTCCGCTATCTTAAGGGCAGTTCTCGTCGTGGATTGTTTTTCCCGGTTGGATCTCCTCTTCAGTTGAATGCTTTTGCTGATGCTGATTGGGCAGTTTGTCCCACAACTCGGTGCTCTACTATAGGATGGTGTGTTTTCTTGGGTCAAAGTTTGATTTCTTGGAAATGTAAAAAACAAGACCGCATCTCTAAATCTTCCACAGAGGCTGAATATCAAGCGATGTCTGCTGCTTGTTCTGAGATTACATGGCTCCGGGGTTTCCTAGCTGAATTGGGTCTTCCTTTATCTACTGCTACCCCACTTCATGCTGATAATACCAGTGCCATCAAGATTGCTGAGAATCCAGTCTTTCATGAACGTACCAAGCATATTGAGATTGACTATCACGATATACGAGATACATTTGATCGTCAGATTATTTCTCTTCCTTATATCCAGTCCCAGGATCAGACTGCTGATATTTTCACAAAGGCTCTCACATCTGCCCGACATGGCTTCTTGATAGACAAATTGATGCTTTGAGATTCCCCGCATCAATTTGAGGGGGAGTGACAGCGGATACTCTGTTTATAGTCAATTTCCGTTTATGTATAGATTCTTTTATAATTTCACAAAGGCTCTCACATCTGCCCGACAGAGCCCTTTTGATTGCTTTGGGCAGAAACTTTCCTTTTTATGGTGACATATTTTGGGCACTGCCTAGCTGTATTTTGGTAGTGGTACTTGCTGTATTTGGATAGCTGAGAATAGATATATTGAGGCCGATGGATTCCTGGAGGACAGGCCAGTTTCGCACTATTCTTCTCTTCGTCTTGGCTCTGTTTGTCATTTACTACCCCACAAAATTTACAATTCTGCATAGCGTTATATATCAATGAATAGTTTGCTGTACAAAAAACTTTAGTGTTTCAGATCTTAGAAGCATGGATGGGGAACATGAATGGTAATAAGATCAAGATGAAAAACAGGAAGTAACCAATATCTTCTAGTTTACAATTTAATTTTTCTTTCAGAGCAGGAGCAACTTTGGGAACAGTGTCAATGCCAAAATGTGCAAAAATTGTTTCTATGATTAAGATAAATGATGCAATCATGCAATATGAATGATTGGGTAATGGTTATCTTTTCAAGGATACACTAATAATGAGACTCCCTATAACTCGAAGAATGATGAATGATAAAAAACATGGATAATTCTTGAACAGTAGCGATCAGATTAATTCTAGGAAAAACTAATGGATGTTATTTATTTCATTTAAAGACTATCTTAAAAAAATCATTGAATAAAATGTTAGAAATGGGATACAACACATATCTTGATATGGTCACCTAAGTGAAATAATGGCACGTGGTTTTTATGAAAACTCAATGCTAGAGGGAATGAGCATATTGATGCAGGTTGCACCTAGTATCCACAATACAATATCATAGGAAAACAAATATGTTTAGAGAGTAAGAACACTCTTACCAGTGATTGCGAACTTCCAAACCCACGGGCAGCCTCAAAATAGAGATGCCTTCCTAAAATGTTAACTTGAACTCTTACATACAAGCATAGCATAGTCATAGCCCACAATGATGAAGCCGTTCTTGTGAAACCTACACAAGAATGGCAATAAGAACTTAATTAGATACACCATTAGACAAGACAAGTCCATTGCTACAGAAGCAATACCTAACTATGTTTATTCAGGACACATATACAACAAGCTAAATCATCTAAACATCCAAGACAACAAACTCATTACATTGGGGGGTTCACAAATTGACACAAAAACGTACTTAATATTTTGAGCTTTTCCCACAGCTCAACCTTTTCACTGGAAGTGAGAGTGTTTGGCTGCCCCTTCTGTTGCATCAACTTGTCTGTAAAATATGAAAGGTCCAGCTCCTCAGATATCCTTGACCGCAAGCAATTCATTGCATAAGGCAGTGTCGTGGTGTCTGATATTCTTTGAATGTTCTGAAAATGAGCTTGCAATCTAACAATAAAATTGAGGGGAAAAGTCAAATAGATAACACAAATAGGAGGAAAACGCAGAACGACCATCATATGGACAAATGCAGCAAAACAGCAGGCAGGGAGAGGGTAACTACTGGGCCTTGACGAGCTCGTCAGCACGGCGTTCCACCTCATACCGCCGCTCCAACTCCAGGACCCGCTGCTTGTGGGAAGCATAGAGCCGGAACGCCGCATACCCAGCTCCCAAAACCCCCGCAGTAACAAGAATCTTCCTCCTGTGCCGAGCCCAGAAGCCCCTGCACCCATCAAGCCAACGAACAACAGGAAGCAAACTCCCTAGTCACCAGATTGCAGAAGAGAAAACACGGGCAACAACAGAAAGGAGAAAGGGAAGCCCACGACTGCAAACAGAAAAGGAACAGCAGAAAAGAAGAGGAAAATATCTTTCCGCACGACAACAGCAGCCGGTATCAGCAAGACCCCACCTCAAAGAGAACATGTCTGGATGGCAACAGGAAGCAACAGCGACTGGTGGATTCTTCCCTCCTCCTCAGAAATGCTGGACGGCGGGCGGGCAATTCCAGAGGGCGAGCATACCAGCATGTGAAGGTGCCGGGGAGGATTGAGAGAGGGAGCTTGGGAGGGCGTGCGACGGCGCAGACCGGAGACTGGGGATCCAGGGAGGACCCAGAAGAAGCTGGGAATTCGATCAGCAAGGTGGGGCGAGCTCTAGTGGAGCTCCGTTGGCAAGTCAGAGGGAGAGGAACGCTCCACGAGGATTCGGGGGCGGGGGTAGGTGTTTTGCTCCCACCTCCTTTCCTCATTAGAGATTCTCGCCGTCCAACCCAAGATTATCATATTTTGCGACAAACTCTCATGTTTCTCGACTCTCGAGACCTGACTATACATATATATATATATATATATATATATATATATATATATATATATGATAATATCTAAATAAATGACTTTTTCGATTTTTGCGATCATGTGTGTGCAGAACAAATAGTACCTAATTTATGTTCGTATTTTGCTGAAGAATGAAAAAATACACTTTTAAATGACGTGAAATTGTTTATGAATAGAATTTGTATTTGGTTAAGATTTACATATGATTTTAGTTATATTTTTTATTCTGAATTTTTGAATCTTAACAAAAACTCATCGATGTTTTATCATTTTATTAAAAGATTTTACATGAACATTATTGTTAAAAATAAATTTTTAAAATTTATGTTTAAAAATATATTAACTTACATATTATTGGGTTAATTTAAATACTACAGAAATATTATTTAAGTATGATTTTTTATAAATTTTTGACAAAAAAATGATATATCTGTAAATAAAAATGATATTTTTATATGATTCAAATTTACATAATGATATATCTGTTAATATATTTTTAAGAATAATTTTTTTATAAATTCTCATATAACAACAATTTTTATGTAAAAAAAATTATTTATTCAACCAAATTTGTCGGTGCCTTATTTTATAATTTAAATTAAACTATATTGGAGCGTGTCTTTCTTATGTTATTTATGTACTATATTTAACTTTTAAAGCATTCTTGGAGCATGTCGTGCAATGGGGGAAACATAATAGACGATGATTTTGAGGTGAGGCCGAATGACCATCATCGTTGCAATGACACCTGACAAGGCGTGCGTGGAGGACCGTAGGGTTAGCCATCGCATATTGAGAGGGGAGAAAGGGTGATTGCCACGTGAATATGATTTATGCATTTCAAATTTCTTATAGGGATTTTTAACTGTTAACACCTAAAAATTTGTGAAATTAAAAAATCTCCTTAATCTATCTATTTAATTAACTTTTAATCTTTAAACCTTTAGTAAAAAAATTTAATTTAACAACCATCTAAAGAATAAAATATATCTCATCTCCTCGGTCCCGTTAACTTTTATTTTACAATTTTACGATTCCCAACTCTCTCTCTCTCTCTCTCACCCTATCACTCACTCTCTCTCTCCCATCCGCCGGTGTTGGACTGGTCCTCTGCCCACCTCCACCCCCAGCGCAGCCGCCGGTGATCCCTCCCTTCTCTCTCGGCTCCCCCACCCCCGCCCAGCCGGCGCGCCCTCCCTTCTCTCTCTCTCTCTCTCTCTCTCTCTCTCTCTCTCTCTCTCGCCATTCATATAGTTTCGTATATTCATAGTCCGGTGAAAAAAAACGGCTCTTTTGATCCATAGGGGATAGGCAAAAGAAGGGATTTGAGATGCTAGGAATGGGCTTTTTGATCCTTGGGAAATAGAAAAAAGAAGGGTTTGAATTGTTTTTGTTGTATCTTTCTTCGTTGCTGATAGATATCTCGAGGGAGTTATACTGAGAGAGAGAGTTTACAAGGAAGAGAGCATAAAAGGAGCCATCTTGCTCGGAGAAACTAGGATAGCAGATAGGAAAAAGGAAGCTTGACATGGATAAGAAGAAAGCCAAAGAAGAACACGGCCTCATCGATCAAGGATAAATCTGCTCAACCAATAGTTGAGACGCAGCAACTAATCCCCACACGGAAGCGAGGGAGGCCGAGGAAGATCGTGATCGAGGAGAAGGACCCGCCGGAGGGATCCCCCGGGACCGACTGACAGGAGCAGGGGAGCGCGAATAAGAAGCCCAGGACTGGAACAGAAGAACAGCAGGAGCAACACCAGCAGCAGAAGGGGGCAGTTCGTCTTGCGCAGCTGCGGCTGGAGAAGCGACGAGCCTCCAGGAGGAAAAGGCCGGCGAAAAGGCAGGGCTCACAAAAGCACCTAAAAAGGCATGCCCGCCCCCTGCGACCACCCTCGCCGGCGTCCCGCGACCCGTACCAATGGCGCCCATCGACCCCCTCCCATGCCCGTTGATTCTCTCTCTCTCTCTTTGGGTGAGGGTTAGGGAGGTTTTTCGTTATTTAATAACACTACAATAAGCTTAATCGTAATTAAGTTGAATGCTATAGATAAAATTGACGCATTTTTTTATGTAACCCAGAACATTTTGAAGATTTTTAACTAAATAAATACATTAGACAATTTTTTTTCTTAATTTTAAACTTTTGAAGAGCTGAAAACTAAAAAATTCTTTCTTATCCTAGAGCCCTTTGAATTAGAAACCCTTCTGATCAATGTGAGGGGCATGTCAAAATAAGAAACAGACTCACTAGAGTCGTTCCCATTTTTGTGGATAACACAACACACACACATATGTATATATATTATTTTCATTTAAACATGATAGCTTAATAATATCCTTATTTTAGGAGACTTAAGTATATCTTATTGGATACAATATGAGACATAGGAACTACGAAGACCTACAAGGTTAATGCGTCATTCCAATTTGGGTTGCAGAGCTGGCTTGGAGGAGACCGGCGCGTGGTTCCTGAGCTGAAAGCAGGGTTTGTCGACCCGGTCTCGGCGCGGGACGGGTCGGGTCGGCCGGGTCGCACAGCGACCCGGTCCGTCCTCTCGAGCTCTCAGCGCGTGATTTTTTTTTTAAAATTTTTAATAAAATTTTATTTAAAAATTAAATATTATATATATTTAAAAATATTAGAATGTAGAGTTTTTTATGATAATAGATCCATACTAAATTACACATAATTAATTATATAAAAATAACATATTACACCGCTTAATTAAACATCCTATTATATATAATACATAAAAAAATTATTTAAATTACTAAATATGTTAAAGTAAACAGTGACATAATAATGACATTCATTCATGAAGTATAAAATATAAAAACTCACTCATCCTCCTCATCTGTGAAGCTCGAATCTCAAAACTCACTCATCCTCGTCATCAGTGAAGTCCGAATCCCAAAAGTCACTAATCCTCGTCATCAGTGAAGCCTGAATCCCAAAACTCATTGTCACGTCCCGAGCGCGGAAGATTACCCGGAGGCGTGACGCGTCTATATGGATCGTGTCAATCATGTAAATATCAGAGTGCGTAAATAACTAAGCTTTAACTCGAAATTAATACAAATAGTACGAGCTGACAATTGTCACAACTAATTAAAGGACAAATACATATGTTCCCAGAGTCCAACGACTAGGCTTCAAATCTTAAGCAGTTCTAATCAAGTTGACTAATACAAATGACATAGATGAATTGATACAACTGACATAAGTGAACTAATACAATAACACAAAGGACATCACAATTAACATGACAATTGATGACTCCATTCTACACTCATCACTCAGACTCATCCCCTTCCGTGTTCTGGCCGATATCCAAACTACCTGAAAAGGTTAGAAAAATAACTAGATGAGTGAATCGCTCAGTAGGAATTACATCTCAAGATTTAACATGCTTTAAGTGGTTTACAAGTTCGATTAATGTCAGTAAAGTTATGCATGTAGATGAGTAGATATCAAGATTGTAAAAATCGACAAGAGCAGTGAAGGAATAACAAGTGAGAGTATAAGGATTCCAACTTCAATGCAGCAATAGCAAGAGATTCAAGCAAGTAATAACTGGAATTAACGAACATCTTTCCAAGAGAGTAAGAACTCATGTCAAGTAAGTAATAGAAAGTAATATAAATTCAAGCATGTAAAACTGGATTTTGGCTATTTATCAATTTCATTCAAGCAAAACTTTACCCTTCTGCGGGTCTCAAGTCAAATCAATCAAGTAATATCACGAGAATGAGTGGAATGTCTAAAGCCTAGCAAGCAAGTACTTCGGTGCAATGCCAAACACCGTGGTCAATAAACTCCCATGGGTACAAGTACCTTCGGGTGCTCCTCCCAAGACCAAACCGGGCCCTATATGTACAGCATTAATCATGTCTGTCGACATCCACTCCATTTATAGCCAATATGGAATTTCAAGGTTTGACCAGTATGATATATAAGGTAGAATTATGGAATGGAATCCAAGGACGCATTAATGTGTAGGGATGAACTAGGAGTGGAAACCAGTAACGTTTGATACATGGAAAAAAAAACTAGATAAGAGAGGTGCCTTATGGGCCACCTGACAATTTTAGAAACGACACCCTCACTGTGGGATGCCCTTCTTGGGAATTATACAGGGTTTAGAGGACCATGTCAAGAGTTAAATATCACATCTCAGGCTGACATCTATCAGTGGAGATGACAAAAGCGAAAGCCTAACGATCAGGTTAACGCAATGAGCCAGCTGTAGTTCATCGCGTCAACCCTGCAGCTCATCACGTCAACCTTGCAAACAGGCTGGGTCGACTCATCAGTTCATCGCGTCAACCCTGCGAATAGGCAGGGTCGACTCATCAGTTCATCGCGTCAACCCTGTGAACAGGCAGGGTCGACTCATCAGTTTATCGCGTCAACCCTGCGAACAGGCTGGGTCGACTCATCAGTTCATCGCGTCAACCCTGTGAACTGGCAGGGTCGACTCATCAGTTCATCGTGTCAACCCTGCGAACAGGCTGGGTCGACTCATCAGTTCATCGCGTCGACCCTGCGAACAGGCAGGGTCGACCGTGTGAACAGGCAGGGTCGACTCTACAGTTCAAATCTGTTGGCAGGGTCGACTCTGCCGTTCATCGCGTCAACGCGGTGAACTGGCAGGGTCGACTCTGTAGTTCAAAATCTGTTGGCAGGGTCGACTCTGCCGTTCATCGCGTCAACGCGGTGAACTGGCAGGGTCGACTATGTCTGCCGTTCATCGCGTCAACGCGGTGAACTGACAGGGTCGACTCTGCAGTTCAAATCTGTTGGCAGGGTCGACTCTGCCGTTCAAAATCTGTTGGCAGGGTCGACTCTGCCGTTGATCGCGTCAACGCGGTGAACTGGCAGGGTCGACTCTGCAGTTCAAATCTGTTCAAAAAGGCTTAAGGTATTAATCTTTGATTAAGTTAGGGTATTAACCTTTGATTTAAGTTTATTTAGATAAAACTGATGACATGGATAGATAGAGAAAACTGTAAGGATTATAGATCTTTATTCATGCACTCGTTTCATGCTTTAGTTGCTTAAATATCAAATTTTTAACATGACGTATCATACTAGTTTTCATTTTTAAAGGAACTAAATGGAGACATGGTTTCTATATAGGCTACCTAACAGATTAATTAGGTATGCTAGTTAGTTAGTAGATCAACTAACATGTTAATTAGGTATGTTAACAGGTTAGTTAAACTAATAAGTTACGTAAAAATACGATAAAACTTGCGTTAAACGGATATATCGTATAGATATGAAGCTAATGCATGCCATCTACCCTAGATTGAAGCTAATACATGCTAATCAATGCTAATCATCTTGGGTATAAGGCTAATACATGCTAATTATCTTGGTACGAGGCTAATACATGCTAATCATCCTAGATTTAAGCTAACATATGCTAATTATTCTAGGTATGAGACTAATACTTACTAATTATCTTGGGTATGAAGCTAATACATGTTAATCATCCTAGATTTAAGCTAACACATGCTAATTATTCTAGGTATGAGACTAATACTTGCTAATTATATTGGGTATGAAGCTAATATACGCTAATCATCCTAGATTTAAGCCAACACATGCTAATTATTCTAGGTATGAGACTAATACTTGCTAATATTTACTAATACATGCTAATTATTCTGGGTATAATGCTAATACATGCTAATTATCTTAGGTATGAAGCTAAAACATGCTAATCATCCTAGATTTAAGCTAACACATGCTTTATGAACACTAAATATCGCATGAAAATGAGCCTAAGACTAAATGCCTAGACTAATCATCCTAGATTAGCTACTAATTTAGTTAAAAGTTGAGAACACATACTTGTTGGAAGATCGTAGCAGCAGAACCCTTCTTTGTAATCTCTGCAGAGCTTTGCCCCAACCTTAGCTAGTCTAGAATGGGGGTAGCAAAAGGGGTATGTTTATAGGGTTGTCATGGCCGAATGGGAGGCAAGATCTGAAATAATGGGGCTTTACAGCTTGTACAGGCTGGAGAGATAAGGGATAATGTTTGGACAGCCAATCCATGGCCCAGATCGTAAAGTATGTCTCCCACATTCATACACGATCCCTCTTCAATGTGCACACTTTCAAAGTCTGTATATCCTCAAAGTCTATACATTGGCTTCACAAAGTCTGCACATCACAAAGTCTGTACATTGCTATTGCTAGCCTATTCACTAAGTCTGTACATCACAAGTCTGTACATCCTCTCTCTCTCAAAGTCTATACATTGGCTTCCTCTCAAAGTCTGTACATCACTTCCTCTCAAAGTCTATACATTGGCTATTGCTAGCCTATTCACAAAGTCTGTACATCACAAGTATGTACATCCTCTCCCTCTCAAAGTCTATACATTGGCTTCCCTCTCAAAGTCTATACATTGCCTGAGCATAGTCATGAAGTCTGTACATTGCACTGTGCATCATTCTTCCAAGTCTATACAACGAGGTGAAGTCTGTACATCCATTAGTGATCTTCCAAGTCTGTACGTTGCTAGCTTATAATGTATAATTAATCGGCACAAAAGGTAAATGGTGGATGCTAGGATTTGAACCCTGATCATTGGGTTGAAAGGCAATTTACTTAACCAACTACACTAGGAAGCCACTTGTTAAGTGAATACTCTTTACATATGATAACTACGTGTTCCAACTTCTTACTTAATCTAGAGTTTATCTAATATTTTTTTTAGGAAATATTATTAATATATATATATATATATATATATATATATATATATATATATATATATATATTATACGGGATGCTACACCCTCCCCCACTTAAAAGAATTTGGTCCCCAAATTCAATTACATTATACGGAGACAAGGAGGGTGAGAATTACTTACGGACTAGAATAATTCTGGAAATCTCCTTCTCATAACTCCTCGGTTTCCCATGTAGCTTCTTGTTCTAAGCATCGATTCCATTGAATTTTTACCATAGGGATCGTCTTGTTCCTTAGAACTCGGATTTCTTGGTCGAGGATCTTTACTGGCCTTTGCTCATAGGTGAGGTCCTTCTGTATCACCAAGTCCGTGTGATCGATGACGTGTGAGAAATCGTGCACGTATTTCTTTAGCATAGAAACATGAAATACGTTGTGCACTTCTGACAGTTGTGGAGGTAGGGCGATACGATAAGCCACTTCGCCTACCCTTTCCAGTACTTCGAATGGACCGATAAACCTTGGTGTTAATTTGCCTTTAACACCGAATCTTCTAATGTCTCGGCCGCGAGATATCTTGAGGAAAACATGATCTCCGACTTGAAATTCCAGGTCTCGCCTTCTGTTATCGGCATAAGATTTCTGCCTAGACTGTGCTATCATTAACCTTTCTCTAATGAGTTGTATCTTCTCGGTAGAATCTCGCACCATGTCAGGACCTAAAATTTATTTTTCACCGACTTCATCCCAGCATATGGGAGATCGGCAACTCCTGCCATATAATGCCTCAAAAGGTGCCATTTGTATGCTGGCTTGATAGCTGTTGTTATATGCAAATTCGGCTAGCGGTAAGTGGTCATTCCAACTACTGCCGAAGTCTATAATGCATGCCCTTAACATATCTTCCACAACTTGATTAGTCCTCTCGGTCTGTCCACCTGTCTGGGGATGAAAAGTAGTGCTGTAGTTGAGTCTCTTCCCCAAGGAGTGTTGCAGGCTCTTACAGAAATAAGAGGTGAAGCGCGGGTCTCGGTCAGATACGATCGAGACGGGAACTCCATGCAATCTAACCATTTCCTTCATATACAGGGCAGCAAGTACGTCGACTGACCATCGACTTTTGATGGGTAAGAAATGGGCCGATTTAGTTAACCGGTCGATAATTACCCAAATTCCATCATATCCGCCCCTAGACTTGGGCAAACCCATGATAAAGTCCATGCCAATGTCTTCCCACTTCCACTTGGGAATATCCAGCGGATGTAGCTTTCCGGCGGGTTTTTGATGTTCCGCCTTCACTTGTTGGCATGTGAGGCAACGAGACACAAAGTCTGCTACCTCCCTTTTCATGTTAGGCCACCAGAAAGTTCTTTTCAAGTCTTGGTACATCTTAGTGGCTCCAGGGTGGATTGTGTACCTCGATCTATGAGCTTCTTCAAGAATCTTCTTCTTCAATTCGGGACAGTCGGACACACATGTCCGTTCATGAAATAGTAATCTGCCATCAGGTGCCAGCTTGAAATCCAGTCTCTCGTCCAGCTTGCTCTTTATCTCCACTAGCGAGGGATCCTCTTCTTGTAACTTCTTGATTTCAGGTAGCAAATCTGGATGTAGGCTCATATGAGATAGAATAATACACATGTTATTCTCATCTGTGCTGATATCAAGCTCAGAGAATTTCTCCAACAGTTTCCATTCTTGTATCATGCAGTGGGCCAATATTGTTCTCGGCTTTCGACTAGGGACATCAGCTACGGAATTACCCTTACCAGGATGGTACTGTATAGTGAAGTCGAAATCCTTGAGATACTCGAGCCAACGCCTTTGCCGCATGTTCAGCTCCTTTTGGGAGAATAAGTACTTGAGGCTTTTATGATCGGAGTACACAGTGAATTGTTCTCCGTAGAGATAGTGCCTCCAGATCTTTAAAGCGAATACTACTGCGGCCAGTTCTAAGTCGTGAACTGGGTAGTTCTCTTCATATTTCTTCAATTGTCGGGAAGAGTATGCAATGACTCTCCCATTCTGCATCAATACACATCCGAGACCAATACCAGAAGCATCGGTATATACCTCGTATTTTTCTCCTTCCATTGGTAATGATAAGACTGGAGCAGTGGTCAAGAGATCCTTCAAAGTTTGAAAACACTTTTCACAGTCTTCCTTCCACTCATAAGGCACTTCCTTGCCGGTTAACCTGGTCAGGGGAACAGCAATTTTGGAGAAGTCCTTTATAAAACGCCGGTAGTAACCAGCTAGACCCAAGAAGCTCCGAATCTCAGTTACATTTGTGGGTCGTTCCCAGTTCTTCACGGCTTCGACCTTTGATGGGTCAACAACAATTCCGTTCTTCGAAATGATATGGCCTAAGAAGGATACTTCCTCGAGCCAAAACTCGCATTCGCTGAATTTGGCATATAGCTTGTTTCCCCTTAATATCTGCAATGCTTCTTGAGGTGTTCTTCATGATCCTCTTCGGTCTTTGAATAGATCAGAATATCATCAATAAAGACCACAATAAATTGGTCTAAATAGGGCCTGAATATGCTGTTCATTAACTGCATAAAAGCTGCGGGGGCATTTGTTAGTCGAAAGGCATAACAGTAAATTCGTAATGCCCATACCTGCTTCGGAATGCAGTTTTATGAATATCTTCTTCTTTGATCTTCAATTGGTGGTAACCAGAACGAAGATCAATCTTGGAGAAATATAAAGCTCCAGATAGTTGATCGAACAGCTCATCAATCTTGGCAGTGGATACTTGTTCTTGATTGTAAGGTGATTTAGCTGTCGATAATCTATGCATAATCTCATCGATCCGTCCTTCTTTTTGACGAATAGCACGGGTGCTCCCCATGGGGAAGTACTCAGCCTGATGAAACCCTTGTTCAATAACTCCATTAGCTGCTCTTTTAGTTCCTTCAGCTCAGTAGGGGACATTCTGTATGGTGCCCTGGAAATAGGACGAGCACCAGGGACAAGGTCGATTGTGAACGACACTTCCCTTTCCGGGGGTAAGCCGGTTAAATCTTCTGGAAAAACATCGGGAAAATCCCAAATTACACGGATGTCTTCAAGTTTAACCTTCTCGACTTCCGTGGCAGTCACGAATGCTATGAAAGTCATGCATCCCTTATTAATAAGTTTACTAGCTCGGAGTGCTGATATAAGAAGTGATTTACTCCGAGGGCTATTGTAAACTAGCTCTGAGAAATCTACGAAAGTTACCTTGCCATGCCGACAGTCTACAGTTGCTTGGTATGTTGATAGCCAGTCGGCACCTAGTATGACATCATAACCCTTTATATCTAGGCATATCAGATCAGCAGGTAAATTATTTCCCTTAATCATCACTTCACAGTTTGGATAGTGATAAGTGCTATCAGACTCATTCCCAAGAGGTGTAGATATGACCAAATCTAACAGTTCATGTTTCTTAGAAAATGAAGCAGCAAAGTTATTGGAAACGAATGAATGAGTTGCTCCGGTATCGAATAAAATTTGAGCAATTTTTGAACAAATAGTGAGAATACCTTCCACAATTCCACCTTTAGTGGGTTCCGTCTCTTGGAGAGCTTGCAGACGGCCTTGTTTCTTTACCGGACGCTTCTCGTCTTTGGTGTCTTGTTCCTTCATCAGTGGGCAGTCTGGGATTCGATGCTCTCGGCTCCCACATTGAAGACAAGCTCCTAACTTTCTCCAGCATTCCTCGGTCTTATGACCAGCTTTATCACAATACTTGTAAATCTCCTTTGATGGTGTGGTGGTGGAGAATGGCCTGTCATTCTTCTGGAATTTCTTCGCCTTAGAGGGCTCCCCTCCCATGAAGAATCGCTTCTTGTTGAAGGATTGTTTGAATTTTCCCGGGCTTGTGACGGGTTCCTTCTTGTCTCTTCCTCGGATTCTCTCAGATAATTCGGTGGCGTCTTCCAGCAGTTGAGCACGCCAAACCATCTCCGAATAGACTTGGATGTCCATCGGGGCAAGTTGTGTGATATAATGGGGCCGAAGCCCGTTGAGGAATCTTCTCGCCTTCATCTTTTCCGTACACACCAAGTGGGGTGCATACCTAGATAATCTGGAGAATTGGGCCTCATACTCGGCCACTTTCAAGCCCCGTTGTTTTAGAACGGCGAATTTCGTGGCTTTCTTTTCCTGGATATGATCGGAGAAGTACTTGTTGTTGAAATGTTCCGTGAATTCATCCCATGTGACATGGTATTCTGGCAGTGTTACTTCTATGGATTCCCACTAGCATCGAGCGTCCCGCTCTAGTTGGAATACGGCAAGTAAAACCTTCTCTTCATCCGCGCATTGCATCACACGGAAGATTCGTTCCATCTCCTTTAGTCAATTCTCGGCATCCTCGGGGTCGGACGAACCCATGAACCTCGATGGGTTCATGTTACAGAAACTTCGGTGGAGATCTCCCGCTCCACGATTTGCTCCACCTTGGGCCACTTGCTGTAGTGCCTGTGTGAGGCCTTGCACGGTGCGCTGCATCTCGCGCCATTGTGCTCTTTCCGCAGCCATTATCCTACAAAAGAGTTAAGTATGATAAAGATCGGATTTACTTGTAAGGTCGAAAGTCATTGTAGAACTTAACCCATAGCTCTATCCATCTCACCGGGTAAGGTATATCTATCCTTGAACTTGGGTTTTATCTATCCTTGGACACAAGTTTTTACTTAGATTTCAATTTCTAACCGTTTATTTTTTCTAATTCCCTAGGTTTGAAAACCTAGGCTCTGATACCACGAAGACTGTCACGTCCCGAGCGCGGAAGATTACCCGGAGGCGTGACGCGTCTATATGGATCGTGTCAATCATGTAAATATCAGAGTGCGTAAATAACTAAGCTTTAACTCGAAATTAATACAAATAGTACGAGCTGACAATTGTCACAACTAATCAAAGGATAAATACATATGTTCCCAGAGTCCAACGACTAGGCTTCAAATCTTAAGCAGTTCTAATCAAGTTGACTAATACAAATGACATAGATGAATTGATACAACTGACATAAGTGAACTAATACAATAACACAAAGGACATCACAATTAACATGACAATTGATGACTCCATTCTACACTCATCACTCAGACTCATCCCCTTCCGTGTTCTGGCCGATATCCAAACTACCTGAAAAGGTTAGAAAAATAATTAGATGAGTGAATCGCTCAGTAGGATTTACATCTCAAGATTTAACATGCTTTAAGTGGTTTACAAGTTCGATTAATGTCAGTAAAGTTATGCATGTAGATGAGTAGATATCAAGAATTATAAAAATCGACAAGAGCAGTGAAGGAATAACAAGTGAGAGTATAAGGATTCCAACTTCAATGCAGCAATAGCAAGAGATTCAAGCAAGTAATAACTGGAATTAACGAAAATCTTTCCAAGAGAGTAAGAACTCATGTCAAGTAAGTAATAGAAAGTAATATAAATTCAAGCATGTAAAACTGGATTTTGGCTATTTATCAATTTCATTCAAGCAAAACTTTACCCTTCTGCGGGTCTCAAGTCAAATCAATCAAGTAATATCACGAGAATGAGTGGAATGTCTAAAGCCTAGCAAGCAAGTACTTCGGTGCAATGCCAAACACCGTGGTCAATAAACTCCCATGGGTACAAGTACCTTCGGGTGCTCCTCCCAAGACCAAACCGGGCCCTATATGTACAGCATTAATCATGTCTGTCGACATCCACTCCCATTTATAGCCAATATGGAATTTCAAGGTTTGACCAGTATGATATATAAGGTAGAATTATGGAATGGAATCCAAGGACGCATTAATGTGTAGGGATGAACTAGGAGTGGAAACCAGTAACGTTTGATACATGGAAAAAAAAACTAGATAAGAGAGGTGCCTTATGGGCCACCTGACAATTTTAGAAACGACACCCTCACTGTGGGATGCCCTTCTTGGGAATTATACAGGGTTTAGAGGACCATGTCAAGAGTTAAATATCACATCTCAGGCTGCCATCTATCAGTGGAGATGACAAAAGCGAAAGCCTAACGATCAGGTTAACGCAATGAGCCAGCTGTAGTTCATCGCGTCAACCCTGCAGCTCATCACGTCAACCTTGCAAACAGGCTGGGTCGACTCATCAGTTCATCGCGTCAACCCTGCGAATAGGCAGGGTCGACTCATCAGTTCATCGCGTCAACCCTGTGAACAGGCAGGGTCGACTCATCAGTTTATCGCGTCAACCCTGCGAACAGGCTGGGTCGACTCATCAGTTCATCGCGTCAACCCTGTGAACTGGCAGGGTCGACTCATCAGTTCATCGTGTCAACCCTGCGAACAGGCTGGGTCGACTCATCAGTTCATCGCGTCGACCCTGCGAACAGGCAGGGTCGACCGTGTGAACAGGCAGGGTCGACTCTACAGTTCAAATCTGTTGGCAGGGTCGACTCTGCCGTTCATCGCGTCAACGCGGTGAACTGGCAGGGTCGACTCTGTAGTTCAAAATCTGTTGGCAGGGTCGACTCTGCCGTTCATCGCGTCAACGCGGTGAACTGGCAGGGTCGACTATGTCTGCCGTTCATCGCGTCAACGCGGTGAACTGACAGGGTCGACTCTGCAGTTCAAATCTGTTGGCAGGGTCGACTCTGCCGTTCAAAATCTGTTGGCAGGGTCGACTCTGCCGTTGATCGCGTCAACGCGGTGAACTGGCAGGGTCGACTCTGCAGTTCAAATCTGTTCAAAAAGGCTTAAGGTATTAATCTTTGATTAAGTTAGGGTATTAACCTTTGATTTAAGTTTATTTAGATAAAACTGATGACATGGATAGATAGAGAAAACTGTAAGGATTATAGATCTTTATTCATGCACTCGTTTCATGCTTTAGTTGCTTAAATATCAAATTTTTAACATGACGTATCATACTAGTTTTCATTTTTAAAGGAACTAAATGGAGACATGGTTTCTATATAGGCTACCTAACAGATTAATTAGGTATGCTAGTTAGTTAGTAGATCAACTAACATGTTAATTAGGTATGTTAACAGGTTAGTTAAACTAATAAGTTACGTAAAAATACGATAAAACTTGCGTTAAACGGATATATCGTATGGATATGAAGCTAATGCATGCCATCTACCCTAGATTGAAGCTAATACATGCTAATCAATGCTAATCATCTTGGGTATAAGGCTAATACATGCTAATTATCTTGGTACGAGGCTAATACATGCTAATCATCCTAGATTTAAGCTAACATATGCTAATTATTCTAGGTATGAGACTAATACTTGCTAATTATCTTGGGTATGAAGCTAATACATGTTAATCATCCTAGATTTAAGCTAACACATGCTAATTATTCTAGGTATGAGACTAATACTTGCTAATATTTGTTAATACATGCTAATTATTCTGGGTATAATGTTAATATATGTTAATTATCTTAGGTATGAAGCTAATACATGCTAATCATCTTAGATTTAAGCTAACACATGCTTTATGAACACTAAATATCGCATGGAAATGAGCCTAAGACTAAATACATAGACTAATCATCCTAGATTAGCTACTAGTTTAGTTAAAAGTTGAAAACACCTACTTGTTTGAAGATCGTAGCAGCAGAACCCTTCTTTGTAATCCCTGCAGAACTTTGCCCCAACCTTAGCTAGTCTAGAATGGGGGTAGCAAAAGGGTATGTTTATAGGGTTGTCATGGCCGAATGGGAGGTAAGATCTGAAATAATGGGGCTTTACAGCTTGTACAGGCTGGAGAGATAATGGATAATGTTTGGACAGCCAATCCATGGCCCAGATCGTAAAGTCTGTCTCCCACATTCATACACGATCCCTCTTCAATGTGCACACTTTCAAAGTCTGTACATCCTTAAAGTCTATACATTGGCTTCACAAAGTCTGCACATCACAAAGTCTGTACATTGCTATTGCTAGCCTATTCACTAAGTCTGTACATTGCTAATGCTAATATATGTTAATTATCTTAGATATGAAGCTAATACATGCTAATCATCTTAGATTTAAGCTAACACATGCTTTATGAACACTAAATATCGCATGAAAATGAGCCTAAGACTAAATGCCTAGACTAATCATCCTAGATTAGGTACTAGTTTAGTTAAAAGTTGAGAACACCTACTTGTTAGAAGATCGTAGCAGCAGAACCCTTCTTTGTAATCCCTGCAGAGCTTTGCCCCAACCTTAGCTAGTCTAGAATGGGGGTAGCAAAAGGGGTATGTTTATAGGGTTGTCATGGCCGAATGGGAGGTAAGATCTGAAATAATGGGACTTTACAGCTTGTACAGGCTGGAGAGATAAGGGATAATATTTGGACAGCCAATCCATGGCCCAGATCGTAAAGTCTGTCTCCCACATTCATACACGATCCCTCTTCAATGTGCACACTTTCAAAGTCTGTACATCCTCAAAGTCTATACATTGGCTTCACAAAGTCTGCACATCACAGTCTGTACATTGCTATTGCTAGCCTATTCACTAAGTCTGTACATCACAAGTCTGTACATCCTCTCCCTCTCAAAGTCTATACATTGGCTTCCTCTCAAAATCTGTACATCACTTCCTCTCAAAGTCTGTACATCACAAAGTCTATACATTGACTATTGCTAGCCTATTCACAAAGTCTGTACATCACAAGTCTGTACATCCTCTCCATCTCAAAGTCTATACATTGGCTTCCCTCTCAAAGTCTATAAATTATCTGAGCATAGTCATGAAGTCTGTACATTGCACTGTGCATCATTCTTCCAAGTCTATACAACGAGGTGAAGTCTGTACATCAATTAGTGATCTTCCAAGTCTGTACGTTGCTAACTTATAATGTATAATTAATTGGCACAAAAGTTAAATGGTTGATGCTAGGATTTGAACCCTAGTCATTGGGTTGAAAGGTAAGTTACTTAACCAACTACACTAGGAAGCCACTTGTTAAGTGAATACTCTTTACATATGATAACTACATGTTCCAACTTCTTACTTAATTTAGAGTTTATCTAATATATTTTTTTGGGAAATATTATTAATAAATAAATATATATATATATATATATATATATATATATATATATATATATATATTTTATATGGGATGCTACACTCATCATCAGATACATGAGACTGATCACCCGTATAATCTAACTCTATCCTAGTGGGTGGAGGTACATGTGGGTGGGACTGAAAATATTTAACTATCTGCACAAATGATGGGTCGTGTGCTGCGGTGGAGGGTACATTAAAATCTGTAAAAAAAATATTCACTACATCTATAGCTTCAATTCTATCATGTGCGACTGGTGCTGGTACTGCTCAAACTCTGGACGTGGAGGAAGATCCTGCTCTGTCATGTGCTCGTGGTGGGGGTACCCGGGAGGTAGAAGAAGATGTCCTGGGTGTGCTACGAGAATCGTATCTATCCTGTAACTGTATCCGAAAGGAATGTCGGATATCTCCCGGAACTCGGTCGCATGCACGAACATCGCGTCCCACTCCCGCAAGGTGCTCCGCAAACCTGTGTATGCCGGTGACGCGATGTTCGCAGTATATACAGTGCATATATCCATCACCCTCAACAGAGTATCCATGCTCCCGCGTAGGGTGACGTCGTTCGTCCATGATGACCTACAAATGATGTAAAAGTTTATATTAGTAATTTCAATGATAAGTACAGAACTCAATATATGAAGAAATTTACAATTAATTATTAGTTAGTTATAAATATAACCAAATGATACATACTCATTAAGAGTATGGACCCAAATTGGGCCAGTGCCCATCTCCAAACAATCTGACATTAAAAGTGTTCCGCATATAGGACAGATAGTCCTCATAGCGCATTGAACCTGAATAGTTCTCCCAGTACATGCGTACGCAGTATTCATACTGCTGCGAATCTTGTGCATACACGACCTCTACTGGCGCAGCTGCGGCATAAGGATATGGATACGATGGGAAAAATGAACTACTGCTATCTGAGTCGCCATGATACATCGGCTGCTGCAGCCATGACCGTCCATACGAGCTTCCAGATCCCTGGGAGTCATGTGTGCTCATCCTCTCAAAATCAGACAACATGTCGTGATAGCTGGTACTGTCTGCAACCAAACTTTCATAGTAGGGATCCCAATGATCAGCTGCCCGCCTCGTCCCTGCCGGTGGAGCACCGTGGTCCTCATCTTGCGTGGCATGTGTGAAGTGCTGCTCCTTTGTCCATGCGGCATATTGATGGCCCCCACGACCTCTACTATGACCACTGATGTACTCTCTGCCACCAGCACTAGTATCCTCACGACGACTCCGTTGACCACCCTAAGAACCGCAACCTCTATGGGATGAAGACCCTGTCGGTGTACTATCATCGTCGGAGTCATGACTCCCACTGATGTGTGGCTCAACAGAGGGCTCAGGAGTGTCGTCATCTGCATTGGGATCTAATGTCTCCATATCTGTAATATCTATCGGATTTAATGGTGGTCCCTTGTCCTTCTTGCTGCTGAATAATGTGGTCCATGATGATTTTTTCTTCTGTGGAGCAGGGGGCGGCTTACCTGTTGCATGTTGTGTCCCTCTAGATGCCTGAGAAGTAGAAGCCTGGTTAGATAATTTTTCAACTTACTTTCTACTGTGTAAGTCTGTATGTATACTTGAGACGACTGACTGGGTGCCTTAGATGTTGAGCGTCGTGGCGCAGCAGACTGAGATGGTTGTTTCGATGCTACCGAAGACTACACAATTGAAAGACTAATATATTCAATTACCAATGAAATACAACATATAAATGTAGAAATGGTAATATAATTTCACCTCTCTAAATGAGGAACTCCCCCTAGCCTCTCTTGAAGTGGATAATCTTCTGGGTTCCGCAGATATTGAATGTTGCGGTGCAGTAACTCGAGACCACTGTTCTCCCGCAATGTTATCATTTATCGGACCGACCTGCAATATATTTCTTACATCATCATACATCAATATATGACTACGCTATCTAATGAAATTTGTGATTCGATTTTCATGTATTAATTCACCTGAGGTGGCTCTTGACGCTCAATTGATAGAGGTTGCATCAATCGCTCCCATGCTATATCATCGTATGCATACGATGTGTCTCCACCCCCAATGACGAGGTCTTCATCTAAATTAACTTCATCATCACGTCCCGTTGCTGACTCGTCACCACCCAACTGCACATGGATGTCATCTCCCTCTCCCACTGCCTCTTGTACAGCTGATGCGAGAAAAGTATTAGGCCGTGGTGTCTCGCCTGGTTCTTCAGCCTCCTCGTCCAGTTCTGCCTCACCACGCTCGGTTGTGGCTCTTGCAACCCATGCTACCATAGGGTCATCATCGTCTCGCAAGTACACAACATCCGTTGGGTCATATTCTCCCTCTCCTCTCATTGTATCCATATGCACATGCCGAACCTTTAGCCTCATGTTGTAATGAACATACACAATTTTGTCTAGCCTGTGGTGTGTTAGCCTATTCATCAGCTTAGTATGTAAGAAGGAGAACGTCGACCAATTCCGCTCACACCCACTCGACGAGGATGTTTGCGATAGAACTCTCATTGCGATCTTCCTTAATACAGGTGCACTTGTGCCGTAATTTAGCCACCACTCAGCTGTGATTAAGGCAGATCACGTACAATATAATAGTTAGATGTAAAAAATACATGTTGAGCTATAGAATGTACATTGTGAAGACACATTATCTGGATCGAGTCTGTCATGACTGGCCACGGCATTAGGTGTCGCAAATGAACCAATTACCTCTCTAAATGTTTTCATCTGCATTATCAAAAAATATTAAGTGTATGTTTCATTTCATAATCTCAGTGGTAAAATATCCAAGTATACCTCATTCAACGCATCAGCAGCATCTGTTGGGGTGGCAGACAATCGGTCTACCATAATGTTGACCGATTCTATCAAAGTATGCTCATAGGCAAGGCCCTGAGCATATTGGAATGGCGGATGTAGATAGTACGCTGCAATCATAAGACAATGAATTACATATTAGTACCAGTTGAAGATCACAGCTCATTTATTGGACAAGAATGTAATTATTTGTCTGCCATGTGAAGATCGCGGCTCATTTGTCTGTCACATTTGTCCTCCACAATCTCTAAGATGGTGGGTCCATATTTTTTGGACGTTGCAAGGATCTTCCACTTGGCAGCTTCAATTTTACTGTACATCAACCCCATGGTTGGTACTCTATCCACATCCACACATCGCAGTACCTCATACAGTGGCTCTATCAATGACACTAATACCTTCACTCTCTCCAAAAAATTCGCGGTGTTGACAATCCCCTCGACCTCTCCTCCTTCACGTGAAGCAGCAAAAGAGGAACTCAGTCAGGTCTCACCTCTAAACATTTGCTTCAACCCATCCTTGTGCTTCAGAAGGCTCTGCAATGCGATGTAGTTGGTGGCAAATCGTGTGATGCCAGGCCTCAACAGTTCGCCGCCACAATGCTCTCTCATCCAAGCCAGTACAAGTGTGTGGTTCTAGATATATTTCGTGATTTTTTGTGCCACCTCGACTACGGATTTGACCACACGCAGTTGCCTAATCTCCTTCAGCATCAGATCTACACAGTGTGCTGCACAGGGGGTCCAGAAAATGTGCCGCATGCTCCTCATTAGCTCCTCCCAACCTTCTTATAGTTCGACCCATTGTCAGTCACCACTTGTACAATGTACTCCTCCCCAATCTCAGTCACCACTTGTTCCATCAATGACAAAATATATTGGTAACTGTGAATTTGACCAGACGCATCCACTGATTTGTGAAAGAAAACATATCTATCACAATAAACAAGGAAGTTGATCAGACTAGATTTTGTGGTACCTGACCATCCATCACACATCAGTGTGACTCCGTACTTTGTCCATTTCTGTTTGAATGAGCCAATGTAACTCTTGATCTCAGCAACTTGTTCATCAAGATAAACGCCGGCCAACTCTCTCGCTGTAGGTGGCTGCACGTGTAACCCAAGGACATGTGCTTCCTGAAAAATTAGCTTGTAGTAAGGGCTATTGGCTGCATTGAAAGGCAGACCCGCGTGGTGCCACCATTTTACAACGGCCTGAACAAGTTTCTATTTAGGCCCCTTCTGGCCATATGCATCGTCCATCCTCGTTTGCTTGCCATGCTCTCGGGATAGTGCACCGGGCTCCACATCTTCAATGTTGATCGATTGTGTCCTTTTTCTTTGTGAACCCGAGTCAGCAGTCAAGAAACTCCTTATGTCCCGTGGTTGTCGAGTCGTAGATGAACCACCACTCCCTGATGGTCCGGTCCTTGCCGTCTCGCGACTTCGGACTCTCGTCTCCTCGGGATGTCTTGACTCTTCCCTGCTCTGACGTACTGCCTCACGAAACTCGACTTCGTATGAATCATTCACCGTGACATACACATTAGCCTGCTCAGTACGTGCTTGTTGGTCTTCGTCACTGGGTGTCCATGCACATTCCTCCTCGTCGCTGACGCTTGCTCTTCCGCTCACTGTCGCTTAATCTCTTTTCTTCCTTTTTTCCTTTTCTTGCATCTCAGCTCTCTTCTCCCGCAGGTGCCTGGCCATTGCAAGTTTCACATTTCTAGGCACATGGGTATACCCAATAACCTCAGAGTATCCTGCACCGACTCCTCCTGCCAAATGCTTATTCAACCGAGACACCCCTCCTCCCTGGTATTCTATTTTACAATAGTTACAACGCCAACACCTACGGTTGCCATCCAACATAACTCCGTGTGACCATCCAATGTCATTTGGTCATTCCTTAGGAGCCATATAATGCTTAACTGTAACTCCTAAATTTAAGGAATATAAATTATAAATCTCACTAAATTTAAGAAATATAAAATATACTTTAAAAATATCTTAATTTGATACTAAATTAATTTTTACGTAGAGCTAGCGAATATAGTTTACAAATAAATCATGTATGATTTTTTTCAAAAATAAAAAATATAATTTTTTATGTCTACAATTAAGAATGAAAATAATATCATTATTTCTACAACATGCAAGACTAAATTTAATATTTAAGACATCTCAATATAATTTAGTTCAAAATAATATCATTATTTCTAAAACATGCATATAAGACTGTTTTTTTATTTAATACATCTAAGTTAACTTTAAAATTATTTATAAAATATTTATCACTAATTATATATCTAAACTATAAACATCTCTAATTAAATTACATTATACATTTAAATTAACTTTAAAATTATTTGTAAAATATTTATCAATAAATTTATAAAATTTAAAACATCTCTAATTAATTTAAATTATAAATATTAACTTTATTTTTTGTGTAAAATATTTATCACTACAGATATATTTAAATTAAAAAAATATCTAATTTTTTTCAAAAATAAAGTATTACATTATTTTACGTATACAATTAATAATGAAACTAATATCATTAATTCTACAACATGCAAGACTAAATTTTAAATTTAATACATCTCAATTAAATCTAATAATTAAACATGAATTAAATAATACATCAAAAAAATTATTTATACAACATGAATTTAACAATATTTATATTATTTACATTAATTAAATAATACATCAAAAAAATTATTTATACAACATGAATTAAACAAATATTATATTATTTCTACAACATGAATTAAATAATATATCATAAATAATTTTAAACAATCTGATAAATTTTATTCTTACATTTTTAAAATAAGAAAAATATAAAAATATAGAAAATAAATTATTTTTTATTTTCTCTCCCCCCCTCCACTGCCCCAGGCCGCCCCTGCCCCACCCCCACCACCGTCGCCCCAGGCCGGCCCCTGCCCCACCCCCACCGTCCCCCTCCCCTACCCCCACCACCGCCCCTGGCCGCCGCCGCTGTGAAGCCCCACCACTGCCCCTGCCCCACCCCCCTCCCCCTGCCCCACCCCCACCGTCCCCCTCCCCCAGCCCCACCACCGCCCCTTGCCGCCGCTGCTGTCAGCCCCACCATTGCCCCTGGCCGCCGCCGCTGTGAAGCCCCACCACCGCCCCTGGCCCAGCCCCACCACCGCCGTCCCCCACTGCCGGCCCTGGAAGGCCCTGGCTGCCCCTGCCCTAGCCCCACCACCGCCGGTGCCCCCCCTCCCCCCTCCGCCACCTCCTCCGCCCTCCCACCGCCGGTGCCCCCCCTCCCCCCTAGCCCCAGCGTCGCCCCCTTCCTCCAGCGCCGGTGGCCCCCCCCCCCTCCACCACCTCCTACGCCCTCCCACTCGCAGCCCCACCGCCGCCCGGCCCCCCAACCGGCCACCCTTTATTTAATTTGAAAAAAAATTCAAAGGAGGAGGACTTACCTCCGATCACCGTCCACCGCCGCTCATCGGTCGCCGTCGTCCACCGCCGCTCCGGGACCTCCACCGCCGCTCACCGCCCAACTAGCCACGGCCTGGCTGGAACGCCCCCCGCCGGCCCATTAAATGGCCTGACCGGCACGAGCGGGCCGTCCCGCACGTACCAGCCCATCCCGTCCACGGACCGGTCTGGTACGTGGCGGGACAGACGGGTCGGTGCAGGCCAGTCCGACCCGGCCACGACCCACGCCCCGCCCGACCCGCTGGGCACCTAGGTCGGGGCGGGTCGTGCGGGTCGGGCCAACCCGACCCGATCCGTCAAACCATGGCTGAAAGTAGGGAGCGGGAAGTGAGTAGGGGGCACGATGACCTAAACCCGTCGACCATAGTTTGATAGATCGATCGTACACACATATAGAATGTATTAGATTGTATCTGAAAAAATCACCACGGTCAATATGTAGAATGCAATCAATACGATCAGATGAGTTTAAATGGCGACAGTCGAGCTTCGTTAGTACAAATGAAGTACGACACGATACAAGTCATATCGTATCATTAAAAGATAGATACATATAATTCGGACAGCATGACATGTCAACAAATGACTCTCCGTGAGGCTGCTCCCCTTTTGAGTGATCTGACCTACATAAGGTTAGACTCGGGGTGTGTTTCCCCACACCGTGGGTAAATCCCCTCACAATCAAGTTAGGAATGGATTAGAAGATGTAAGAGGGAGAGAAGGGTGTATATAGAGAGAGAGAGGAACAGAGTTATGTGAGCAACGTGTGTCTAGGGATTTCATGCCACCTCCTTACCTTTTCTGGGATCCTTTGGGACTTCTTGAAAGTCTCAGGCGAAAGGTATCCCCTACACTCTCTCATATGAGGCTATCACCTTCTTGGGTTAGGTGGAGCCGGAGCTCTCCACATCCAGCCCAATAAGGGCCCATGCTTTGCAGCTAGTCCTGCCAGGTCCTAATCAGATTGAGAAATGGTTCGAGTATCAGGCCCAACAAAAGTTGTTTTTGGTTTTTAAACTAATCCAACTTGGTTCTTTAACCTCGAACTCTTAGTTTGAATATTATAACGGTTGTCAATGAGTCGCGTCAACCCGACAGCGGGTTTAACCCGATTTTAGGTTGAGTCGTAAAATCTTTTTCGACGCACGAACCCTTAATTTGGCTTAAAAATTCAGCCCGACTAGATTCATAGGCCGAGCTCGGACTTTGAGTTCGGTCTGTGGGTTAACTCAGTCTGTTCTTTTTTGTTCTCTATTCAAATTTTAAAAAGTAATTAGTTGAATTTATGTTATTTTATTTAATTAAAAATTAAAATTTTTAAATAAATTAAGTAATTAATATTAGATTTTTTATTTAATTTAATGAGATTATAATTTTATATTATTAAATATTTTATTTTTATTTTTATTTAACTATTTAATTAAGATTGAGATTTAATCGGACTTTATATTTTTGTAAAAGTGTCGGGCTCAACTCGACCTCACTCGACATAGTTCGGACTCGAGTCGGACTCGAATTTTAATATTGATGAGTCGAAATTGGATTGAGCTGATCTAATCTGACCTGAGCCTGACTCATCGACAGTCTTATATTACAATTAAGAGACATGTATCATTAAGGCCTTAAAGAAACTATAGGCTCATATTGATGAGTCGAAATTGGATTGAGCTGATCTAATCTGACCTGAGCCTGACTCATCAACAGCCCTATATTACGATTAAGAGACCTGTATCATTAAGGCCTTAAAGAAACTATAGCCTCGTATCTTTATCGTTCACCGCCGTGGAGATAGTGCTGTCATGAGTGCACCAACATTAAAATTCACAGCCATTTTCCACCAAGCATAGATTTGAGAAAATTCATACAAGAAACAAAGTCTCAAATGGCAAAGGCAAATTCTTATCGGAAACATTATTTCTAATACATAAAACATTTATTTTATGAACAACGTATAAGATGGAAATGGGTCAAACTTTTCCTTTAAATTCATAATTTTTGAGAACTACGAATTGTGGTTTATTGAATTTAATATTTTTCAATGGCCCATGATGTATCCTTTAAAAAGTGTCTCAACTTAAAAAAGAGAGCGATTAAGTCGTGATTTTTTTCCAAACACTTGAAGTTTTTTTTTAACCTCTGCTGCCAAACATTTACCTCGAAACTCTTGACATCTCCCAATCGTCAATACGCAGAGTTCAAACACTCTTTCGGGCACTGGTCCGGGCATAGTTTTAACTTTTTGTGAACTATGCCTAATTACTAATCCACTATACTCGAAACCTTAAAGAAAAACAAAAAAAAAGTGATCTTGTTGAAGTGTAGGACAATATGTCAAAGTTTGGAGAATAAATGAGGGCTCTGAGGAAGTGTGAGAGCCATGTGACAAGTTTACATACTTTTAAGGTTAAAACAACTAAGAGTTCGATTTGTTTCCTTCTTAAGGTACTCTAAAATTTTATAATTATTTTATTTTATCATATTTTTAACTATTTATTTGATTGTAAAATAGTGTAAATAGAATTATGTGATTCCACGTGACATTAAGATTCTCTTATTTTAATTTATAGTCTATATCCACTGGAAATCAAAATGAAAAAAAAATAGTTGAAATCATAATTGACCAATAAGAAATCTTGTTTCATTTTATGATCCCTAAAACAAAATAATTCTAATCTTAAAATTAGATAAAAACTCTGATTTTAAAATTGGTGATTTTAAAATCAAATAATTACGTCGAAACAACAACACTTAAATCAAAGATATCAACGAAAGTAAAAGTAGTACACACAATGGGATACGTAGAACACATGTTTTATGATTTTCGAGTCAAAAAGGGGAAATAGAGGATTAATAGTCACTCTTTGTGGTGGAACAAGAGGGTGGGGAGGGAGAGAGAATGGGGAAAGAGACGGATTGTGTGTTTGAGAGAGAGTGAAAACAAAGGCTAAATCGAAGATAAATTAGATGTCGGAGAGGAGAAGAGGTAAGGAGTTACCACTGCCGACCTAGTACTATTGTTGAAATGCTTGATTAATAAATGGTCGTCAAAAATCACTGATTAAAATAAGATCAAAAGAAGGTGAGGAGAATTGAGGGAGGGGCGTCAGAAGGAAGAGAATGACCTCTATGTTATGTTTGTGGGTTTGGAAGTTATAATATTTTGAATTTGAGTCACCAGGAGGGAAAAATACGTTAAGTTTAGTACAGCCCAATAACATCACGTCTAACATAGCCCAAAATAGCTCGACCTGTAACGGCCCTCTCCAACTTATCGATAGCCCTAAAACATGACGCACAAAGGACGTACGGGAACCAACAGCTCCCACCCGTAGGGTTGTTCCCACTCCGAGTGATCCCTCCAAGGTGCACTCGGTCCGGGGTTACCCCTTTCCCATCCCTTACCTATAAAAATCTCTTAGGTGGTCCCTCGTTCAACGAGATATAATTGGAGGAGCACCCACTAAGGAGCACCATGCATAGGGAACTTGAAGATTGGAGTTTTCCTCTATAAGGCTTGAGAAAATTTTGTTTGCATAAATGTCCTTAATTAATGATTTATCTATGTTAATATCCCATGAGAAGGAAAAAGGGCATTGTGCCTTGTCTTCTTCCCTAAGCAAGGGGGTTTGCAAATATACCCCTATGATGATAGCTATGCCCCTTGTGTTATTTTTTAAAGAGGGATCATATTGTAATTTTTAGGGGCATAGTGTGTTGACGGACGCATGGAGATGGATCTAAGTCCATGAGAGCTCAAGAAGGAGAAGCAATCTCACGAGTATTTTTGTCTAGTGCACACCATCGAGGGACTTGTCCCTTATGTTAAAATTACACAAAAATTCTGCTTTAATTTAAATATTATAAAAATATCTTTAGTCTATCTAAAATTACACAAAAATCTTTGTTTAGTTTAGATATTACAAAAATGTCCTTAGTTTGACTAAAATTACATAAATACCCCTAAACTTTTCATAAATTACAAGCAAACTCTTACTCAAGGAAAAATTATAAAGAAACCCATAAAGACTTTGAAGTTTCAAATAAATTCAAAAAGGGTTTGAAATTGTAAATAAACTCAAAAAGGGTTCGAAATCTCAAATAAATTTAAAATTATAAATAAACCTAAAAATAGTTTGAAATTGTAAATGAACCCAAAAAAAATGTTTGAAATATCAAACATACTTAAAGAAGGGTCCGAAGTGACAAATATGTTTAAAAATGATCTACAGGGGCAGAAACACCGCCCTCCCCGCTTGCGTAAAAATTATAGAAATATCTCAAATGGTGGAAAAGTTATAAGAACGTCCCCATGTTTATGAAAAATACATAAATACCCTCATCTTCCCAAGAGAAGTTGGGACTTGTAAATATATCAGGTCTTGTGCAGAAATATTCTTTATCGACACTTAAAGGCAAGGTTTGCCTTCCCGGCCGTATCGGCCATCCCGGTCACGGCCTGGGACGGGACGGTACGGGTTGGTATCGTTGCGTACCGAGATAAATATATATATATATATATATATATATATATATATATATATATATATTATAGAATAAAATAACTCAAAAAATTTTATATCCCAGTTGGTTAGTTGATGTGCGGTTTTAACGGACACCCCCGGTTTAAATCCCACCTCATGCATCGTTTTAAACATTATTTTTAAAAATAACTTTTCAAAAAAATGGTACGGGCCATCTCGTCCCGATTTGACAAACCCTACTTAAGATCCCGATAAAAGAGTGACCATGACCATGGGTCAATACGATGGAGAGACCTTGGTTTGACTTAGATCCAAAAGTATGATCATGATAAAACCTAAAATCAACCGTCATATTTTGATCTGGAGTTAATCGGACAGTCCGATCTTGACCAAATTCAAATCCAATTGTCAGATTATAACTCGGAGCAATTCTGATGGTCTGTCCGATCTTCACCAAATTCAAATCCAATTGTCAGATTATAACTCAGACCAATTCTGATGGTCTAATCTCAACCGAAAACATAATTTGGCAGCCTGATCATGACTAGATGCAAGATCTGATAGTCTGGAAAGTAAACAGGATCGTTTGATCTTGGCTGGATATCAAATCCAACGGTCTATCTCAATAGTGGAATGAAGGTCAAATGTAAACCAAATGACCCAACTGTGGAGGCAAGAAAGTGTTCTTTGGACTCCATACCACACTTCTAAGATTTGTTCGTTGGGGAAGAGCAGGCGGCCTCCCGAGAAAACCTACAAACATTAGAAGATAGCGTCAGAAGGAGTCCTGAGAGTGATCGCAGGGGATAATCCTCTGATGCTTAAGTCAGAGAGATATATAAGCGAAGAGAAAGAGAGCTAGAAGAGGAGGGGAGTTAGAAAGAAAAGATAGAAGAGCCTGAGAGGAGAAAGGAATGCTCGGAGAGTGCTCGAGGAGGTAGGGGGAGAAGAACCACAGAGGGACCTCCATGACCCTACTTCCGAGATGGGGATTCCTTCATGGGGAGCTTCTCCTTCCTCCTTAGAGTAGAGTTATTGCTGGCTTGCAGTTGCCTTTCTCTCTCTCTCTCTCTCTGGATGTCTCTAGAGACGAGCATCTGGAGGTGAATGGGTGTGTGTCTGTCCGTGGGTGTAATCCCTCCCCAGGGTCAGGCTGGAGACCTATTTATCGGGGTTGTCGGGACGCTGGTCATTCTTCAGCTGGGAAATGGTGAAGATCGTAGAGTAATGCCTCCTTGATCATGAGGGGTTACTTGTTACTCTCTTGTCCATTCTCGGGGGGAGGTTTCGTGGCGGGAACCTAGCTGGCGTGGGCATGACTCAGTCCATGTCGAGAAAAGTCATGTGATAACAGTAGCACCGTTCGCCAATTGGAGAGTTCTGCGACATCCGAAACGTGTGCAATGATTCTGCCTGTGGGCTGGTGGATCTTCTTTGGACCTTAGCTAAACCGTATTGATGGGTCAGAGGCCAGTGGGGCGGCCTATTACTGGCTCGGCCAGTCTGGGTTGTATTGGGCCGCGTTGGGTTAGATGAACATTCCCCTCCTCACCGACCATATATTCGGGGTTTCACGTACTATGTAAAATGAATCTAAGAAATGAAATATTCGATTTTCTCCTACATACATATATCTCTGATATATGATCCTTTCGATCGAATCCGCTAGATAAAACCCTCAATATAGTAGAGGTCGAAAATGTGTTTTTGACAGTTAATCAAGAATATTCAGACTTTACGTCGATGTAAACAAACACATGTCTAGTATCCGAACTTTAAATCGCCTGATAACCTAAATTCGTGAAACTAAAAATACATATTCTACTTAAATAGTTACAAATACGCGCACCTATATTTTCAAATTTAATTCCCCGTGTGAAACAGTAGTGTAAATAAGATTTCGATCGTCCATGTGACACTAAAATTTTCTTAGTTTAGTTTAGGGTCCACATATATCTACCAAAAATTAAAATAAAAATGAGTTAAATTACAATAAAATAATAAAACATTAAAACCAAATATTCTAAAATCAGATAATTATATAATTTTATAACTAGCAAATAACAACTTAACTATGAAGCTATATCTAAGAAAATCTCCATTGAAACTACTCAAAATTACATTAATCCCGCGTGGGACGCAGTTCCCAAACTAGACATGCGTACAAATGTGACATGGTTTTACCCGTTTATTCTAGGTGGTAATAGAACGTCAATCTGTCCACATTGCTTACTTGTGCACTGTGTAGTTTGTACGGTCTTTTCGCAATTTCCCTTAATTTTACACTCACAATCACCCCTCCCCTTCCTCTTCTCTCTCCCACTGCCTCTCCCTAGCTCTTCAATCACATCGTCCCCCCGGCTCCTGCCCCCTCCCCTCCAAAAAAGAAGGGTGCTAACGAGGGGAGGAGCGGAGAGGAGAGGAGAGAGATCAGAAGAGAGGGGTGGAGGATGACCCTGTCATCGAAGTGGGAGAGAAAGGGCTCGAGAAGGGCGAGGGGGAGGCACCAGGGGAGGCGAGAATCGCACGCGCGACAAACGAAGATGATGTACACAATAATATCTTTTAATTCGGTACACCAAACATGTTTCCAATTATATGGACCATCATATAATCTGCTCTTAACTGATGTCCCATGTTTTGATATTATCTTAACTTTAGTTGGAACGACGGTTAGTTATTCCAAGTAATTATCTCTGAGTCCCCAAGTTAATTAATTATTTCATATGTAGAACACCTAAATAATCCCTCCTTATCCTTAATTTAAGTCACAGATAAAGATAACTTAATTTAAGTTGGAATGTCTTGACTTGTTTTAGGCATATCAAATAACAATTATATAATAACTTAAGTTTATCCCTTCTTACCTTGAAACCAAATGCGGCCAGGTTTTGGAGTAGAACATATAGAGCACATCAATTTAGCAACCGTCAGTTTTAAAATTATAAAAAGAAAATTATCTGATTTTACATCTTTTTGTCTCCGGTGATCTTTGACTAAAAACTGAGATTAGTTAAAACGGGTGGTCAATTAATTTTGAAAGTCAATAATTTGCGGTATGCAAACAAAATAAAAGTATATATCTTAAAATAATTCACAGTATTCTAACCGTATGAATGGCAGCGTTTCATACCATTTTCTGAAACTCTTAGCACACCGAAGACCCCCTCAATGTATGTTCGTGGCAAATGTTCCTTCTAGTCTCTTTAACGATAAGTGCATTCTTGAAGTTAAAAACGAACAAGTCCGGAATATGTAAGCGCCCACGTCGACCAGGCGGCCGCCGGACTCCCCCCTAGCTCCCCCGGTCAGGCTGACTCTCGGACAGAGACCCACACCACTCCTGGAAACGAACACCGGTATGCGATGTCTTCTCCGCCGGCAGAGAGCAGTTTCTCAGGTGACACCGGCCGGTAGCAAACAGCGAGCCAAGGAACGCAAGTACTTTGTCTTCTGTGATGAGGGAACTACAGTGACGGAGAGCAGGGGAGTCGGCGTGCCGCGAGCTCCGCTTGCAATCGAGCTGAAGTGTGCCTGCAAACCCGGTTTTCGAGGGAAGAAATTTGTGGGCATCAGCAGGGGGTCCCTCTCCCGGAGTAGGCTTGCTGCGAGCTCAGAGGAAGAATTTGTTGGCATCTCTCTCTCTCTCTCTCTATCTCTCTCACACACACACACAGCCCCATGGTTGGCAGCTTCATGGGAAAACCGGCAATCTAAAAAACTAATTCCCCGTATACCTGGATTGTTCGTGGAATTCCATCTCGATCAAACTAATAGTTTTCACTCTCATGTACATGGGGAAGTCTCGCTCTTGTTGTAAAGCATCCGCCATATATAATAGGAGGTTTTGTCATCTCCAACATAAAAATACGAGTTTTTTTTTATTGAAGACAGGAAAGTAAGGTGAATGGCTCCCCTGCAGACGACGTCCAGTATGAGCTTCCCTTCTTAGCTCTGCATTCATGCATGGGTACCTCCTTAAATAAAAGAAAAAAAAGTAAAGTCTCATTCCCATCAACCTAACACCAACTAGATTTAATAAAAAGATCTAACACAAAATCCTGTTAGAAATTTAAGTAGAAAGATGGCACAAGCTCAAACCCATGCAGCTACCCGCGCGCCTACCCCACTTCTACATGTGTTCTTTCCTAGTTATCCCTTTAGAACAAAATCCTCTTCACCGCTTCCACCAGGTGGAAGATGACGACGGTGGCCGAGGTGGGCACGCTCAGCGCGACCAGCGCCGCCACCCCGAGAGTCACGCCGGGCCTCGTCCCCATCAGGAGGTTCTGCAGAAGCCCCACCGCCTCGCACACGTCGGCGTGGTACCCCCGGTAGTATCTCTTCTCCCACTCCGCCCAGTGCTCGGGCGCCTCGTCCTCCTTGATCTCCCGGATGCGCCGCCGCAGCTGCACCATGCCCTCGTCCACGAGGCTGCGCCCGGAGGGCTCCGGCCAGCCGGACCCACCGCCACTCCTGCAGGTGAGCACCGCCGCAGGGGACGTCCTCTCCGACAGCGGGGGGGTGCTCTGGGGTGGCGCGCGCGGCTGAGGGAAGGCGAGGCGAGGATCCCGGAAGAAGAGGGGATGGATTCCATAGGTTTTCCGAGGTGGAAAGAGAGAGGGGTGGTGGTGGTGGTGGAGATCAGGGGAAGCAGGCGTGCTATGTGGGTTGTGGGCATGGCGTGCACTTATAAGTGGGGTGGAAGGAGGTGCTTGCTTGCCGGGGGCTTCTGACGTGTGTCAAAGCAAGGCGAGTCTTCGGAGCCAAGAAATCGGAGCAAGCTGTGTCTTCTACGGCCAAGGAATGGTCACGTGGACAGCCAATGAGAAAAA